>JAGFMF010011870.1:4403757-4435322 GCA_019455555.1 Galemys pyrenaicus
AATGCCAGATGGTTCCTTCCTTAGGAGGAACATAAGGGAACCAAAGGAGGATCAAGGAAAGGAATAAGAACAACAATAATAATAACAATAAAGACACAAGAACCAAAAATGAAAAGACAAGGACAAATTAGGGACACTTGATTGGGAGGGGGAGAGTTGAGGGCAGATGGGAGCACGGGAGGCTGAGGTGATGGTGCACTGGTGATACGGTGATGGGGATTACAATTGATGTCAAATATATATAAATAAAAATATATATAAATAAATAATAATATAAAAAATAAAATTAAAAAATCGCAATAATGATAAAAAAAAAAAAAGAGACTGATTCATTTCCAGAGTTACATAGCTAAGGTGTAGAGACAGAATTCAAGCCATATCAATTAGGCTGTAGATTTATCCATTATCTATTCAATTTAACTGAAGGGGCTCAAATTTATTTCTTCTAAAATCAAGTTGTTTTGGTCATAAATGGTAGAAAACTCTGCCCAATTCAGGGTAAAGAATAAAACTGTTTCTTCAGATAACTGTTTGTTCAAGGAGAGTGGCACGCCAGAACTCCCAAACCTGCTTGTTCTAAATAGGTCACATCAAGACAAAATATATAAGACCTTTAATGGAAAGGAACTTTTATACAATTAGTGTGCAATACATAAAGGACAAAGAACATAGTTTCCAAATCAAGCACCCAGTTACCCATCCCCTCGTGGGTCAAAGTCCAGGCAAACAGAATTGGCCCAAAGCAAGGCCTGAAAGCCTGCCACAAGTCTAAAGCACCTTCTGGTGGGGACCCATAGAAATAAGTCAGAAACAAAGTCTGGAAGGAAAAGAGCAAAATCAAAATCAAGATAAAAAGCTGCAAGGGGCCTCCCTGGTGGCATAAGGGGTTAAGTCACAGCACTATGAGGCAATCTGCAGCCAGTGCACAGAAGTTCTATCTCTGGCTAGGCAGGCTACCCACATGGTGCCGCAGACTTCTGTCTCGCCGGCTGCTCTCCTCAGCAGGGTATTTCTGTATCTGCCTGTTCTGCTCCCCACT
Source organism: Galemys pyrenaicus (assembly GCA_019455555.1). Lineage (NCBI taxonomy): Eukaryota > Metazoa > Chordata > Mammalia > Eulipotyphla > Talpidae > Galemys > Galemys pyrenaicus. The sequence goes on from JAGFMF010011870.1 coordinate 4,404,797, forward strand.
CTGTCTCTGGTGAATCGTCTCATCCCACTGCACCTTTAGCCTACACCCCAGCTCTTGTATGCAAAAATAAATAAATCTTTAAAAAAAGATAAAAGCTGCCACTGTTAACCTCCCCATGGGTTTCTCACCCTCATCTGTTCCAGCAAGTCCCGTACCGAGAAGCAAGAGCAGCTTCTTCACAAATCTCTCTGCTCCTAGTGCTTCCATCAGTTGTCCTTCTTTCTCCCTATCTTCCTTCCTACCTTTCTTCCTTCTTGAGTCTCTTCTCCAGTTTCTTCTCCCTGCTCAGCTCCACCCTCCTTTGGGTGGGGCAGAGAACCTGGAGCCTCCATTTTTCCTGGGGACCACCCTGTTACAGGAAGGATGTGCAGAGAGAAGTCTGGGTGGGGAGGGGATGCTTGATTTTGTAATCTCTTAGCACTTTACATGAGATTAAGAAAATACCAAAGAACAAGAGGCACACTGACATATTTTGGTTAGAAATTCTCCTTAGGCTAACCCTTAATTCTGCCACTGCAGACATACAGACCAAACAACTATAGATTAATGAGATACTCTGTTGTTTGTATTCAAAGAGTTATGTCAGCATTTAAATTCCAAGATGGGAGAATAGATGAGGAAAAGATTTCATTAAAAGAAGTTTAGTTGACTCGATCATAAATGTGATAGTTTATCACACTGGACAAGGAAATTAACTTTCTAAACAGAAACAACAGAATTTCAAAGATAGAAAAAATTAGAGATTTTGACAGATCCAGTTCAAAACCTGAATAAAATGGGAGTAAGACTGGAGATGAAGTGTAAACAATAAAGCAATCATGATAGGCTTATATATTTTTAAATTCATCTGAGATTGATAAAAAGCAGTGACCATTTCAGGCATGGGAGTGACAATGAGAAAATTACATAACATTTTAGGAATATCATAAGAATGTATTGAGAAAATGTACAAACAACATTGTAACAGGTCGTCCCAGGAAAAGGGGAAGTTCCAAAATTCTGGTTCTGCCCTAAGTGGGTGGAGCGGAGGAGGAAAAAAAGATTTCTGCAAAGAAGGAAGAAGGAAGAAAGGAAGATGGAGAGCAGCAAGGAGACCTGGAGGAGGCATGTGGGGCAGAGGGACATGTAAAAAAACTGCGCTTGCTTTTTAGTCTTAAACTAGTTAAAACAAATATGGGTTAAAAAAAACCCGTGAAAAAGTTAACAATGGAGGTTTTCAACTTAATTTTAATTTTGCTCTTTTCCTTCCAAATTTATCTAACTCTTTCTAACCCTTTTCTATAAGTCGCTACTAAAAAGTCCTTTAAACGTGTGGCAGGCTTTTGGGCCTTGCTTTGGGCCAATCCCATTTAACTAAACTTTTACCCTCAAGGAGATGGGTAACTTTAAATGCTTAACTTAATCACTATGTTCTTTTTCCTTTCTGTACTATACCCTAATTGTATTAAAATTCCTTTCCATTAAAAGCCTTACATATTATCTTAATGTGGCAAATGGCAAAACCCATTCAGAGAGGGCAAGCTTAAAACTTCTGGGGTGCTTCTCTCCCTGCCCTGTAACAACATGACCAGCCTAACCTCTCCTATATAAATGAGAAATTAGGAAAAATAAACAAAACAAACTCCATATACTTAAGGAATTTACATTCTAATTGTAACAGGATGGTCCCCAGGAAAAGGGAAAGTTCCAAGATCCCTGTCCCAACCAAAGGAGGGTGGAGCTGAGCAGGGATAAGAAGATGCTAGAGAGGAGACTGGAGACAGAAGGAAGAAGGAAGAAAAAAAAAGAAGGAAGCAGGATGGAAAACATCAAGGAGACCTGGAGGAGGTACATAAAACAAAAAATCATGTGAAGATGCTACTCTTACTTTTTAGTCCTAAACTAGTTAAATCAAATGCAGGTAAAAAAAAACCCATAACAAATTTAACAATAATAACATATCTTAATTTTAATTTTACTCTTTTCCTCCCAAATTTATTTAACTCTTTCTAACCCTTTTCTATAAGTCTCCACTAAAATGTGCTTTAGAATTGTAGCGGGCTTTCAAGCCTTGCTTTAAGCCAATTCTATTTACTAAACTTTTACCCTTAAAAAAATAAATAACTTTAGGGCCTCCCTGGTGGTGCAGCAGGTTGAGGTCACACTGTGAAGCATCCACGGCACAGCAGCATGAGTTTGATCCCTGCCCAGGGAAGGACCCACATGGCACAGCAGACCTCTTCTGTCTCACCTGCTGCTCCCCTCAGCAGTGTATTTCAGTAGATCTGTCTGTTCTGCTTCCCACTCTGTCTCTGGTGAATCCTCTCACCTCCTGCGATTCCAGCCTGTATCCCAGCTCCTCTATGTATAAATAAATAAAATCTTTAAAAAATAATAATTTTAAATACTTAATTTAATAACTATATTCTTTATCTTTTCTATACTGTTTACTAATTATATTAAAATTAACTTCCATTAAAAGTCTTATATATTTATCTTAATACAACAAATAACAAAGCCCATTTAAAATAAATTTAAAAATTCAAAAATACCCCTCTCCTTATCCTGTAACAAAATGAGATAGTGAGGAGTGATAGATGAAGCAAATAGTGAGTTACAGGGAAAGTTAGGATAAGGTAACCACACACACTGGCATCAATAGGACACATAAGAGTTGGAGACACTTGTCTCAAGACAAACTCAGTGTTCTTTTCCACTAATCTCATAAACACCATAAAAAATAATAGGGCGTCATGATCCTCTCTCATTTTCCAGTGTAACAGCTCCACTATACTGAAAATCTAAATGTTGCACATCTGTCCATATATTTCACTTATTATCTAATAAATATTTACCTTCTTCATTATCTGTGTTGTCTTGTCAAAGCCCAGAAAAGGAGGAGCAAATTCTTCCTTGAACTTAAAGAATTTGTTATCAAGCTGCACTGAAAACAGTTCTCTGCCATCCCTTCCATAGCTTCTCTAAATTCACAAATCTTCACACATTTTAAAATTCTTTAATTTCTGTAGGTTAGCAGAGTGGTTCCTCTCTCCATTTTTTTCATTTAAGAATCATTTTATGTACTGAGTGCTTGGTTTGGTGGACACTTTGCTAGGTACAGATGATACAGAGAAGAGCAGAAAGCCACTTTGAGCTCTGGAAGCTGATAATTGTCTCATATGTGGTAGTAGAGGCTCAATAGAAAGCCTGGGTGGAGAAAGTGTGCCAGGCCAAAGTGGAAGGACCAGTTGCTTCTGGGCCCTTACATGCCTATTTTAAAGTTGATAATGGGGCCTTCCTGGTGGCTCAATGGGTTAAGCACCGCACTATCAAGTATCTGCAGCCATTGCAGCGCAAGAGCCATTCCCAGCAAGGGAGGTGTCCCACACTGCACAGCAGACCTCTGCCTGCTGCTCCCCTCAGTAGTGTATTTCAGTCAGTTTGCCTGTTCTGTTTCCCACTCTGTCTCTGGTGAATCCTCTCACCCCCCAGGCCTGTACCCCAGTTCTTGTATACATAAATAAATCTTTTTAAAAAAATAATTAAGTTGATAAATTTCTGTGTGCTTTATAGAGTGTTCAAAGGCCTGTAAAAAGGACAGAAGCATATTAATTATATACTGATCTTCTTTAAGTGTTTACTGTAGCTTCTACAAGTGTGAATGAAGTTCTGGCTAGGTAAAACCTTTCCCTGGGGGCTAATAGAAGAATGCAGATCCTAAATCTAATGAATCACAATGTCTAAGGCGGGGTCTTGAAATCTGCAATTTAATCATGAATAGCCCTAGGCCATTGTTATGCACAACCAAGCTTGAGAACCTTTGGCCTATTCAACATTTTCACTTCACTTTCACCTGAAGTAGGTACTATTATCAAGCCTATTTTACAGCAGGGGAACTGAGGCTTACAAAGGTTGATTCGCTAGGGTCACAGAGACCAGAAGTTTAACACTAGACCAGTCTAGCTTCAATAAATGTTAGCATTAGTCTTTAAGTATTATGATAGCTATCTCCTGGTGCTAAATGGTTTGCTGCTAATACTTCGCGCACAGGACTTGGAGTTTGAAAACTGTGTCTGAATTTAGTCTGGTGAACTTTGGTGATTCACTTCTATTTTGAACTTAAAGTCCATGGTGGGCTTAATTTAGGCCAAACACTCGCACCAGCGACGTGACCTGAGGGGCGCCGCCGGGCAGCTAACTACCGTGGCGATCGATGACTTCTGCGCGCCGCTGCCTGTTGGATTGGCTCAAGTCTCTCCCGCCAGGCCTGCTCCTCTCCCGCGCGGTCTTGCGCCCCGCCCCCGCCGCCATCTTGGTCCAGGAGGGAGCGGGCCGCGCGCGTGAGTAAACAGCCGGATCCGGGAAGTCGAGTCTGGCCGTGTCCGGGTGTTGCGGGGCAGAGGCCAAGAGGACGCGGTCCGGATCTTCGCAGGTAAGATGACTATCGGGGTCACAGTGGTAGGTCGCGGGGAACGCTGTGTCTGGCGCAACCTCCGCCCCCTCGCGGCGAGATGCCCGGCTCCGCGGGCTTCTCCCGCCCCCTCCCCCGCCAGTCTCCTCCCCCTGTTGAAAGCTGCCCGGGAAAGTGGTGGCGGGAGCGGGCCTGGGCTGGAGTGAGGTGTGGGCCCGGATGCGTGTTGCAGGGCGCAGGAGGAGGTCTAGATCTTGGGTTTGTACGCCTCGGGCAGGTGTGTGGCGGCTGTGAAGCTGAGAAGCCGGGTGCGGGCGCGGGCGCGCGGGTCTGGGGCCCTGATTTGCGTTGGCCCGCCGCAAGGCTGTTTTCGTAGGTCACTCACTGGATTTTCTCCTTTTCTGGTCTGTGCCTCAGGGTGACCGACATGACGGCCCCGGATCAGAGCCCCCTCGCACCGCTGTTGGAGACTTTAGAAGACCCTTCCGCTTCCCATGGAGAGCAGACCGACGCTTACCTGACTTTAACCAGGTGAGGCCGAGTAGGGGTGCGGCATTCTGGTGCGTCTTGGGGTGAGAATACTTGTATATTCTAGAAGTCTGGATGCCATGAAGCCCTGGGTCGCGGGCGAATTGCGGGGACTTGTGGGGGGGGGGGGACGCGTGGTAAGTGACGTCTGAGGTGCTGCTCCTGCAGTACACAAGGTGTATTTAGAATGAGGAAGCCTGCACGTGTGTCTTACAGAACAAGGATTCTGAAAAACTTGGCTTGGAAGTGAACATCCTGGAGGGGTGGTTTTCAGTGTAAGTCCCATGTATTGGGACAAGGTGGCAGCCCAGAATTGTTTTTTCAATAAAGAGCAGTATCCTGGATTTATTTTAATTGAATATGTTTCACATTTCCTCCTCCAGATTATGTTTTTCTGAGTTATGTCGCTATTTGGAAATTGCTAGGAAAGAGTAACAACCAGTACAAAAAGATAACGACTTAGTAATTTTATAACTAAGGATGGGTTTCCCTGTTCCCTCTTCCCGTAGCGAAACTGAAGATGTATATGCTGGATGCAAGTTATTCTAAGGGTTTTTGTCGTTATAGCAGATGTATATTGCATTATATAGTATATATAGTCTTAAGTATTTTAATCATTTGCCATAGTTGTAACAAACCTTAACAAGATAATGCAACTTTTAGGAAGTGATTATAGTTCTTTTTTTGTGCCTGCTGTTTGCCTAACTAATGTTCTTCTGTTTTTAAGTCGTATGACTGGAGAAGATGGAAAAGACGTTATTACAGAAATTGAAAAGAAACTTCCTCGACTTTACAAAGTTATATCGGTATATCTATTGCTTATTAGGGATTTGTGTGTGTGTGTGAGGGGGAGAGTATTATCAGTTAAATGATAAAAACTAGATTAAAATAATGTAACAGCAATAATAGCTACTGGATTATCATAATATATTTTTTATTATTGAGTTACAGAGTATATACTGTGTGTCAGATACGCTTTAATTTACCTCATATGCTTTTGTGGCTCTCTTAATCTTTCATGTCTCATTGAGATTACTATTTGATCTCCACTTTGCAGATGAAGTTAGTTTAATTTGGCTTAAAGTTGCCAGTGGTCACTTGAATTATTTTAAAAGCAACTATCAGGGATTATTTCATATTTTGTCTATCTTTGTAGGATTGTACTTCTAAATAAATGATTGTATAGTTTTGTCTTTAGTCCAGTCTAAGTGCTATTATCTTTACTCATCTTCAGTTTTTCCCCCTTTTGTCTGGTTTAAAAGCTATTCTTAAGCTTATCTTTTGAGTACCTCTGTTTTTGTTCTCACTTGAGTATATAGTGGCATCTGTGTCCTTCTTTAACACCTAATTTAATTTTCTTGTGTTTAGATGAAGAGGTTGAGTTAAATCTCCAAGTTCTTATTTTTATGATCTTGCTTTTGTGCTTTCAAATAGCTATTAACCAGGAGCTGAATATTGAATAGTAGCTCTACAAGTCTTAAGTGTTTAAGACTGTGTCTCTTTGTGATTGTCTGAACTGATTGCTAAAGATCCTTGGATACCTGGCTCAGAGACAAGGGATGTAAAGATAAGTCACAGGCCTCCCTGGTGAACTAGGGGTTAAGTCTCAGAGTTATCACCACTGTGGCCTGTGTTCAATCCCTGGCCAGGAGTGAACCCACATATGGTACAGTAGCAGACCTCTCCTGTCTCTCTTTGCCCTTAGTCCCTTTCGCAGTGTATTTCAGTAGATTGACTGTTCTGCTCCCCATTCTGTCTCTGGTGAATCCTGTCATCCCCCATACCTCTGGCCTAAACCCCAGATCTTATATGCAAAGTAAATCTTGTTTTAAAAAAACTTATGTAAAAATGATAAATCATTTTGAAAATAAGAGTGGTATCAGGAAAGATGGGATTACAACTAAGTATAGGGTTGGGATGAAATAAGATTGCCTTTGACTGGTTGGGGCTTTTTTACTTTAAGATGTGTGGAAATGTTTTTGATCTTTTAAGAAAGATGTTCTTTATTTACTTGAGCTGTATTTGCAAAGCTGAATCCCCGTTTTATCTACTCAAGGATTTGTTGATTGACTGGATTAAAAAATAGTTTTTTAATCAGCTTTTGCTCTCTGAAATTGATTTATAAGTACCTTTTTTGGTAATGTTTGTTTTCTAGACTCACATTTCCAGTCAAAACTCAGAACTCAGTAGTGCTGCTCTACAGGCTTTGGGATTTTGCTTATATAATCCAAAAATAACTTCAGGATTATCAGGTATAACTTTTATTATAACAGTGTTTTCAAAGTTTATATGAATAAATCGTTTTATTTATAAGTATAAACCATTAAGAGTATTGTTATCTCTTTATTAGCTTCATATCTTGTACTGTAAGTTTTGCTTTAAAGAAATAGAGTTTAGGTTATCTTCGTTGGAAGGTTTCTTTTTTCCAAGATGTAGTTCTACATTAGATAGCATAAACTTTGGTCTAAAGAAAAATAAGCCTGTTTGGAAATGATTTTTATGAAAACTCAACCTTTGTCTTTATAAAACATATCTGCCTTGGAAATTATTTGTTTAGATGGTCATTTAATTTGTACAGGTATATGCACTGAGGAACATGCTGAATTGAAAGGTTCTTTTACATAATAATGGAATAATTTGGAACTAAAAGTGTAATGAAAGCACAGGGTCTGATATTTCCGAATAACCTTAGTTGTTGCTCTATAGTTGTAAAGAAACCTAGGAAGTAATCTTAAAGAAGGAGATATGAGGAGTAGGTAATAAGGATGTTGAAGTTATTCTTCCTGTGGCAAAAGTATCTGCATTTTTTTTCTGTCATAATGCTAGCAATCTAAAATGTAAGTTGTTCATTTTGGAGCAAAGATGTAGGCTACATAGTATGTTGACAATACCATCTACAAGCCTACTAATGATACCTATGAATATATTTGATTTTGGGGGTCTGTTACCTGTTTCTCTAAATTAATCCTTCCCAGCTATCCTCAATTTTGTGTTGTGGGAAGAAGTTTGCTGACCGTCTTGGTTCTCTAGTAAGTCTCTGGATAAGACTTTAAAGTTTTGATCATGAAGAATGTGTTATTTTTCTCTGTTTATATATTTTAAAGCATGTAAAATTACTCTGCATAACTAAAGCTATTTGTTTTACAGAGACAAATACTGAAGAGCTGCTTTCAAAATTGAATGATGTTATTAAAAGTTCAGACAAAAATGTACGTACTAGAGCACTTTGGGTGATATCCAAGCAGACATTTCCCACTGAAGTTGTTGGCAAAATAGTAAGTGTAGTTTTTCTATATATCATTTTAACAACATGCCAGCCAAAAAAATTCAGGTTTGTTTGATTTGTATTTATTTGGTCCTGTCTTTTAGGTTTCTGGCATAATTGATTCACTAGAAGTAATACTTGGTAGAGGAGAGATGCATTCTGCCGTTGTTGATTATGAAGCACTGAATGTTATCATAAGGTATGTGTTTTAATGCTCTGCAAATTGGAAGAATATTTTCAGTAGACTTGAAATTTACTTCATTTAGGGAAATGGACTTTGGAAACTTGAATATGAGACATTAAAAGAAAAATAACAGGAAGTAGATTTGCATGTTACTAGGTTTCTTTGTTTATATTTACTGATGGAGTCTTAAAGTCTTGGTCATGTTGTTGCTACTACATAATAATGAGTTTTTGAAAATTACCTCTTTAGCAGAGGTAAAAACTGTTACTGCTTTTTCAAGACTTTAGGAAATAATACAGACTCCTAGGAGGGTTACAGGCTGTGATAGGAAGGCATTAACAGTGCCTAGCAGCAGATAAGAGAACAGGGAAATTTCATATCTTCTTAACCTTCCCTGCTTCTTTTTTTTAAAGATTTATTTATGCATATAAGAACTGGGATACAGGTCAGAGGTGTGGGGGATGAGAGGATTCATCAGAGACAGTGGGGAGCAGAGAAGGCAGACCGACTGAAAAGGCGAGGCAGGAGAGGTCTGCCTTCCCTGCTCCTTAACCAACATGCTAACGCCACATAGGATTTGTCTTAGTTTTTGTTGTTCTAACATTTTCTTCAATTGTTGAGCTCTTTGTTTAAACTGCGTAAGTGTTCTGTCCTGATTGATATTTGTGTTTTACCTGTGTTCTCTGGTTGTCCTCATAAAAACATGAGGATAAAAATTAGTATTAAATATTTCTCAGCTTTTTCAAGACAAGTTTGTTTTTTAAAAAATTTATAAAACTCAGAAATCTATATAAGTTAACAAGTAAAAGTTAATACTGTGATTCAACATTTGTGTCTGTATGCTGAAACAGATGCACCACACTAGGCATATATCTGTGTGCAACTTATTTTCCTGGTATTTTTGACTTAATAATAAGGTCAAGTGAATTTATTCACTGATTTCTCTATTATAGGCTAATTGAACAAGCGCCAGTTCAAATGGGAGAAGAAGCCATTAGGTGGGCAAAACTGGTCATCCCTTTAGTGGTTCATTCAGCCCAAAAGGTGCACTTGCGAGGAGCGACTGCTTTGGAGATGGGAATGCCATTGTTGCTTCAGAAACAGCAAGAAATAGCTTCTATCACAGAACAGCTTATGACTACTGTGAGTCTTACCTTTTTTGGATACTGTGTAATGTTTTGCACCAAACTTAGAGGGCCCATAATGGTATGGTTGCACTGGAATCTAAGAGAAATGAAAACAAAGAATTACTTGACAATGCAGACACATTGCTTTTATGTTCAATAAGGAAGAGGGTATATTCATTGTTACTGTGATTCTGGCCTTTTACCCTGTCCCCAGTGAATGGTAAATTAAAATTGAAAGGAATTGCAGTTCTTGAAAAGCATTGCCTTCTTCAGCAATAGTTGTGTTGTTATTGCATAATCTCAATAAGTATTAGTTTAATGCACTTAAGTGTATCTGTTGTATATAGCTTATTAAAAGTTATTACTTGCCCTGGGTTTTAGGATTTTCAGCCTTTGTTATAGCAAAAATTTTAGTGCCTATTATATACTGAGCATTATTCCATGCACTGTAAATACAGCAGTAAGTGAAAGAAACCTGTGGAGTATATTTTTTAGTGGAGGAATAATAAAGTATAAAGAATTATGGAGAACAGTAGGTGCTATTCAGAGAATGCCATTAATGGAAAAGTGAGGTGGTCAGGAGAGAAAAAGAAATTGGGTATTTGAACAGAAATTTGCAGATGATAAAGAAGTTAACTCTTTGGATAATATGAAATAAACTCAGTCCAGACAGGAGGGATCATGAGCACTATTGTGTACTTGGTTTGTATTTATTGAACTCTGAGTAGTATGATAGTGGAGTGACTGGGGTAGGAAGAGGAAGAGGGACAGAGGTTTGGGAGATAGTCAAAGGAACACGGGCCATATCACACAGGATCTTGGGAGCCCTTGTAAGGATCAGACTTTCACTATGGGTTATACTGTGAACCACATGTGAAGGTTTTGAATCTAGGAGTGATAGATGTACATACTTAGGTTTTAAGGAATTGCTCTGTCTATGTTGAGGAGAGACTCTAGAAGGGAATGATAATAAAGTAACTCCAATATCTTTAATAAAGTAATATTTAATATCTCTTGTTTTTTTTATTCTAATGAGTTGGCTCCTTTTTTTAAGAGCATAGATAGTTATAAATTCATACTAAAATTTTCTCAGATGTCTTACCCATGAAATTATTAATGTATTAGGTTATTAGAGTATAGGTTATAACATTATCATTTGAACTCCAGTGATAATGCATGCTGACGTTTATGGGGAGAGTATATTGGTAGAAAAATACAGATGCTGATAAGTAAATAACCAGATATACGATAAGACAAGCTTAGTAAGTTAATGGTATTTACGTTTGAACATTTGCTGTAAAATTCAGTTTTGCTATATTCAAGCTGGTTTTCCCAGAGACAGTTAATTTGATAGAGTATTTTTTACCCCCGGCCAGGAGTCATTGGTAAATATTTTTGTTTTGTTGCAGAAATTACTTTCAGAACTCCAAAAGCTATTTATGAGTAAAAATGAGACTTACGTGTTAAAGTTATGGCCTTTATTTGTCAAACTTCTTGGGAAGGTATGTTCATCATTAATAAACTCTTCAGCTTTCACATGCTGTAGACCCTTTCATCTTTAACATACTGTAGATTCTTATTCATACTTACATATACACATTGGTCTGGTGACTAAAATTTGTTTGCAAACCCAACATTAGTGCTACTACTGTTAATCAATCACAGACATGCAATTGCAGAAAATTGAGTATCTTAGTATGTAGGTTAACAACAATAAGGCTCTGCCTTTGTTTCAATTCTCTGTGTTCTTTATCGTGTCCTTTCGTATAAACGTGTTGTTTATTCAAAATGTTTTTACGATTCGTTCTTTTATTACCACATTTTTCATGTGCTTTTTCTGAGGGATTTCAGTTTTTTTGTTTTGAAAGATTTATTTTTATTTATGCATATAAGAATTGGGCTGTAGTTCAGAGATGGGAGGGAGTGAGAGGATTCACCAGAGACAGTGGGGAGCAGAACCGTCAAATGTACTGCAGTACACTGCTGAAGGGAGCAGTGAGCAAGACTGGAGAGATCTGTTGTGCCATGTGGGTCAGCTGGTGATGGCTTGATAGTGTTGAGACTTCAACCCCTGTGTCACTAGAGAGGCCCCAGATTTTAGTTTTAAATAATCCCCCAAGTATATATAAAGAACTATATATGCTAGGGAAGACTGAATGTGTCTTAGGGGGAGAAAATAAAGTGTTAGATAAGCTTTTTCTGGCACGAGTTTTTGTGCTGTTGGCCATTAGTTATTGGCCATTAGTTCAGTTATTAGTGAGTCAGCAAAGCCTATTAAGTGAAGTGTTGTATTTACAATAAAAAGAAGGTTGAATTTACATGTAAAACAAGGTGGTGTTTTGATTGATTGATAAAAATGTGGCTCATAGGAAGTATTTGTTCATGGATATTTGTCTTGTGGGATTGTTTTGTAGTTTTTTATGTAAAACTGGATCATTGTGATATTTTTTACAATATGCTAGTTCCTTTGATTATTGCAAATACATAAGGATGTTGGGTAGTATTTGGAAACATCACAGTAATATTAGTGATTTTCCTGATTGGTTTGTAACATTCAGTAATGATTATAAAGGTTAGTTGTATGAAACTGCTATCAAGCAAGTAAAGTTGCATTTATGCAGCTCGTTTTCAGGATTGTTGGTAACCTGGGCTTATTTCCAAGCAATCTTGTCTTAATTGTATCATCAGGCCCAATTTGCCCACATTGACTTAAAAATACGGTAGTGACACCCAAAGTTGTATACAGTGGTCATAGGGATTTGTACTATATTGTGCGCTGACAGTTTAAAATTGACTTTCAGTTCAGAGTGGAATATATGGCCTTTCCTATAACTTAGATCCATGGCCTAGTGGATCTTTAGTATTTAGGTTTTTGTGTAAAACCAATTTCAGTAAAGCAGACTTCAATAATCATCTTCTTTCATGCCTTCTCTTTCTTTTCTTTTTCCTTATTGAATAAACTTTTAGTATTACCTGTTTCTTGCCATGAACCTTGAGCAGAATGTTGTCCCTTTTTTTTTTTTTATTTGAAAGTACTTTGTTTTGGGACCATTCCTCTGTGTTCAGCAGATAGGCAAGAACTATTGCTCTGGTGGAGTCTTTCACCATTCTTCTGTTTGTTTTCTCTCTTCATGGATATTAATAGTATAGTAGTCTTTTTCATTTGTGTTGTCTCAGCATGGAGTTGTGAAGCCTACCCTCAGACCCGACTTGTCTGCTTTCCTAGCCTTTTGACTTAATGTCCTTCTTTTATTTGTGATTGTCCAAGATATATCTATAGCCTTGTAGTGTTCAGTGAATATGTCTTCTTGCATGGTGCTGAACACCCAGCCTCCTAGATGCAAAGAACCTCTAATTTTTTGAGGTTCAAGAGACCCATGGACTGCTTCCATGAGCCACAAGAAAACCTTTGCCAGTTTTTGAATTAGGTTTCTTGGTTAGTTTTGGGGTTATAGAAGTTCTTTTTTATACTCAATATTATTAATCCCTTACTAATTACAGATTGCAAATAATTTTTTCCCATTCTGTAGGTCGTCTACTTTCTTGATAGTATCATTTGATACACATTCCTCTTTTTGTTTTAAGAGTTCTATAGTTTTGGTATTTTACCCATTTTGAGTTTTTTGTTTTTTTTTTTTTTAAGATTTTTTTTATTTATGCATACAAGAGCTGGGGATACAGGCCAGAGTCGTGGGAGGTGAGAGGATTCACCAGACAAGAGTGGGGAGCAGAACAGGCAGATTAACTGAAACACACTGCTGAGGGCAGCAGGGAGCAAGGCTGGAGAGGTCTGCAACACCATGTGGGTCCCCTCCCTGGCCAGTGGCAGGGATCGAACTCGTGCTGCAGTGGCTGCAGTTTGCCCCATAGTGCATAGCTTAACCCACTGTGCCACCAGGGAGGCCCTATTTTGAGTTTATTTTTGTATGTGGTATAAGGCAAGAATCCAACTTTGTTCTTTTGTATTAAGACCATTCTTACTGGGCTTAACACTGTTAATCAGTTGGTCATATATCAGAATTAATTTTGAGGTCTATTCTGTTGGTCTATATGTTTGTCTTTGTGCTATTACAATAATTTTTATTACTGTATTTATTATTGTCTTGTAACAAATTTGGAAGTCAGTGAGAGTTGTCAACTCTATTATTTTTCCAATTATCTTGGCTCTTTGCTATTCCATGATGAGTTTTGGGATCAGATTTTCTATATCTGTGAAAAAAGCTATTGGAATTTTTAAATGGAATCTGTAGATTGCTTTAAGTAGTATTGATATTTTAGCATTAATTCATCCTGTCCACGATCACAATTGGTTTTCCATAAATTTAGATCTCTTTCCATAAATTTAGATCTCTTAAATTTTACATAAGCAATATGTTATAATTTTATATGTATAAATCTTTTCTATCTATAAATGTGTATTTACATTAGCTAATGTAATTAGCTAATGAGTAACCACAGGTCAATTTATTTCCTAAGTATTTAATTCCTTTAGTGGTTGTTGTAAATGGAACTCCTTTCCTAGTTTCCTTTCAGACTGCTGGTTGCTAGTGTGTACCACCAATGTAGAATTTATTTACTTAGTAGCTTTTTTGTAGAAGCTTTGTGATTTTAAAGCTAGTTATTTTTGTGTTCAGATATATCAGATTTTATCTTAGAACCTTTGACATCTTTTTGTGTTTTTCTTTGGATTTTTCTGTCATTTATCCCTTTTACTCCTTTATTTCCCTTTCTGTTTGTTACTCTGTTTGAATCATCTATAATATTTGAAGAAAATTTTCAAAGTTACTCATTTTCCTGATTATCTCATTTGTGTTAACAGCAGATATAGCCATACATTTCTTTTCTATGCTTAAAGTTAGTTCTTCTCAAAAAATGTTAGCTTTTTAACTGTTCATTTTTTAAAATGATTTTATTTTTGGTGTTTTGGTGATATTTGAGATTTAGCTTTGTTTTTCTCTAGTGTTTTAGAAATGTTTTCTGTTGTGTATTATTTGCTTCATAGAACTTTCTACTTGTGATGTTTTACCTCTGAATGTCCAAACCAAATTACTTTTTAAAACTTAAATTTCTAACACTTTATATCATTAACATTGAATTAGGTCAATGATGGTAATATCTGTATTATTCCATATATGGAAATAACTTAATGGTTTTTCCCTTTCTAGACTTTGCATCGAAGTGGGAGTTTCATTAATTCTCTGTTACAGTTGGAAGAACTGGGGTTTCGTAGTGGTGCGCCCATGATTAAAAAAATAGCTTTTATTGCTTGGAAGAGTTTGATAGATAATTTTGCATTAAATCCAGGTAAGTAAATATTTTAAATTTTCTGTGAATTTTACTTAAGATGAAAATAACATCACCTGTCATACAATTTTTTATGTTACGGGAATAAATCTGTAGCTAAAAATAGAATCCAGAGAGTAAACATTATTAAAAATCAGGTATACAATTTCTATTAAGCTTGTGGTTGCTATGAAGTATCAGTGACTTTATTTCTTTCAGAACCTTTAAAATCGAATCTAATAGTAGGTTCACATTAATATGTAGAAATGATTCCCTTTGATTTGTTTTAACCATATCCTTCTAATTGTCTAATGGAGATGTTTAGCGTGTATAAAATATGAGTCATTATGAGTACTTAATTGAATACTTAATCTTGGTTACAGTTGATGCTGCATGTTTATAAGATCTGTTCAGTGTTTTTTGTGATCTTCCTAGTTTTTACTTTTTAATGTATTTTATTAAGTGATTATTTAAAGTTTTTATTAATGTTTGTAAAAGTACATTGCAAAACACAAGTTTTCTTGAAATATTTATTTTAAAGATTATGTTTATTTAGGCATACAAAAACTGGGGTGTAGACCAGAGGTATAAGGGTGAGATGATTCACCAGAGACAGAGTGGGGAGCAGAACAGGCAGATTTACTGAAACACACTGCTGAGGGGAACAGTGGACGAGGAAGGACAGGTCTGCTGCGTCATGTGGGTTGCCTCCCTGGCAGCTGTAGCAACTAAAGATGCTTCATAGTGCAGTGTTTAACCCTTTGTGCCCCTGGGGAGGCCCTAAAACACAAGTTTTAATTGGAAAAATAACCTTTTTGTTGTTTATGAACTGGTAGCTTAAGGTAATATTTGGTGCTAAATGATTGAATCCCATACTAATGAGTGCTAAAGCATAAAATGGGAGTGGATTAAATAAGTAAAATGCTATCTTTGAAATTAGCCAACACAAGAGTCTGATAGGTATTATGAATTTGAAGTCACTAAAGAATCAGCTGCCTGTGTTGTAGCTGCCTGTCTCTTCTATCTTCTTCAGTATGACTTAGTTGGAGACTAGGCAGGCAAGAAGAAGAGCAGATATGAACAATTTTCCCAGCTAACTCAGTTATCTTTGAGGCGCTTTCTAGAAACTTCACATATATTTTATCTTAAATCTCATTAGGCAGAGTGCCTCAATGGGAGACTAGATAAAGAAGTTAAAAATTAGGTACCTATCATGGCCCATCCTAAATGAAAAACAGAACTTTTTACTTTTTTTTTTTTAAAGATTTTTATTTGTATTTATGCACACAAGAGCTGGGGTACAGGCCAGAGTCGCGGGAGGTGAGAGGATTCACCAGACAGAGTGGGAAGCAGAACAGGCAGACTGACTGAAACACACTGCTGAGGGCAGCAGCAGGCAAGGCAGGAGAGGTCTGCCCACGCCATGTGGGTCCCCTCCTTGGCCAGCAGCAGGAATCGAACTCGTGCTGCAGTGGTTGTGGTTTGCTTTATAGTGCGTAGCTTAACCCACTGCACCACCAGGGAGGCCCAGAACTTTTTACTTGAGAATAAACTATTGCTTGAAATTGGCTATGTCAGATATAGGGATGTTATGAAGGATCTCTTCATAAGTAACAATTCAGAATAAATTAATTTTCTCTACAACAATCTGGCTCATTTTCTTAGAGAAATATTCATCAAAAGCGGAATGGAACAATACTTGGAAATTCATTTTAACAGTATTATTTTATGTGTCCCTAGTCACACTACATAGTACACACCTTTGGTATAAATATATTGTTTAAGCAGTGGGATTTAGTTTTTATGCTGAATTCTAACAGTGATTATTGTTAATAAATAGTAGATCTGAATTTAAGTGAATCGATTTAGATTTCTAAATTCCAGTTAATGGCACTGTTATAACAGTATAATGTTTTGTGAAATACTAGTGAAAACTTACTGCGACTTTTTATAACAATGTAAAATAGGCTTTTTTTAATCTAGAAAATGGGAATAATGAATTAAAGCAGTTTAGAATTTCTCAACACTTTGGCATATGAAACTGGATATTTTGTTTAGGATTATTCTATGTGTTATGGGAAGTTTTGACAGCATCCCTAGTTGCAACTTACTAGGTACTATTAGCATACTCTGTTTTACTTCTTACTAGTAATTACCAAAGGTATTAGTTACATTTCCAGTTGTGTCTGGGTGGGAAAATCCCTCGCCACACAGTATCCATAAGTAATACTCCTTTTTTTTTCTTCTTAAGTAGTTGTGGTCTACCTGTATTGGAGTCTCAAAAAGAAAATTTCAGTTGGAACAGGAACACCTAATTGCTTTAAATTTTTTAATGTATTGTCTTGCTATAGTTAAAGTAAACTGTTGCATATTCATTCTCAAAATCTAATGTTACCTCTTAAATGTCATTACCTGTGTTTATTTTAAGAAATACTATGTAGTGCAAAAAGACTGAAGTTGTTAATGCAACCTTTGAGTTCCATTCATGTCAGAACAGAAGCTCTCGCATTAACAAAACTAGAAGTCTGGTGGTATTTACTGATGAGACTTGGACCTCACCTTCCAGCTAATTTTGAACAGGTAATATTTATAAGTATTGACAGTCATACTTTTCACTTCATTAATGTGTCCTTAAATTCTTACCAGTTTAATCTTTGTGTGACTTTTGCTATACATAAACAAGATCACAATATATAATGTCTTCTGACACGAAGCTTGAGTTTATTTCTTCAAAGGATATCTCTAAAATTCTTTAAGTTGTCTTAAATGGAGTTTTCTAATGCCTTCTCAGAAGTCGGTAAAAATGTAATTAATTATTCTTACTTTGGAAGCAATGTGAGGATTTTTCAGAAGAATTATCCTGCAGTTTAGAATATAATTGAGGGTAAAAGTATCATTGCATAAATTAAAATTAGGTATTATTGTGGGTAGCTAGAAAAAGGTGTTATTATTTATTAGTTGTTTATCAAAAGAATCTGTTTCTTGGCTCAAGTATTCATGTTTCATAGTTCAGGAAACAGATCAGTGGCAAATGTCCATGAAAGTAATTAAAAAATACTTTCCCTGATTACTTTGTACTCTGAAAGATACCAGTCTTTCTCATCTCCTTAAACTCTTTCATGGTATACTCATTTCTGTAGAAATGTGTCTTCTACATGTGTCGTCTTTCTTGGTTCAGCTACAGTAAACTTCCACAAGGCTTCAACCAACAGGGATACAATGAATATTCTGACAGCATGAAATCACAGATGCTTGGCCACAAGGCCATTCATGTAAAGTTTCATCAAAGCATTGTGAGTTATGGTTATAGTTGTCCTCAACACAGATGTCCTTCCAGCAGAGTTTTTATGTTTGCTTTTTCCTTTGTATGTTTTTTTTCTAGGCTGAAAAGCAATAATCATTTAATCTCACAGCATTTTGAAATTGTTTATGATGGCTTTATAAATTCCTTTGGATTTTGATACGGTGGAATTTAGATTCAATGATTGTTGTTTCTGATATTAAAACATCTTTAGTTTCTAGAAAGAATTTTTATTTTTTCATTTACATCTATAGATCTGTTCTTAACCCTTTTTCATTTATTATCTTGAATTTTGGACTATATTTTGGTTCTATAGTCCTTATCTATTCATTATAACAGAATAGCAGTGAATGTATTTCTAGAAAGGAAGACTTAATTATGCTCGAATTTTTAATGTTTAGTATATTGAGATGTTTAAAATTGTGAGAACACGCACTAGTTACAATTGGGCATTGATAGTAATATGTAATTGTATTTTTCCATTATTGGGTCCTAATATGCTAATTTATTTAGTTATTTCACACATTCATTGGCCTAGTTAGGTATATTTGTCAGGGAATGGAATGATCTCAGACATGGGTTTGAAGTTGTCTTAGTTTTTTTTTTTTTTTAATGCTTGAGATAACAAGGTTTTTTCCTTCCCCACATACAACAAATGGATTTATTATAAAATTTTTGAAAAAACATACACAATGCTCCATATATTGAGGTAGTTTCTTATTTCATATACATGACAAAACTCATGTATAAATAAATTTGTGTTTTGCTCTTATAGTAACACTATATTTTAGGTTTTATCCTTCCATAAATAAGGAAATATAATAAACTTGATATCTCAAGTTTATCATCTAGTTACTATCTAATTTTTTTAATGATTTGTTTATACATAGAAGAACTGGGGTACAGGCCAGTGGAGTGGGTGGGAGAGTGAGAAGAGTCACCAGAGACAGAATAGGGAGCAAAACAGGAATACACTGTTTTGAAATACACTGCTGAGGGGAGCAGCAGGCAAGGCAGGAAGAGGTCTGCTGTGCCATGTGGGTCACCTCCCTGGGTGGGAATGGGACTCATGCTGCAGTATTGCAAATTGTAATGCTGTCAAGTTTATTTTGCATACAGTTCTTTTTTTTTTTTTTTTTTGCGTAGAAGNTTTATTTTGCATACAGTTATTTTTTTTTTTTTTTTTTGCGTAGAAGTACTGGGGTGTAGGCCAGAGGTATGGGAGGTGAGAGGATTCACCAGAGATAGAGCGGAGAGCAAAACAGGAAAACAGCAGATGAGATAGGAGAGGTTTGCTTTGCCATGTGGGTTAGCTCCCTGGCCTGGGGATTGAACTCACAACTTCAAACTCACACCATCAACTCTGATAGCCGTGAGACTTAACTGCTACGGCCACCAAGGAAGGCCCTCATGTTTCTTACAGTGCATTTTTTTTCAAAGCTTAAAATGAATGTCTGCCAGTAATTTTAAAACTTAGAAGTTATTTGCAGAAGTTACTATGTATAGTTTTCCACCTGGAATTTAGAACTGAAATTTTTTTATAATAAACACTTAGGGCAGAGATATAATAAGAAGATGAAAAAAAAGTTGCAATAAGGATTTTTCCATTTCCAAATCTTGAGTTATTAGCCTGTGTATCAGCAGTCAATAAAATTCAACATATCAAAATAATTTAGACTGCTTAAAGTAATTTAACTGTATTATGTAAGACTTGGGACAAAAATGTGAGTTATGCAGATTTCAAAGTTTTCCTTTTTTTTTTTCTTTAACTTCCTGTAGGTTTGTGTGCCATTGATTCAAAGCACAATAAGCATTGATTCTAATACTTCATTTCAAAGCACTTCATCTCGTGTAGCTACTTCTACAGGTTTAAATCCTATGACTCCAGTACACAAAGGTAAAAGGCATACATATTTTTTTCTTTTTTTAAAAAAAAGACTGATTGAAGGATTTGCTCAGTGGTGGTCACAATGCAGCATTTCATAATCTTGGCTCCCTTATCACAAACGCCATTATACCTGTTTGTTTTCCTTATGTGGTATTGTTTAATGATGTAATTGCATTATTGTAATTGGAAATGATCGACTTTTCTCAGTTATATTATGTGAGGTCTATTACAAACAATTCTTTGAGAATCAGATCTATCAAATAGAAAGTTTTTTTTTTTAAGATTTATTTATTTATACATAAGCACTGGGGTACAGGCCAGAGGTGTGGGGGTGGCGAGAGAATCCACCAGACAGAGCAGGATGCAGAACAGGCAGATTGACAGAAACACACTGCTGAGGGGAGCAGCAGGCGGTCTGCTATGCCATGTAGGTCCCCTCCCTGGCTGGCGGCAGGGATCGAACTCGTGCTGCAATGGCTGTGTTGGCTTCATAGTGCGTTGCCTAACCCACTGCGCCACCAGGGCGGGCCCTAGAAAGATCTTAAGAGGTGGGACTTAGAATGAATACATTTAAAAGAAGATTACTATACACTGTTAGCTGTTTTGACTCAAATTATTTTTCAGGAATACCTGCATGTTTACTATATCAAGGTATTGTTCTGAAAACCATCTTCATTTAAATGTTTTGTGTCACTAACCTAAAAAGATTATTTAAGAACTCTGGTGTGCTCTAAAAACTCCACTTTAATTTGAAGACCCTTTTACTTCTAAGTTACATTTTTGTTTTTTCAGGTGCTTCCTCTTATGGACCACCAGGAACTCCCCGGATGAACCTGAGTTCAAATTTTGGTGGAATGGCCACAATTCCCTCTATTCAACTTTTGGGACTTGAAATGTTGCTTCATTTTTTATTGGGTCCAGAAGTCTTGAGCTTTGCTAAGCAAAACAAACTTGTATTGAGCTTAGGTATGCAACTATTTTTAAATATCTTAGTTATTATTAATACAGTTCAGAATATATTGCATTGGAGTGAGAAGTATTATTTTTCCCACAACAAAATAGTCTGTGGTTATATATCAATAAGTGTTTATGTTTTCAATAGCAAACCCACGTCAGACTACCTGAAATTTTGTATTGAAAATTTAAGTCATAAAGCATGTTTTGCATGATTATCTTTTTTTCCCACTTTCAGAGCCACTTGAATATCCATTAATCAGCAGCTCATCTTTTTTTTCGAAACATGCAAGTACACTTATCTCTGCTGTTCACGATAGCTTTGTTGCTGTTGGAAAAGATGCTTCTGGTAAATATTTAAGACAGTTGTTTATTTTTTAACAAGAAAATAGCAAATATCCCATAGTGCTACCTATTGGTCATATCATGCTACAGGAATTTTGTAGTGTCCCCTTCCTTATCCTGTTTCTTGTTCCTTGATTCCTTGGTGTCAGTTCTCTGCAGTTTACTGTGGTTCAAAATGGATTACACAAGTAAAATATTTTGAGAGGCCACTGTTCACATAAATTACTGCAGTGCATTGTTATACTTGTCATTGTGTTAATCCCTTATGCCTAATTTTATCATTAGATAAATTTATTACATCACTTTATCTTAGGTGTGTCTACATAGAGGAAGAGCATGGTGTTTGCATAGGGTTCAGTACTAATTGGTTTCAGACAACTATTAGGGGTCTTGGAATGTATTCCCTGTGGATTGGGGAGCTCTACTATAAATCACTTAATCTTCACAGTAACCATGTTAATCGATTTTGCTGATGAGGAAGTTGGATTGTAAAGAAGTTATGACTTAAGCAAATTCACATGGTGCTAGGGCTGTGATTTAAACCCAGAGTATTTGTTCTAGCATCTGCACCTAAATACTGTGTTCTATACCTATCAAATAATGAGAAGAAATTTTTAAAAGATTTATTTATTTATGCATATAAGAACTGGAGTACAGGCCAGGGGTGTGGGGGTGAGAAGATTCTCCAGAGACAAAGTAGGGAGCAGAACAGATAGACTGACTGAAACACACTGCTGAGGGGAGCAGTAGGCAAGGCAGGAGTGGTTTGCTGCACCATGTGGTTCATCTCCCTAGCTGGGGATTGAACTTGTGCTGCTGTAGCTGAGGATGTTTCATAGTGCAGTGCTTAACCCCTTGTACCATCAGGGAGGTCCCAAATAATGAGAAGAAATTTTAATAATTAGTTTGCTCTTTAAGTTGCTAAGAAATTTTTTTATAGTGGTTTTCAGATATTCTTCCAAATCTAATTCTTCATCTCAGAAGTGATAAGTATTTTATATAGAAGTTACAGATGATGGAGAAGGGAATTGCTCTTTGTTTCATGACCCCAGTGTTATAGTCCTTTTGAAAAAATACATTTCATTTTTAAATAAAAATGGTGATAGTGTTTGTAAACTAATTACAAGAATGAATGTTATAGAGAGAATTATATTCTAAGTTCTGTAGTTTTGTTCAATTTATTTCTTTAGATTAAGGATGAATGATGGAGCCTCTATGGTCTACTTTATTGTAAAGTAATATTTTGTATCGTTTAACAGATGTAGTTGTCAGTGCTATTTGGAAGAAGCTAATTAGCTTGGTGAAGTCAGTTATTGAATCAGGTAAGTTACTGTAACAACGATCAAATGATTGTAGCATGGGATGAATTATTTGGCCCTTATATAAAATGTATTTTAAAATCATCTTTAAAGTCTTAGAGCTTCCAGACTTTAAATATCATATATGAGGAGTGTATTTTACCCCAAAAGTGTACTATATTCTCATCCCTAAAAATGTTTTGAAGTACACTTTTCTTTTACTTTCTGGTAGGTAACAAGAAAGAGAGATCAGGATCTGAAGTTTTGACCATCTTATTAAAATCTTTGGAAAGTATAGTCAAATCAGAAGTATTTCCTTTATTGAAAACACTGGTAAGTATTGTACCTACACACTAGATTTTGAAAACCGTATCCTAAAGTTGAATTTTAATTGAAGGTAACATGTATATGTCAGGATTTAGGAAGATAATTCATATCAAGTATATATCAGTGATTTAGAACTATACTTATTGCTAGTCTGTTGACTTTCGAATTATTTGTAACCTTAATAAAAGTAAATGACTATATAAAATATCTTTTGATGTGATAAGAAAAAAATTAGTGATACAGAGAAAATAGGCTAAAGGACATAAATGTGAGAGGCAGAAACTAGAACACTTCTTTTTAACAAGATTATTGTGTTCCACTAGTTATTTTTAATTTTTGAAAATATCTAATAATCTTGTGGGACCTTTGCTTTGTAAATGATCTCTTTTTTAACTAAGGTGATGATTAAATGCCTTTTAAATTAAATGCTTTTAAATACTATATAGTAAATAAGGAAAAAAGTGAATCAGATATAGTTAATCTCCCAAATTAAGTTGCAGATGATATAAACCATACCATATCTTACTAAGGCAGTAGAGCAAAGTGGGTGGAGATTATAGTAAGGGGCTCTGGAACAGATTAGGTTAACTCTTAGCTCAATTATAGATCAGTAAACTTGGGTGATTTATCTGCTCTTGACTCTTGTGATGAAGGAATGTGGCAGAAGTTCATAATTAAATGAGCAAACACATTGAACATTGGACCAGGAACCAATATTACTCTTTCAAGTTACTCTTTCAAATGAATAAAGTATTATTTTTGTGTGGCAAGGCTCTGTCACATTTGAGAGGTTTGTCTTACAGCCAGTTTCTATTTAGCAATTCTTTGAAACATCTGCTTCTGACTCTAATAGTACATGAATCACTGTAGAATACAGTATTTAAAAGAAAGAAAAACCTTAAGGGACTTTAACAGTTACATGTTTGAGAGCTTGTTTGAAAGTTCTGACAGAGGAGTGTAGCTACTTGGCATACCCTTAACTGAATTATGGTCCATCTCTATTTGGGGAAGGTCATCCTCTTCTGAGTACAAAGCTTCAGGAGGGAGGCACATGGAACAGTAAGGGAAGAAGGGGGAGTCATCTGCCTAGCTCACCAGATCAGCAAATGTGACAGATGTCTCAGACAGAAGTCCCTCACACCCAGGAATATGTTTGAGTAAACTGTACGTTTATATAGGAGTTGAGAATGTGTCTATGTAGATATATTTGAAAACTCCATAACTTTGTTGAATTACGGTCAATTTGAGAGTCTTTCACAATACAACATCAGTGATATGAAAGAATGTATAACTGATGTGTATGCACGCACAGATCTGTAAGGCAACTCAGAAACTTAATATTGTACTTAATATTTCTGGAAATTTAGAAAAACTCCAAACTGAGCTTTGATTATCCTCAGAAATAAAGGAAGATTGTCATTTTAATGATTTTTCTGCTTTTAACGTTCTAGAGTAGTGCAAATATATTCACAATATGTAAACATTATTATACTTGGAGTTAATAACTAATGAGAATGTATTTAAGGATATTAGTTAGAAATTAAAAACAACAGTTAATATTACTAGGTTTTTACTGAATAGATTTTTGCTGTTTTATAGCTAATTTACAGTAGGACCTTTTATTTATCTTTTTTAGGTTCTCATGGAAATTACAATTAAAGGACTTCCTGAGAAAGTTTTAGGTTCAGCAGCATATCAGGTTGCTAATATGGATATTCTTAATGCAAGTATCTTAAATGTAGTGACTTGATTAAAATTAAGTTTAAAAAGAAGTTCTATGATAGTTCACTTTCTTAAAATTGTAGAAGATTGTAAAATCTTACTGTTGGATTTGAATATGCTGATTATTTTAAAGGGAGACACTAATAAGAGTAATGGGTTAATGGAACTCTTCCTGTATTAAAGAATTCTGGAAGGTTTTCTATTTGCTTATATAATAATATTGTTGTATACTGTTAATAAGTTTTGGACACTTAGTAACATTAGCTTAATTATGTGAAATGTATATAATAACTGTAGGATATAGACACTTGGTTTAATTTAATTTTTAACTTAAATTCTAAGTTTCAAGTAAAGTTTTTTTATATTTGCAATCTTTTACCACTTCCCAGTTGCTCATATAGATAAGCAATTGTCATTATTTCTGTGTGCATTAAGGAAATGCATTTGCTTTCATTTTTATCATCTGAGTAGTCAAAAGTTAAATTTCTGATACCTGGTGTAGGAAACAAGTGTAACAAGATTTATTTGTTTGTTTGTTTTGTAACAAGAAGATTGATGGTAGTCTTCATCTTTCTTCAGGGAACTCCTGCATTGTTTTTAATTAAATTAATTTTCAACAATAATCTCTTGGAATGTGGTATAGAAGATCAAAGGTAATTTAAACTGAAACTTCTTTATGTTTATCTTGAAGAGTATTGTGAATGATTTTTTTAAAATACATGTATTATAAACATTTTTTTTAAAATTAGATACCTGGAGTTCATTATTTCCTTGGCAGATCGTTTATTACACGTAATTTAATTTGGCAAAAATTTTAGGTGAAAGCATGGTTCAAATTTTTTTTCCCCCCCCCAGGTTTTTTCTCAACCTGGAAGTACTTGTAGGCTGTGTTCTTTCTGGTCCAACTTCACCACTAGCTTTCAGTGATTCTGTTTTAAATGTTATTAATCAAAATGCAAAGCAGTTGGAAAACAAGGAGCATCTCTGGAGAATGTGGAGTATTATAGTCACCCCATTAACAGAATTAATCAATCAGGTATGACATTTATGCTATGTATTTCTCCCAAAATTTATGGAATGGTTTCCCTTTTTTTTTGTTAGAATGGGAAAATGAGTGGAAGTTTTAATTTGAACAAGAGGTTAAAGGGTTGGTTTTTTTTTTTGTTTTTTTTTTGTGGGTTGGCTAATTTTCTACTCCTTATTGGTTGTATTTATTTTTAGTTGGTTGTATTTCCATTTCATTTCAACCTCATTATTCAAGAAAACATGATGTATTGGAAATAATGAGTTCCATTTCCTGCATTAGTGCTTATAACACATATAGCATACATATATTCTCGTATTTATATTTTGGGTTTTTCAGTGAAAGAGGGAATAGTAAAAGCCATCTTGACTAGGCTGTATAATTAAGATTCTCATGTTTAAACCATGTTGGTGATTACTTCAAAGCCACATTTTAATCCCAAAGCCAGTAATCTGTATATTTAAATATTTAGGAAGGGGGCAATATTGTCAAGATACACAGCTCAAGTTGTTTTACTGTTAATGACTTCTCAGCTACTTTATCAATGTTTATGTTTTTTAAAGATTTATTTCTTTATGCATATAAGAATTGGGGTATAGGCCCTAGGTGAGGAGGTTAGAGGATTCACCAGCGACAGAGTGGTAAGCAGAATAGATGGATCTACTGAAATACACTGCTGAGGGGAGCAGTGCATCGATGAGACAGGAGAGGCCTGCTGTGCTTATGAGGGTTAGCTCCCTAGCCAGGGATCAGACGTGCTTCAGTGATTGGCAATAATTTGATGGTGCTGTGTCTTTAACCCCTGCACCACCAGAGAGACCTGCTTTATCAATTTTTATTTTTTTAAAGATTTATTTATTTATGCATACAAGAACTGGGGTACAAGGCCAGAGTCCAGGGTGGTGAGAGGATTCACCACAGACAGCGGGGAGCAGAACAGGCAGATCAACAGAAGTACACTGCTGAGGGGAGCAGCGGGCGAGGCAGGAGAGGTCTGCCGCACCATGTGGGTCCCCTCCCTGGCCGGCAGCAGGGATCGAACTCGTGCTTCAGTGGCTGCGGTCTGCTTCATAGTGTGTTGCTTAACCCACTGCGCCACCAGGGAGGCCCTGCTTTATCAATTTTTAAATGAAAATTTTCGCTGGGAAATAATTCTTTAAATCTGGAACAAAGTAAAAAACATCAAGGAATTTAAGTACTAGTGCAGTGGCCCTTATTTTGCTTTTAAGGCAGCATATCTTTTTTTTTTTAAAGATTTATTTTATTTATGCACACAAGAGCTGGGGTACAGGCCAGAATCATGGGAGGTGAGAGGATTCACCAGACAGAGTGGGGAGCAGAACAGGCAGACTGACTGAAACACACTGCTGAGGGGAGCAGCGGGCACAGCAGGAGAGGTCTGCTGCACCATATGGGTCCCCTCCCTGGCCGGCAGCAGGGATCGAACTCGTGCAAGGCAGCATATCTTTAAGCATGTAGTCTTGGAAGGAAAAACATTTACATTCCTAAAAGTTTCCCTAATGTTAAAGGCTAGCATAGATAATGTAAAATCTTGATTGAATGCTACCTATTTGTGAAGAGTAATTATGGGATTCTTTTAAGACATACATACACCGCATTAGTTTTCCAGGCTTATTGTAACAAATTACCACAAACTGGTGGCTTTAAACACCAGGATTGTCCCATAACTTTGGAGGCCAGAAATCTAAAATCAGTATGTTGACAGGGTTGGTTTCTTATGGGGGGGAGAATCTATTTTATGCCTGTCGTTTATTTTGATATTCTCTGGCTTGTAGATGGATCACTCCAGTTTCAGTCTCCATTCATCCTGTGTCTCCTCCTATGCAAATTCCCCTTTTCTTATGAGGATAGTTTCCTGAGTCATTTTAACTTATTACTGGATTACATCTGCAAAGACCCTATTTCCAAATACTGTCATTTACTGTAAGGAGTTAGGAGATCACTGTCTTTTGGATATCTCAACATTGGGGGACACAGTTCTACCCTATGCATAATAAGATATTATTATGTAGAACTAGAATTAGATGGTAATTTGATTAACTTCATTATTTTCTTGTTTCAGACCAATGAAGTGAATCAAGGTGATGCCTTAGAACATAATTTTAGTGCCATCTACGGTGCATTGACATTACCAATAAATCACATTTTTTCAGTACAGAAATTTCCAATGGTAAGACAGTGTCAAATTTTCACTTGAGGAATTTGTGTTTTCTTGAATGTTATTTTATAAATAACATAATAAACTTCTGCAGTATTTTTTTTTTCTAAAATAAGATAACTGAGTTTATCAGATTAGGAGAAAGCAAAGTAATCAGAAGTTCCTCCTGATTTTCAATCATCACTGTTGTTTTAATGCTGCACAACAGCATTATTAAAATTCTTCCATTAGAACTTTAATGAGAGCCTTAAATTTGCAAACTTACTACCTTACATTTGTCATTTCTTTGATACTGTAAACATTACACTTTTTTTTAAAAGTGTGGAAGATACACTGTTGGGTGTTTGATAACATAGATGCACATTTCAGAAATTCCTTTATTGTTACTAGGCCACCATGAAGACATTACTTAAAAGTTGGTCAGAATTATATAGAGCATTTGCCCGATGTGCAGCTTTGGTGGCAACAGCAGAAGAAAATTTATGTTGTGAGGAGCTTTCTTCCAAGATAATGTCCAATTTGGTAGCTGAAGACCTATCAGTGAGTTTGTATTCATACTGATCTTTGTGTTTATTCTTTTCAAGTAAATGGAGATAACTTTGTGAACTGTCATTTACTAATACTTTTAAATTATAAGTGACATTATAAATTATAATGTAAATTATAGAAAGATTTATATTTGAATAACTTATACATTGTGTATATTTAATTTGTATTTTGTTTAAATTATAAGTGACATTAAATGTGTATTTTTTTTTTAAAGATTTATGCACATGAAGAACTGGGGTACAGGCTAGAGATGCAGGGTCTGGGGGGAGTGGTTAGAGGACTCACCAGAGATAGAGTGGGCAGCAAAACAGGCAGATTTTATAAAATACACTGCTAAGGGGAGTAGTAGGCAAGACAGGAGAGGTCTGCTGTACTCTGAGACATCTCCATGAAGAGGGATTAAACTCATACTGCAGCAGTTGCTGATAGGCTTATAGTACTGCAGCTTAATAACCCCTTGCACCACCAGGGAGGCTCAGGAAAGTTTGCTTTTAAAAGTAGTGTTTGACTCTAGTTATGGTACATCCTTTGTCATTTTCAGTCTCCCCCTCATCTTATCTTTAAAAGATAAATCCCGAAGACCTGATGAGTCTCAGTTTATTTTTATATAACTGTATACTTGATATACCTTACTTGTTTTAAGCTGTGATGTGTCAGTTGATACATATGTGAAGTAAATCATATTTTTTGTTGATGCTTGCTATTTTTGAAAACTATGCCAGTAGAAAATTTCTAATAGAATTTTTCCCCCTAGAACTTGCTGTTCTTGGAGAGAATCATTCATATTATTACTATAATGGTTGATTGCATCGACTTCTCCCCATATAATGTTAAATATCAGCCCAAAGTTAAATGTAAGTATTTTTTTAACTTATTTGTTCACTCAATATTTAATAAACATAACTATCTGAACTATTGTCAAGGCTAATAACAACTAATACTAATTGCATTTCCCATCTCTTTATCTGTTATTTTGTATAACTATCAGTTAACTGCTAAGAGCTCATATGTGAGGTACCTCTTCTCTCTCCCTCACTTGCTACTGGGCCACACAGTCACCTCCCTTCCACAGAATTAATGATTTTACTCCTTTCTGTGATACAAAGATAATTGTTACCCTGTGCCTTTGGTACAAAGGATTAGCTGGGCAGGAAATTTTGAAATTCATTGAAATGTTTTTATATAGCAGTATGATCTGAAATAATAATTAAGTTGACATTGAATTGAATAAAAAGTCATAGAATGATTCATAGTATCGTTTTATATAACAGGAAATTTTAAAATCTAAGCATTTTAGCTCAGTTTTTACCATATTAAAATTGGACAATTAAAATCATGACAAGTTTTCTCATTTTTGAAACTGCACTTACTAATTCCTATTTATATTGTAATAAATGTTGAACTACTTTAATCTACTAATTCATATTTTAAAAGTAAATATTTTCATCAGTGACTACATATGTTCATGGTACATGAGAAATGACCTTCCCCTACTGAAAAAATGTTAGCATTTAAAGCTGTTTTTCTTTTTATTTTTTTTATATATTTTTTATTAATATAAGATATTTTAAAATTTACATAGACTTGCCATAAATTGTAATCCCCATGTATTCCCCATGACCATCTCACCAGTGCACCATCACCTCAGTCCCTCGTGCTCCCATCTGCCCTCAACTCTCCCCCTCCCAATTCAAGTGTCCCCAATTTGTCCTTGTCTTTTCATTTTTGGTTTTTGTGTCTTTATTGTTATTATTATTGTTGTTCTTATTCCTTTCCTTGATCCTCCTTTGGTTCCCTTATGTTCCTCCTAAGGAAGGAACCATCTGGCATTTTTCTTTTGCCTTCTGAGCATAATCCCCTCCAGATCCATCCATGTTCCTATGAATGAATCTAGTTTTTCTTTTTTGATTGCTGAATAGTATTCCATCGTGTATATGTACCACAGCTTCCCGATCCAGTCATCTGTTTTGGGGCATTTAGGTTGTTTCCAGGTCTTACCGATTGTAAAGAGTGCTCCTATAAACATAGGGGTGCAGGTATTCTTTTGAATCAGTGTATTTGTGTCTTTTTTTTTTTTAAGATTTATTTATTTATGCATACAAGCACTGGGGTACAGGCCAGAGGTGTGGGGGGTGAGAGGATTCACCACAGAGAGTGGGGAG
>JAGFMF010011870.1:4436392-4481079 GCA_019455555.1 Galemys pyrenaicus
TCCCAAGTATTTAAATTTTTTAGTTTCAATTATAACGGGGGTGGTTTTCTTTATTTCCTCTTCTTCAGCTTGGTTGTTTGTGTAGAGGAAGGCTACTGAATGTTTTTCTTTTTAAAGATTAAGAACATACTTGGTTTTCCTTTCCTAAGGTCTGCCATTAATGAATTAATATAAAGATTTCTAGAATGCAAAATATTTGTAGCATTTTTTGTGTTTCCATTCTCACTGAATAGTAATGTACAGAAACATGTTAAATGCCTAAAGTATATTGACAGGTCAGAGCATCCCAACTTTACTGTCACAGAAATGTCTTGTTTAGATGTTCTTGAATTTTTATTTTGGCATCTGTGTTGAGATCAGCAGAATCTAAAATGGTTATATACCAAAGGATATCAGAAGATACTTTGTAAGCCAGTAATTTCATAGAATCAAGATGATGAACTCCATAGTGACATTTAGCTTATTTTGCTTTTAATATTTTTCATCACTCATCTTGATTCCATCAGTATCTCTGGGGCTTTTTTTAAATGACTTTTTATTTTATAATTTTCATATAGAGAGAAACATAAAAATTATACATGGACACCTTATATCTTTTACTCAGATTCCCCAGTCAACAGTTGTTTGCATTTGCCTTATCATTTTATCCCTTCCCCACATTTTTTTCCACCCTAAATCATCTTATGGTAAGATAACACAAGTCTTCAACCCAAGATATTTAAGTATTTCTCAATGAGGGCTTTTTAATATTTCCTCAAGACTAGATTCAGGTTTCATCCATTTTTTTATAGTACAGATTTGTAATGAAACAACATGTAATAAGATCAGTTTTACTAGTTAATTGATATGAACAAGTTAAATTTCAACAGTATATTTCTGTTAACAGTAAATTCACCAGATTTCTAAATAAAGACTCCAAATATTAAATGGTAATTTGTTTCCATTCATTAATTTTCCAGCCCACTAATTTCATTACAAGGTTTTGGATGACCAGGGCCATCGGAATGCAAGGCAGAAATCACCAACCCTGGACAGAATGCCCTTTGATTGCTGGGCACACTTAAATGTGTACCCACTTATACTGGGACAGTTGAGACATGCTTATTCGCCTGACATGCACAACTTTGAGATCTGAGTGAAAACCATAATTCTTGAAGATGCCCCATGCAGAACAATTTAGATATGCAGATGTTGAGGACTTCCTGTAAAGCTATGGGGATTTTTTTTTTTAAGTGCTTTATGTCAGCAGATACACATATAAGTTTTTCTGATAACTGATGATGATGATTGCTGACATTTGGTTACAGGTAGTGTCCACTAAGTTTTGCACTGTAAATTAGCAGGTTCTTACAATAAATAAGTTAATGTTTTGTGCAGATATGCTGACACTGTAAATAACCTGTTCCTTAGAAAACTTTCACTCGTTTGTAATCTGTTAACTGCTATTTATCTCAGACACTGCAGTAGTTCATACTGCAAAGCAATAATTCATACTGATTTACTTGCTTAGTTTGTATCTGTTTCATGATATTCCCATTCTACAGACATTTATTAAGCACAGCAAGGCATAAGTGACTTCCTAATATAATCTTTCCTTATAAAGGAATCTCCCTGATGCCTGTCTTATTCTTACTAGTATAGATTTGTATATTTCAATTAATTACAGTTCATTACTATGATTGCTGAATGCTCATGTTACTAAATGTCATTATGACTTTTTTATAAATCTTTTTTTTTTTTAAGTTTATTTTATTTATGCATACAAGAGCTAGGGTACAGGCCAGAGTCACGGGAGGTGAGGGGATCACCAGACACAGTGGGAAGCAGAACAGGCAGACTGACTGAAACACTGCCAAGGACAGCGGCAGGCGAGGCAGGAGAGGTCTGCCACACCATGTGGGTTCCCACCCTGGCCAGCAGCAGGAATCGAACTCGTGCTGCAGTGGCTGCGGTTTGCTTCATAGTGTGTTGCTTAACCCACTGCGCCACCAGGGAGACCCAGGACCTTTTCTTATGTTGCCATTCTTGGAGAAATTTGGCACAACATATTCAGGTTCATCTTATACTGTCTCGTCTCTATTATGCTTATACTGCCCTTGTCTCTTTATTATGGCCAAGAATTTCCTAGTAGCATTTTCACTTTACTATACTAATATCTTAAAAGTTGATTATAGAGAGGAAGAAGTTTGAATTTCTTGCATTATCGACTTTTGTTTTTAATTTCACCTAATTTTTTAAATTGACATTGAATAAGCGTTTCCTCTTAAATTACAAGACATCTTACCTAAACTAATGAATCCTTTGAGGAGAATAAAGGTAATTTTGGAATGGGCACAATTCTCTTGACAGATGGGATTATCCCTATAGGTGGGTATCTAGAGAGGAATGGTACAGTCAGTCTAAGAAGGGTACAAAGGGAAAATCATAAGAATACTTTTTCTTTAAATCTATGCTATTTTTTCTTGTTTGTGTGTGTGTTTTTTCAAAGATTTATTTACTTATGCATATAAGCACTGGAGTACAGGCCAGAGGTGCGGTGGGTTAAGAGGATCCACCAGAGACAGAGTGGGGAGCAGAACAGGCAGATGGATGGAAATACACTGCTGAGGGGAGCAGAGGGAGAGGCAGGAAAAGTCTGCTGCGCCATGTGGGTCACCTCCCTGTCCAGTGGCTACAGTGCTGCGGTTTGATTAATAGTGCGTTGCTTAACCATTTGTGCCACCAGGGAGACCTGTGTGTGTGTTTTTTTAAAGATTGATTCATTAAGCATACAAGAACTGGGGTACAGGCCAGTACCTGGTGCGGGGAGTAGGAATAGTCACCAAAGACAGTGAGGAGCTGAACAGGCTGAGGGGAGAGCAGCAGATGAGACAGGAGAGGTCTGCATTGCCATGTGGGTCACCTCCCTGGCTGAGGAATAAACTCCTTCTATAGTGCCTGCTGATAGCTTCATAGTGCTTTAAAGCCCTTGCACCACCAGGGAGGCCCCTTTGTATTGTTTGTAATGATTTGGATCTCTGATGAGTTCAGTGTTATTTGTAGGTTCAGTATATTATAGAAGAACCAGGAAGTAATTAATTTCTGAAGGAAATTTTCCTTACTTTACCAATGGACATTTAACTTTTAATTTGCAAAAACAATTTTGTTTTTTAATTTATAAAATTATGGCTGGAACTAGAGAGCATAGTGCTAAGCAAAATAACTCAGAAGGAGAAAGATAATACAGAATAGTCTCACTTATGTGGAATATAGAGAAACATAGCAAAGGATCAGTCAGAACAAAAATAATAATAAACTGTTAATATCTGACTGCAAAACTGAGGCAACCAGAAAAGGAGGGCATAGTGGTAGATTGAGACTACTGGAGGGAAGAGGCCCATTGGTACATGGGAGAGGATTGTTGGGCTAATGATGGTGTAGAGGGTATGAAGGTATATTTGTAGAGCTTTGAATTTATAACCCCCAGTACAAGTACAAACACATGAATTTACTAACCTCTATAAATATTTTTTTTTAATAGTTATTTATGCATGCAAGAACTGAGGTGCAGGCCAGAGGTGTGGGGAGGGGTGGTGGTAGGAGACAGAGTTGGGGACAGAACAGACTAATTGACTGAGACAGAAGAGGTCTGCTCAGCCATGTGGGTTAGCTCTCTGGCCAGCCAGGGATTGAACTTGTGCTGTAGTGGCTATTGAGTGCTTCTTAGTGCTTTAACCCCTTGTGCCATCAGGGAGGCCCCACCTCTATAAATATAATTTGGAAAAAGAAAGAAAACGTAGGGCCTCCCTGGTGGCCTAGGGATTAAGTCCTAGTGCTGCCACATCTAAGGCCTGGGTTCAATCTCTGGCCAGGGATCTAACCCACACACAGCCTAGCAGACCTCTCCTGTCTGGCCCACTGCTCCCCTTGGCAGTTTATTTCAGTAAATTCTGCTTCCCACTCTATCTGGTGAATCCTCACCCCCCCACACACACATCTCGGTCTATACCCCAGTTCTTCATTGTAAAAAAAAAATAAACAGAAAAAAATTAATTTTGGAACCTATCTTATTGTGTAATTTAGTAATTTGTTGCAAATTGTTGAAATTTCAAAAATAGGAGAAATTTGAAATGCATTTTTAAAATTCCTTAGAGAAAAAGGATTTGTTTTTGTGGAATTATTTTTGTCATTTCATTTTGTGTGACTTTGATTACATTTTAAAGATAATATAGTAACTTCCATTCAGTGGTGTCATTTTAGGATTTGTGGGTATCATTCTTTAGAAACCTACTAGTTAAATCTGACATTTGATGTGCTGTATATATAAGTGGTAAATTAGACAATGACACTTCAAAATATTTGAGTTTTTAATAAATTCAATTTTATTTTAGCACCACAGAGGCCTTCAGATTGGTCTAAAAAGAAGAAAGAGCCCCTAGGGAAGTTGGCTGCATTATTTAAACTTATTGTGAAAGTGATCTATTCTTTCCACACTCTGAGCCTAAAGGAAATACATTCTGATACTCTGCTCACTATTGGTCAATCAATTACCAGCATTCTTTCCACTGTACTTGGACATATTTCTTTGCCTTCTATGATCCGAAAGATATTTGCAACTCTAACAAGACCTCTGGCATTATTTTATGAAAACTTAAAGTAAGTATTTTGGGCATAATAGCATTAAATTAAATGTCTAATTTACATGCAGGTAGCAAACTCTTGTTTTCCTGTCACTTTTGTCATAGTAGATAGTAATCTTTTACAGTTTGCTGGTGAGGATAACATATTAAACTTTGCTTTTGTTAAAAGATTGCTCAAATAACACACCCATGAGGTGGAAATTGTATGTCCTTTAATTTTGCTGGTAATCCAACTCCCTTTTCAATTTAGTGCATCTTATATTTATGCAGACATACCCATTAAATGTAGGATGTGTATGAACTCATGTTTGACATGGTCTTTGCAATTAAGTATTAATATATCATGTTACAGCATACACCTAAAAATCTTATTATTTAAAATGTTTTTGTAGGATTCTATGAAAGTATACCACTTTCCTGTTAGTGGATATATGATTAGTCGATTTGTCTTGTGTAATTGGCAATATTATACTTGAATGTAATTATACATAAGTCATTGTGCACATTTGCTGCTGTTTTAGCAGGACAGTATCCTTGACATGAAATTGTTGGTTCAAAGAGTACATGTTTATTCCTGACATAACCTCTAAAGGTTTGTATTTATTTATATTTGAATTGAAGCAAAGAGCGCCTTTATGAAACCTGAAAATTCCCAAGCAAACATTTGGGAAGATTCCTCAGGGTTCCTAACAGCAAGCTTCATAAAGTACATTTTGTTAACTAAATTGACAGAGAAGATATTTAAGAACAGACTTTACAAAATAGACTTCCAAATCCATAAACTTTGCAAATTCTTTAAGGGGTGTAGTTTATCAGAAATAATGTTCATGTTGTTAAAAAATGTACAGGAAGAATGCATTGATACTTTCAGGTCTGTTCCATATGGTTTTTTTCTCTGATTTATTTTTAGAAGAGGTTTGTTTCTTGTTGATGTTTAGAAGTTGGACATATTTTGTATAAAGTCTTGAGTCACCTAATTTTATATTATCATACATGTCTCATTTGTATTACTACATTGAAGTAGCCTTAGAATTAGCTTGATAGGACTATAGTGTTAACTTTCTAAAAATGGCACCCTATGTGTTTCTCCTCCAGGCTTGATGAAGTTCCTAAAGTCTATAGTTGTATGAACAACAAGGTAAACAAGACAATTGTTCATAAAATATGAAGGGAAAAATGTTGCATAATTTTTTAAAATTTGGAGTTTTGATAGTTGTCTTCCTATAGCTACTGGTTTTAAAGGGGATTTTTATGCTTCCACTTAATGGACATTTATTAGCATGACAAGTTCATATTCAAAGGATAGTTTATTTTAAAGGGTTTAATAATTTCGGCCGTCAAGTCATACATGACACATCAACTTCTGTTTCCTATATAAGGAATAATTGGTTCCATTTTGTAGAAAACTTGAGCAGGCAAGTTTTAACATTTTATAATTGATTAAAAAAAGGAAAATAAGCTTGTAATCAAGTTATAATATCTTACAAGCAAGCTGCATGCACCTGGTAATTTGTCAGCTTATAAAAAAAGATATATATTAAAAACAGGTGGGCACTTTAAAAATATAGAATTTTTAGAAGTATAATATATTCTATAAATTGTTAAATTCAGTGTGTTTGTTATTTTATGTTTTCCTATTTAAAAGCTAATGTTTCCAAATGTTAGACTAACAAACGTTTCCTTTTTTGCTAGTTAGAAAAGCTACTGGGAGAAATTATTGCTTGTCTACACTTCAACTATACTGGAACTTATGACAGTGAATTTCTTGAACAAATCTCCCCATTATTATGCATAATATTTTTGCACAAGAATAAGCAGATTCGAAAGCAGAGTGCTCAATTCTGGAATGCCACGTTTGCTAAAGAGACGATGTTGATTTATCCTGAAGAGTTAAAGTATGATAACAAAACTTTTTAATGAAACTATCCTATTATGACAATGTTAACTGATATTTTGATTTTAGCATAAATTTTTGTATGATGCATCATTGCAGAGGATTACCTTAGTTGAAATATTACTTGGTGCCACCTACCTGGTGGCCTAGGAGTTAAGTTTCAGCGCTATCATTGCTATGGCCTGAGCTCAATTCCCTGGCAGGGAGCTAACCCACATTTGGCACAGCAGACCTCTCGTGTCCTGTCTGCTGCTCCCCTTAGTAATGTATTTCAGTAGATATGCAAGTTCTGCTCCCTCTGTCTGGTGAATCTTCTCACCCCTGCACCTCTGGCCTACATCCCAGTTAAACACAATTTTTTTTTTTTTTTTAAAATACATATTTGTAGTACACAGTGATAAGTAACCATCATTTAACATTTTGCTTTTGTCCCGAAAGTAATCTGATTTTAGAAACAAAAGACCAATTTAAAAATTATTCTTAATAAAGTAATCATAAAGGGCAGGAAATTGTTATATCTTGATTATGTATATAAGAGGTACTTAATGTAAATGGTCTACATTTATGGAGCCCATAAATATGGAAGACTTGAAGTCTTAAGAAAATGTGAAAACTGAAGAGTTGGGGAAAATATGCAAGTTTTAACTAATGTATCTGTTTTGTGTATGTCAAGTAACAGTTGTTAAGCTGCACTATTTTGACACTTTAAAATTGTAGTTAGTGTTCTTATTAATAGAACATGAGTACTCACCAAACCTACTTGACTCAAAAAAAAATATATATATATATATTTGTTCTTTTTTAAAGACCAGTACTAAGACAAGTCAAACAAAAATTTGTCCTATTGCTACCTTGTTTGGAAAATGTTGAAATTATGGAAGAATCCAGTGGACCATATTCAGATGCAGTAAGTTTAGCTTTTTTACTTTTCCATGATGTATGAGTACTTTGCTATGCTTCACTGTAATTTTAAAATGTATACAAAAACTTTTCCAGATAGTACGTTTTCTGGCCTAAGATATATTTAAAAATTAAAGACAATAAATTTCACTTAATTCTCATGTAAATATCTGGTTTTCCTGTTCATTTGTGATGTTTTAAAGTATGACACACCTCAGTTGTTTCACAGAGATTGTAATTAGTAAAATATACGACTCAGTGTTGCTTTAGATAAATTAGGAATAATAGTTAACGTGTTTCAGAATATTTTTCTTTCCATCAAATCTCATTCTGTCAGAAAAAGACCACATTACCTATTTGGACAAAAATTCTTTGACTAATAAGTTTTTATTACTCTGATGGAAAAATAAAAGATAGGGCACTCTACACATGAGTTGGCACATTCTAAGACAACTATTTTCTGTTAAAAAACAATTGGAGTCCCGCTGGCTTTTTATTTTTAATATATATTTTTTTGTGAAACCAAAAGAAAAGTTATAGCTACCTAAGTCCTATTTATTTAGTTTGAATTTTGTCTAAAATATAAACATCTATGAGGGGCCTCTTTTGTGGTGCAAGGGGTTAAGTCACAGCACTGTGAAGCTGTCTGCAGCCACTATAGCAGCATGAATTTGATCCGTGGGTAGGCCAGGGAACTGACCTACATGACACAGCAGACCTCTTTTGTCTTGCTCCTGTTCTCCTCAGCAGTGTATTTCAGTAGATCTACTTATTCTATTCCTCTCTTGTCGCTGGTGACTCCTCACCCCCCTGCACCTCTGACCTGTACCCCATGCATTAATAAATAAACCTTTAAAAAAATCTATTAAATAGATTGTTCAGGCTTGTTGAGTGTAACATAGCCAAATACTCTGTTGAGGGGGACATGATATTTTCTATCATACATGTTTAAGGTTTATTATGGCTTTGATTTGTTTAGAAATATTTCCAGTAATAGAAGAGAGCTATTTGAGTCTAGTCATTTTGATTCATTCTTGCAGTATTTTCAGAATTTATAAAATCAAATGGTGCTAAGTAGCTATTGAATAAGTTTAAGGGACAAACTCATCTGCTGTTAATAAGATAGATAATTGCTTTCCTTTTTTGACATGATTTTTAATAGGTGTGAGTAATCAAATTTTAAATGAGTATATTTTAACTGGAATTTACAAAATGCAAAAAGCACGTAACAGGCAGAATTACTGAGATTGTTTTATTTTTATATACAACAGACAGAAAATTCACAGTTAAATATCAAGATAAGTGGCATGGAAACAAAATCAAGTGGAAAAAGAGATTCTTTTTTGTCACAAACAAAGGATATAAAAGAAAACAAACTATCATCAGCCAAGGTACTTGATTTCAGGTTTAGTCTAGGATGATTCTTAGTAAAGTTTAAGTCTCATAAACTTTGCCTACATTAAGTAAACTTTCTATAGCATCCCTTGCGATGAAATTCAACTGGATATAGTTAGTTATATAGTTAGCATACAAGAAGAATATTTTAGAATCTTTTAACCATAACTTTGATAAAATGAGGGCATAATGTTACTTTTAAATAATAACTTTGGGGCCTCCCTGGTGGTGCAGTGGGTTAAGCAACGCACTATGAAGCAAACCACAGCCACTGCAGCATGAGTTCGATCCCTGCTGCCGGCCAGGCGGGGGACCCACATGGTGGGGCAGACCTCTCCTGCCTCACCCGCTGCTCCCCTCAGCAGTGTACTTCCGTCGATCTGCCTGTTCTGCTTCCTGCTCTCTGTGGTGAATCCTCTCACCCCCTAACACCTCTGGCCTGTACCCCAGCTCTTGTATGCATAAATAAATAAATCTTTAAAAAAAAATAATAACTTTGATAAAGTTTTTCAGTAAGAAAACCACAGAAAAATTTTACAAATATTAATATATTGGTATGCCAGGCATATTATTTTGGCAAATTTTACTTTATTTGACTAATTTATACTGCATTTGAGAGCTACTCTCCATGCCAAAACACTTGATAGTTATGTGTCAGTTTAAAAAAGTGTTTGCCTATGCTTTGGTGGTAAGCATTCACTTGCCTAGTGTTTAAAGAAATATACTTTTTATTTCTGAGTATTTATCAGAAGCTGTGGATGTTGTACTAATTGTTGTTATCCATGAGTATCATAAGGGTTCCATTATTCAAAACATTTTGTCATTCGTGACATCAGAGTGCTAGAAAAATGATTGATCAGAATACTAGAAAAGAATTAGGAAATTCCAGTGTACATTTTGCTTGTTTTAATTTGCAGTTGAAACTAGAATCTGCATCTCTGAAAACAAAGAATGAAATGCCTTTGGAAGAAGAAAAGTCTACTGACTTTGTGTTTATACCACCAGAAGAAAAAGATGCAAAGGAGAGAATACTAACTGAACATCAGAAAGAAGTACTCAAAACAAAAAGGTCAGCAGTCCTTTTATTTTGAGTTCACATACTGAATACACACTTAGATTTCATTCAACAGACTATAACTTTGTATTTAGAATTAAGACATTAGTGTGCTAAATTTTAATGCCAAAAGTAATACCACACATAGTTACATTTCATAATATATAGAACTACCTAGTAATGTTAAGACTGTTCCTAAACTGAATTTTTTTATTGAGCCATAATATAGGAGAGGATAGGGAAAATGGGTTTCATGGAAAATTGGCATCTAAATATTGATTTTATATTATGTTCTTAAAAATTACTTAACTAGATGCCGGGTTAGAAGTTAATTTCTCATTGTAGGAGTATCAGATTTTCAAGTTGCCTATATAAAATCTTTTTTAGGTGTGATATTCCTGCCATGTATAATAATCTGGATGTCTCCCAAGATACTTTATTTTCTCAGTATACTCAGGAAGAGTCAGTGTAAGTATAAAAGCTATTGAAATAACTGGCTTTGTAATTTTTAACCAAAAGCAATATTATGATTTACACACTTAATTATTTCAGGGAAAGTCCTTCATCCGAAAAATCAAAGGAAGATTCCAAGATGATATTTAAGGTATATTTAGGATTTTTTGGATTAACTTTCTACTTTGGAGTCTCTTGTGTTTAATTATGAGCTTTATTGCATAACCTCTACTCTTATTAAAATGCTTTTGTAGAATTAGTGTCTTGTGTTTGAGTGTTTAAAATGAATTGGACTTTTGGCTATTTACGATTTGGAATACATATATTCTACTACCACCTTTGGATTGCTTATAAAATATTGGAAATTAGTGGTTTGTGTTTTAAATTACTAAAATAGTATGCTAAAATTTCCCTAGGAAGTCACACTTGTTTACTGGTTAATATGTATGTATGTGTGCATTTCTGTGCAGGATGAACAAATGGAGAGTGACAATGTCATTCCTCAAGATGTCACGGAAAACTGTGGTATGGATGAACATCTTGAAAAGGCTTCCCTTTCAAATAATCAGTGTGGTGCTATTGAGGAAACCAATCGAGAAATTGTGAGCAATAATAATACCAGAAAAAAGGCTTTAATTTCATCAAAGAAAGCACCACCTGAATGTACATCTAGTGCAGAAAACACTTCTTGTGTCAGCAGTAGTTCAGTTTCTATTGCTACCAGCTCGGGAAATCATCCCCCACAGCCTACAAGTCGAAGGCAAACCTTTATTACTTTGGAGAAGTTTGATGGTTCAGAAAATAGACCTTTTAGTCCATCCCCCTTAAATAATATGTCATCAGTTATTGCAGTGAAAAATAACCAGGAAGTCACAGCTAAATCAGATATTCCACCAAAAGCCAAGAAAAGAGAAGTGGCTCTTTCAAAATCTGACTCTGAAAGAGGAGTGCATGGAATTAAGAGATCAGGTAGGAGAGCAAGTAAAGCCGAACAAACTGGGAATAAAAGGTCTAAGTCCTTAATGAGATCTGATGAAGAGCAAAATACTCAGGAATCCATTGATGGTGCCGTAGCCTTAGAAAATAACCCACCTGACTTACTTAATCAAGCAGAATGTGTGTTAGATAATCAGGCTTATTTCTCTGAATCTACAGTGGAATATGAGGACATGATGCATAAACCAACAGTGGAAAGTGCTGTATTATTACAAAACAATAGTGTAGAAGAGAAAACCTTAGGAATTAATTTGGAATCCAAAGAAAATACACCACCGACTGTAAAATCAGCAGATCAGATAGTAAATGAGGACGTTCATGTTCAGATAACTCCAAATCAGAAAACCCTTAGACGATCTTTAAGGCGGCGTTCAGAAATAGCAGAACCTACGACTGATAATCAGGATAAAGAAAATCATCAACGAAAGGAAAGACGTAAGGAAGATGAAAAGACAATTCACAAGAGTCCATTGCACATAAAAGATGATGTGTTACCTAAGCAAAAACCAGTTTCTGAGCAAATTGTACAGGAAAATTTAATTGAGAAAGGAACTAATTTACATGAGAAGACTTTTGGAGAAACCAGCACTAATGCTGAAACTGAAGAAAATGGAAGAAATCCAGACCATGACAATATTAAATCTGAGGGAGATGGTGTCCAGGACATTGCAGATAAGTCCTCTGAGAAGCCAGTAAGGGGACGAACACGATATCAAACAAGAAGAGCATCCCAGGGCTTACTTTCCAGCATTGAAAATTCAGAATCTGATAGTTCTGAGGCAAAAGAGGACGGTTCTCGAAAGAAGAGATCTGGAAAATGGAAAAACAAAAGCAGCGACAGTGTTGATAGTGAAGATCAAGAGAAAATGGTAAAACAGGAATGTGGAAAAGTTGAAAATCAGATAAATGATTATAACTCATATTCTGAACTAGACACAGACATAAAATCTCCGATTTGTGAAGAAAAAGAAAGTAATATTGTAACTCTTGAGGATACAGCAATATCTGCAGGCTTATTGCAGATTTCTGATAATGTATCAGATATACATGAACGAAAAAATAAACCTAACAAATGTACAGAGAAT
Source organism: Galemys pyrenaicus (assembly GCA_019455555.1). Taxonomy (NCBI): domain Eukaryota; kingdom Metazoa; phylum Chordata; class Mammalia; order Eulipotyphla; family Talpidae; genus Galemys; species Galemys pyrenaicus. The sequence continues at coordinate 4,448,789 of JAGFMF010011870.1, forward strand.
TCTCTTTCAAATCCTCCTGTATCTGAATCAAATCTAAGAACTAGAAATGCCAATAAGAGGTTACATAAACGAGAGTCTGTAGAAAATAATAGTAAAGGAGAATCTTCCAAAATAGGAGCATCAGACATTTCTTTGCTTTCTGAAAAAACCCTCCAAGGACTTGAATGCCAACACAAGAGAAGTAAGAGGGTGAGGAGATCTAAAGGTTGTGATTGCTGTGGAGAAAAGTCACAACCTCAGGAAAAGTCATTCATTGGGTTAAAGAACACAGAAAATTATGATGTAAAGACCAGTGAAACAAAAAAGACAGACGTGCAAACACCTGCAACTGTAACAGAAACTTCTAAAGCTGATGTGTATTCTGAGATAAATCTTACAGATGAGCCTCATAGTGTGAATTTTTATTTGGACCTCAAAGAGGAGAGTGATACTTCATTAATTTTATCTGAAATTGAGTTGAAAGAAAGGACTATTGAAGACTCTCTTCCTTCAGGAAATTATAAAGAAGAATCTTTTGATACAAAATCTGAGGAAGCAATATCTTCTGAAATCCGAGAGCCATCCAATAAAAAATGTAAAGCTGTTGGCTCATGTTTAGGTAATTCCAAAGATACTTCACTAGGATGTTCTGCTTTGGAAACCAACAAAGAAAAGGCAGAAGCTATTTTGAAAGAAGAAATAAATATAGAGAATGTTAATGGTGAAGCAGATACATTTGAAATAAAAGCTGGAGTCAATTCAGAAGTGAAAGCTATGGACTTGGATGTAGAAAATAACAAATCTGAACCTGATCTCTCTCAGCAAAAGAGTGCCAAAACGGATTTTAATGAAGGGACAATAAATGAAAATAGTGAAAAACACACTGAATCTGAAGCAGATATTGTTAAAGAACAGAATGCTGAAGAAGCAGCAACTGAGAAATCTAATTCAAGTATAAGTAGTTCTCAAAATAATACACCTATAAAAATGAGTGCTCAGATGGAGATTTCTGGACAAACAACAACTGGGGGACAGGATGGAAAAAGTGATGAACCTGATCCAGGCTCACCTGAAAAAATAAATGCTGAAGTGGAAAATAGTGAAGAAGTAGTGATTGGTGAGAATGCTAAAATGGGCCATGTCAGTGAAACAGAGACTGGAGACTTGATTACTAAAGCCTCTAAGCCTAAAGAAGCTGAAACCAAAACACTGAATATAGAAACTGATAACCTTGTTCCAGAAACACTTGCGATATGTACTGGAGAAGAAAAAATTGACTCCAATTTAACTGAAACAAATACTGAACTTAATAAACCTGAAGAAATAAAATTTGATGGCAATCAAGAAGTGATGGCAAATGATGAAATTTTACAGGAAATTCACCACACTTCAGAGGAAATACCACAGTCTTTGACATCGGAAATGGCTGTGTCTGAACTGATAACAGAAGACAATAGTGCATCTCCTCAGAAATTAAGGGAACTTGATCCTTTACTCGTCTCAGCATGTGACAGTCCTAGTGGCGTGGAGGCACGCTGTGTCTGGTCTCCTTTGGCTTCTCCATCTACCAGCATTTTAAAGCGAGGACTAAAAAGATCCCAAGAAGATGAGATCTCATCACCTGTTAACAAGGTAGGGGAATTGAGGCTTAGTAATAATGAGTCTCCTTAATTATTGGAGTATTTTGGCCCTGTGGTAGTAACAGTGAATGACAGAATATTAGGGGAAAATTCACCACTCAAAATTTACCAAGGTAGCTAGGAAAAAGGGAAGGTGTTAAGGAAAGTGAAGCCTTTAGACATTTCTTCAGGACACTAATGATCTTGATGCAACCATGCACATTGCTCACCTTTGGCAAAATGGGTGAGAAATCTTTTTTTTTTTTCCCCCTCAAAGATTTATCTATTTGTGCATACAAGAGTGGGCACAGGCCAGAGAGAAGGTGATAGGATTCACCAGAGACTGGGGAACAGAATAGGCTGATTGACTGAAATACACTGCTGAGGGGAGCAACGGACAAGACAGGAGAGGTGTACTGCACCATGTGGGTCGCCTCCTGGGCTTGAGCTTGAACTCATGCTGCATTGGCTGCAGACTGCTTCATAGTGCTGTAACTTAACCCCTTGAGCCACTAGGGAGGCCCCAAAATCTCATCATTTTTATTCTGTATTTCATACCATAACAACACAAGGAAACATTTAAAAACTGATAAAACATCTTTAGTTAACTTAGGTAGTTATTGAGCAAATAAATTTTTTAAAAGGAAACGTGCTTATATCCCTCAACTTGACTTCTGCATAGCAAAGCAGATGTTTTAGAAAAGTATGATGTGGGCATTCCTTAATTTTGAAATTTAATATTTTTGTGTGTACTTAATTTTATCTTTAGCACATACATTGAAAAGACTTCCCCAAGATATACTAGAAATCTTAGAAGGAGAATTCAGAGTTTAGTACTTAGAAAATTTTAATAATACAACTTGAGGTTTTCTTTGCTTTTTGTTTGAGGCTCTTAGTATTTTTTTTTTTTTTTATTTTTTAAAAAGGATTATTTATGCATATAGAATTGGGGTACAGACCACAGGTTCAGAGGTGATAAGATTCACCAGAAATAAAGGGGGAGCAGAACAGGAGGATAGACTGTTGAGGGGAGCAATGGTGAGACAGGAGAGATCTGTGCCATGTGGATCACCTCCCCAGCCAGGATTGAAGTCTTGTACTGTAGTGGCTACAGATTGCTTCATAGTGCTGCGACTTAACCCCTTGCACCCCTAGTGAGCCCCTTTAGTATTTTCTAAAGTATCTTACATTTAATAGATCATAGAACTTCTTGAAAAGTTTAATAATATATTAGAATTGATGTCTTTTTTTCAGTGTATACATATTATATTGTTAATACAGCTTAATTAGCCACCTTTTATTAGATAGTAGTGCGTATGTAATATTTAGGCATCATTACAATATATTGTACTTTTCTGTAGCAGGTTTGTGGAGTCTGCCCACTCTAGGGGATCAATAACAAAACACACTTATTTAATGCTAGAAATACTTTAGTGTGTTTTTTATAACATAGCTGAGTAAGTGAATGCCAAAATTACTTGATGCTGGGGCTAATAAAGACAGAAATTGCCTCCTGGTACCCTCATCTTTAGAACAAAGGTAAGTAACATCTGCTAGAGGCCAGTTAGCACCATTAGGACCCTCTTTATGTTCTTTATAGGCAGTGTAGTAAGCCCATAAAGGTAATAGAATTTAAGTATACAACTGCCACATGGTATTTCATTTTCAGTTTCTCTTGGTACTCTGCTTCTCTTTCCTTGGTGCTATAATATGCAGAAGCAGTTTAGAGCATAAATAAATAAAATGACCTCTGGCAAGTTGTATATGTGAAAGCAAGAATATACATTTGGCTTCTAGTGAAATAAACTAAGCTGCCAAACCCACATAATGCACATTTTTTTTTAAAGGTTTATTCATTTATGCATACAAGAACTGGGATATAGGCCAGAGATGTGGGGCTGGGGGTGGTAAAAAGGTCCACCAGAGACACAGTGGGGACAGATTGACTGAAGTACACTGCTGAGGGGGAGCAACATGCCATGTGGGTCACCTCCCTGGCCAAGGATCAAACTCATACTGCAGTGGCTGCCGATTCTTCATAGTGCTGGTGCTTAACCTCTTGCACCACCAGGGAGGCCCCCAAACCCACATTCTATTTTGGGTAACTTTATAATGAGAACTTACAGTGTTTATTTCAAAGACTTTCATTTTGTTAAATAAAAACATGACCTGTGTTTTCAGGTTCGCCGTGTCTCCTTTGCAGATCCAATATACCAAGCTGGATTGGCAGATGACATTGATAGGAGATGTTCTCTTAAGTCCTATTCTTTAAATAATTCTCCCATAGTTAGAAGTATTAAAACTTCACCTACTGCACAATATAAGGTAAGCTGTAGTCTTGAAAATACACATTTATGTGTGCAGACACAAAATTGCATTGCATTACATGTCTCAAAAATAACTGTTTAGAAAACAGAACTTCTTTGGATTGGATGTAGTCTTTGCCTGCTACACAGTAAGCAGACAGGAAGAGAAGAGGTAAGAGGCAGTGATGATTCCGCAAGAAATTAGTAATTAACATTTTATATATATTTTTTAAAGATTTATTTATTTATGCATACAAGAACTGGGGTACAGGCCAGAGGTGAGGGGGAGGAAGGGTTGAGAGGATTCACCAGAGACAGAGCAGGGAACAGAAAAGGCAGAGTGACTGAAATACACTGCTAAAGGGAGCACTGGCCTAGGCAGGAGAGGTCTGCTGTGCCATGTGGGTCCCCTTTCTGGCCAGGGATTGAACTCAGGATGCAGTGGCTGCAGATGCTTCATAGTGCGGTGCTTAACCCCTTGTGCCACCTATTTTCTAAAGGTTTTTAAAAATCATCACAATTTAAGTTGTGGAAATAAAATTGTAAAATTACAGTTATCTATGGTTCTGAGTTTTTTTTTTTCCTCTCCTTCTATCTAGCATAATACCACTTCAGCCAAAGGATTTCTGTCCCCAGGATCACGTAGCCCTAAATTTAAGAGCTCAAAGAAGTGTTTAGTAAGAAGTGCTTTAGTTTTCATGTAACTTTATATTTTCATGTTCAGACAGATGACCCTCTACTTAATGACTTTAAAACTTTATTCTAAGATTACAGAAATGACTAAAGAATCCATGTCATGCCCAGCGGAAAGTGTTTACCCAGCTTTGGTGAACTGTGTGGCACCCGTTGACATCATTTTACCTCAGATTACATCAAACATGTGGTAAGTGCCTATTTGGGTTTCTGACTTAGGCCTTTGATGCCACATAAGTATAAAAAAATACATTTTTAAATGAGAGTTCTCAATGTTTAGAATTTATTTACATGTTCTCATATTTTAGAAATAAATTCAGATGGGAGGAGGAGACAATAGAACAGTAAGAGCTTTTATTATAATGTCTAAGATAAATACTGAATATTTGCAAAGTACTATTCTGAACTCTTCATATACATTCTGTTATTTAATAGATAGAAGTCCTATAAGGAATATAAATGAGTATTCCCATTTTATGAGATGAAGCTTAAATAGGTTAACCCTCCAAAGTCACACAGCGAATAAGTCATAATGTAAGTCAACCATGGGGTACTCATTAAGCTTAGTTTTTAAGCCCCCCATACACTTCAGATACAGATTTTTAATTAAACCTACATATTCTGTCCTCAGGCTAGGTTGGGATGTATAAATTCACTTGTGATAGAGCTGAAATCAGGAAATTGAACTGTCTAGGCCCTCACAAATGTAATGAATATGAAACTATATATGACTTTTTTTTGCTTTTCTCATTGTCTGTTAAGGGCAAGAGGACTGGGACAACTCATTAGAGCAAAGAATATAAAAACAATTGGTGATTTGAGTACTCTTACTGCATCTGAAATAAAAACTCTTCCTATCCGTTCTCCAAAAGTGTCCAATGTAAAAAAGGCTCTCAGAATTTATCATGAACAGCAGGTAAAGACTTAGATGTTATAAATCATATATAAATAAATGATCTAACAATTATACAGTTACAGAAATTTGGATTTAAACTATACTTGCTTAAATATCAAATATATTGTACCTTTTCTGTCCTTTTCCTTATAAGTCAAGAGTAACTTTCAAGAAGGTTTTATAATTTCCACAGATAAGTTTGCTTATTAATTTGTTTACTATTTGTGTGCTTATCTTTTTATTTGAATTCTGTTCTTCTATTCCTGTCATTTCCATCAAAGTGTTGATTGGTTCCTTGGCTGCTACTCCTAAAACTTAGATATTTAAGCATTTATAAGAAGTCTTGCAAATTTGTAGACTATTTTAGTGTTCAACATATTTATAACTCATTTTTCTTACCTGTTAAATATTTTTGGTCATGGACATTTTTCAAGGTCCTGATAAAAGCCCAGTAGCAGCTTCTCTTTCACCTGTAAAAATAATGGAAACTTTTGTTATCGTTTCAGAAGGATACACTTACTGCTAAAACCCATTCACAAACCCTTTATGTATCCATTGACAATATTTGAAGTTGTGATTAAATGAAAAATAGGCTATATTAAAGATAAAACTGAGTGCTTTGTATTAGAATTTCTGAGATTGTAGTTTACCAATTACTGACAACTTGGATATTCTTGAAATTCCTTGATTTAGTATTGACTAAGTTATACTCTTTAAAAATATTTAACAAGTTAAACACAACTCAGAATTGTGTTTTGTTTTTGTTTTTATGTTTCTAAACTTGAGAGGGGGACCATTTTTCTTAGCTAATGTGGCTATATTTCTTGAAGTTTTTTTGGGAAAATATTATAAATTCTTAACAGCTCTTTGAGAAAATATTTTGTAATGCTATTTTTTATATTCTTATAACAAATTTGTTCATTTTTAAGCAATAGTAACTAAACTAGTAGTCATGTCATAGGCTGTGGAATATATATAATGTCAGATTTTTTTGTGTTGGTACTGTTATTACTATAAAAAGCAACTTTCCATTTGTTTTGTTTTTATTGGCCTGACTGTATAATAAAGATGAAATCTCGTGGACTTGAAGAGATTCCAGTTTTTGATATTTCTGAAAAAACAGTAAATGGAATAGAAAATAAATCTCTCTCTCCTGAAGAAGAAAGACTTGCCTCAGGTATATTTAAGTAAAATGACTTATTTTGCATATACGGTTCACTGTCTTGAAGAAATACTGCTACAGTGCTTGTGTTTTAGTTTGACCAGTCCCTGTCAGTTTAACAAGTGTTCCTTGTATATATGGTGCCAAGTGCATGAAAAAATAACTTTTTTCTAGTTGTTTTTCTCTAATCATCAACTTCTGTGAAGCCCTTAAATTAGGATGTAAACTAAACATTCCACTAATTCTATTAATAAAAATGAAGTTCAGTGACTATTTGCAGCAGAGACTAAGCAATAGTAGATTCTTTTTTCTTGTTCCCTTGTTTTCTTGAGGCAAGATATGTCAGCCTGCACTCTTAATCTGGCATTTAAACTTTTCATTAACTTAGGAGATAAATATAATATAAATTTTATCTGGAATAAATTTTAATTGTGCTTTTCTTTCCCCTCTCTTCTAGATTTAGTTGATCCTGTTGCTTTAGAAACTCCATTATCTAAAAATCTTGTGGCACAGATTAGTGCACTTGCTCTTCAACTGGATTCAGAAGATCTCCACAGTTATTCAGGAAGCCAGCTATTTGAAATGCATGAAAAACTTGGTAGCATGGCAAACTCTATAATAAAAAATCTGCAGTCACGCTGGAGGTCAACAACCAATGAAACTTCTACTTAGTATCTTAAGGGAAAATTGAAGTCTTATTTATTTATTTTTTTTTTTTTTTACATCACTGGATTTGTTGATTTTAAAATAAGTTCTGAAATATAGCACAATTTTAGGGACTGAATGTTTTCAAAGGTGATAGCATTTCAAACTCTACAGGGAAGTTGACCATTATGTAAGTTCAGTTTTGTAAGTTCATTATGTAATATCCCCCCCCCTCTGCAATATAACATATTTTCTTAACTGCCGTGCATGGGTTTTCCAAGTATTTAAATACTTCAGTGAGTTGTGACAGTAAAAAATTAGAAACAAAAGCATAAATAGTCACACTGTTAAAACTCATGCCTTTCATGATGAGACATTTTATCTAAAATAGCTGAGTAAAATTTAGTTTTATTTGAATTTTTTTCTGAAGGGGTAAAAGTGTTTTCAATTATTTTTTAAATCATATTTGTTGTGCCCGAGGTTTAAGAAATTTGTTCTTTGTGAAATACCTTAAATGAGATGCAAAAGAATTGGTACCTTTTTTTGCCAGTATCAACTTTGTCCATCTTTAAAGGAAAAATATTAATAGTTTCAACTTTGGGGGTTAAAATATCAAAGCTGAATTTACTAAGATTCCATTCATTTGCATTAGCAAATATTTGTGCAGCAGCATTTGCCTGTGAAAATTTACTCTTATGAGATATGGTATTCATATTAAAATACACCACTGTTTGTACATTGTGTATAGATTACATTTTTAATTTATAAATTTCAGTCTTTGTTAATTGAATTATTTTTGCAGCTTCTTGTGAATACCTTTGTTTTGTCTCATAGAAACATATTTTGTATATATTGAGTACTGAGATAACAGTATGGACAGTAGAAGTCCTTTGTGAACTTGTCGCAGATGTATGTAGGATTCTGTATGTACAAATAAACAATAGTTTTGTACTTAGTTGATAATCTTAGTTAAAACATGAGTTTATTTTCTAAAGTAACCAGAATGGGTAAAGTTATAGAGTGTGAGAAAGTGCTAAATGAAAACTTTGCTTCCGTTTTTTCCCCTTTTAGTTAGGAAGAGGGCATCAGCCACAGGAAAGTGTGCCTTATCACATTTCCTTTTAATGGAGAGTTTGTTTGAATATTTTCTTTACAAGTTGGAATATGAGAAATCTAAGAGTTTATCTGATTTTTTTTTTACCTACACCTAAAGCAAACTTGGAAGAAATTTGGAACTGTTCTTTTGAGATATATATATATATATATTTTGCCTAATTTGAAAAAATACTGTGTATATAATTAAAACATTTATAAATTTTGCCAATTAGTGTAAATGCCTGACTTTCTATATTTACTTCCTCTTTTTTAACAGAGAACATATCCCATTTGTTCTCTGAAGAGAATAAGTTAAGTAACCTTTTCAGTTTCACATTTTATTCCTATTAACTCCTTGAAAAGGCAAGGCACTTTTATTATTTTGATGGTCATGAAATTTTAATTTGTGTTAATTTAGCTCCTACATGGGACCACCAGCCATCCACAATAAAAGTTTGTCTTTTTCATAGTCACAATCCATCATTATTACAAATATTTCAGAGTTTTAAGTATGATATTCATATACTAAGGATGGCTTTAAAAGAAAATCAGGATTGAACTCAGGATTGTAGCTTAAAGAAATAATTGATTAAAAAATGGAAATTTAATAATAGAATTAAAATTTTGATTTCTATTTCCCAAACTATAATTTGATAGGTAAGAGACATAAAGAGTTTTTAGTGAACTGGCATAAGGAATGTGTTCGTAAGTTTAGAGAAGTCAAAATTTGCTCATTTCTTGACTACATCTTTAAGGGTTTGTGTGAAGTAAACATATCTGCCAGTGGAAGGAGGTTCTGGGGAAGGTGAAAAGTATAGCAGAAAATATGACCAAAATGATTATTTTGTGAATCACTAAATTTGGTACAAACACAGGCATTCAAAAATAGTTTTTCAGCAACGATGTAATTTTAAATATTGGGGGTGAAAAGCAATTTGCTCAGTCTTCATTACTAATAGAGTTCAAAGTGTATTAACCTTACTGTGAATATTCTTGCCTTAAAATTTTCTACATTGTTTTCCGAATGATTACTCAGTAACAAAACATTAATTTTCTTGATCATCAGTACAGTATTGTTTTACTATTAAGGTGAAATCAGATTTTTTCATATATTCCTAATAGCTAATAAAACACGGCGAATGTTAATACTAGGACACAAATTGATTAATATATGCATTTATAAAAAGAAACTACTTGTATACAGAAGCATACTGTGTTCACATTCCAAAATGAGTTTCATAATGAATTTAGATTTTCAGTATTTCAGTGAGCTTTTATTTTGAACAAGTTTGAAAGCCAGGATAGAAAGACATGGCACTTTGTGTGAGATTTCATTTAGTTTAGAATGAGTCGGGTTAAATTATAATGCTTTCAGATAATATGATCAAAAATTTAAATCTGAACATTAAAAGCATAGCAGCTCCTGACGTTATTTAAGGATTCTGTTATTTGTACTGCTTAAAAATATTCTGTTATATATTTAAAAGTCATAAAAATGTCAGGAAACTTGTATCTTTAAAAAAGGACAGCAAGAAACAAGGGGAAAATGGGGGATGTAGAATATACAAGTAAGGTTTTTAAAAATTTAAAGTAATGAAAATAAGTGATGTTTTAGAAGCTGACTCAATTGAAATCTAAGAGAAAAGAAACATGGCCACATTTTTCCTTAATGCTTCATTTCTTAATGCTGACTTTATAGTTCACTTTAAAAAAGGCCTATCTCACATTGTTCAAAGCTGATTTCCTGGGATATAACTTGTCAGCTAGGTTAGGAAATCATAAAATAGCAATGGTTAGCATTACACTAAGGTAGGGGTAGGGAGCTGTTTGCTCATTGGCACAATCCCTGTCTATTTTATACCTAATCCATTACAGTTATTTTGGGTTTTCTATCCAAACAGGATGAAATTTTCACTTTTAGGAGAGTGCTTTGCAAACATACGTACTTGTAAAAATGCAAATTCTAATTCAGTAGGTTCGAATACAGAGCCTCATTGTTCATTTCTAAAAACTACATGATCCATACACATGCTGTCTCTGGACTCCACTTATAAGGTAAACTGAAGAGGCTACAAGCTGTGATTTAGGTTTTAATAACCAATATTTAGTGCTTGGATTATACTGCCACAGAATATACAAGCTAGTTTTGTTTTTGTGTTTTTTAAGTAACAAAGTTGATGAATTGGGAATACACACTGATTTTGAAGACTTCAAATTAGTTTTAACTTTTTTTTCTACAGTTGTTAAAGGTAGAATACTGCCCATTTTGAAATCTACAACTGAGATTTTTCTTGAAATGGTATTTCCCTTATTCTAGCTCAATTTTTTTTGTGGGGATGAGGGGTAAGAACTACCCTCATCCAAAGCACTTACGAACAATATGGCCGGAAGTTGCTATTTTTAAAATTGATTTATCAAAATGTATTGAATAATTGAGCTGGAAAACAAATTTAGGCTTTGTCTTTTCCAGTGACCTAATTCATGTTCTATTTTATGACAGACTGTGTATTGCCCTTAGAAGTTTTTAAAGTCTGAGTCATTTAGATTTACAGATTTAGAGCTATTTAATAGCCTAACTGAATTGCAAGATTTTATTTAGTCTTGCAATAGAATGCTATATTCTACATTGTGGTTTTAACCATTTTTTCCTTTATATCCTGTCCTTTCACCAAAGAACAATTGACATCAAACATGAAGGGCCAAGCTATAAACACTACTCCCAAACATGCATTAGAATAATAGTTTATCTTTCCCTTTTTCCAAGAGTATGAAATAGAAGGCATTGTCTTTCATTATCACATGGAAGATGAAATTTTATTCTATACTTATAGCAAAGGAAAGAAACATCTGTAAGCCACAGAGTTATGATTCATAATTGGATAAAACTAGACTTATTAGCAGGCTTACATGCTGATAGATATTGATGTGCTGATAAGTGATAAGATGGATTGAGATGAAACAAGTAGGCTATTTAGTATAGGATCAGTCATACACTTTGAAGATAGCTGACAGCAGTACCTGAGAGTCCTATATATATATAACATTGATGTTCATAAACACCTAGAATAATTATTTGAAATATATATTTAATATTGTCCCCCAAAAAGTAAGTTTATAGCAAGCATTTTTTTAAGTAGAAATACTTTAATAATAGTGTTACGTAAAATCGAATGTATAAGCTATTTTGGTAGTGGTTGAGTGAATAACAAGTGTCAATAGAATTATTTTTATAGAATGGGCATTTTCTAAGAAAATGGAAAAATGGAATGAACAGTCTATACATGACACTGAAGGAAGAGGATATTTTGAAATGCAAAAATACATGAAATTAGAATCTCGGTGTCTAAACCAGATTTTACTGGGATATTTGTCATGCTTATTTAGGTATTTGCTTTCCTGATACAGCAGCAGAGTTGCATAGTCCCAGATTGGCATGTGATATCAACTATTTGCTATCTGATCTTTTGCAAAAAGTTTGTTGTATATCCCTGTTATAAAAAAAAGTTTGTTCACATTTGGCATGTACTCATTTGGCTTATTTCTAACTGGTAGAATAAGACTCTCTTCCTTAATTTCTTTTACCATTGTTTAGATTTTACTAATAATACGGGTTACCCTGATTGTATATCTTACCATCATTCAAGTATGTATATAAGTATGTTTCAGATAAAATATTTTCTTCTTAAAGCCTCAAATATTAACGTGTTTGCCATGGATATTAAAGGCCATGCCATGTGAGGGAAAGGCATCTGGCACTAATAGTTTAAATCACACTTACGTAATAAATAGGGGAGTTTGCTTTCTGTATTGGTGAGTGATCAGCTGCTCTCAGTCAAAACACTACTTCCTGTGGATAGACTTAACTGATAATGCACTTAGAAAAAGACCAAGAGAGGCAAATCAGTTCTTTATTAACCCTGTATTTTTGTTCCCATCACTAAATGAACTTTTAGAGTTTAGTATTACAATTCAGGGAGTGTTTATAATAAATCAAATGACTTAATAGTTGAAGTTTCATGGAAATATCTGTTCATCCTGAATTGACTGTACTAGCTATTGGAAAATAAGGTGTAGCCAGTTGGATTTGTGTCATGCTTTATACTATGTTTGAAACAAGTAGACGTATACCAAGTGTATTTTCAGGTTCTTTATGACACAGTTGAGGGATGGAGTATATGATCCAGAGTGAAACTTTCTATGATCTATTGAAAGTTAACTGTTACCACTTGCCAATTAAAGCTGAATATTGAAACATTTTCAAGAAATGCACTTTAATCTGAAATAAAGGTATAAAACAATTCTGTTATTTTTTTTTTATTTTGGTTTTTAGTGAAACCTGAAATGAGTAATAGCATAATCTAAATACTAAAATAAGGTGACTGTTGTAGATTCCACAAACATGAAGCATTCATATTCTTACTTTCTTATGGTCTGCTTTTAATTCCATACATTTCAGGAAGAAAAAATACAAGCATTATACTGAGTGATAATGTATTGGTTTTATTTTGACTGCCACAATGACCATAAATTTGAGTAGCTTTAACAACTGATCCTGTCTCAGTTCTAGAGGCTAGAAGTCTGAGACAGGTGTTGGATAGGGTTGATGAGCTGTAAGGTTTCCTCTTAACTAACTTATGGTGGTTTCCTAGCAATGTGACTTTCCTGGCCTGCAGAAACATCAATCTCTCTTTCATCTTCACAGGTAATCAGTGTATGTCCCAGGTTTTCCTTTTATAAGGATACCAGTTCTAGTAGCTTAGGGCATACTTACAGACATCAACAATTTCTGTAACAATTCTATTGCCAAGGTCACATTGTGAGGTACTGGGGGTTAGTATTTAAATAAGGAGGAGGGTGAGACATGAAAAATGCATATCATATTTCCCAAGTAATATAGCATCAGGTAGTACTGCAAATGTTGGTCATCTAAAGAACATGGTTTGGTGTCTGGTGCCTCTTCCTGCTGCTTGTGGTGCACATTGATGCCACTACTCCAGTTTGGCCCCCCAGGAGTAGGAACAGAGGGAAAAAGAGTCTTTGTATCCTTGTCCATTCTTGTGAGAGACACTCACCTGTTCAGGTCCATATCCAGGATTCAACTGGTGTTTTTTTGTTGTTTTTTTTAAAGCAATATTTAAGAAGAGAAAGTGCTATGCCTTAATAGTTTTGTGAAGTTCCTTTCCAGCAGCTCTGCCTTACCTTCACTTTGACTCATTTCCTATATACGATTGTTTTTTCTCCCACAGGACATAGAAGGATGAGCATTCCTGACTATGGTTGCCATGAGAATGGAGGGAAGATATTATCAGAAATAAATTCTCCTAATTCATTGGATCCTGGAATCTCCTGTGTCTATTTATGCACTCTGGCTAAAAGAATCCAGTAAAAATGCCCCGTTAATCCCAATTTTACAGACAAGGAAACAGGTTATTCTCAGATTCCCGTCTGTCTACCAGCTGCTTGTCTAGCACTCCAGCCACTCCACATCATGCCCTGCCCTAAAGGAGTAATAATACCATTTCAGATACAAAGAACAATTTTGAATGATGCCAAATGTTCACATGCCCATTTTTCTCTTCCATTTCAGCCTCCCAAATAAGTCCATCAGGAGATTAGAGAGATATCAATACCCTCATCTTCTAGAGGCGCTGCGACAGGATTGGCTGGCATGGTGTTGAAATGGAGTTGAGACTATGGCTCTTCAAACTTCCTGTACAGCACAGAATCTCACAGTTGGGGGGTTTCCCTCTTCTTGGGTATGTGCCCTCGTAGCCAAAGTCTGGATGCCAACCTGTGTAGATCCCTCTCCTGCCACCACCTACTAGCTTTGACTTGGGACAAGCTGCCTCTTGACTTTTAAGCCTCAGCTTCCTCGCATAGAAATGGGTTAACATAAAGTACATTTAGGGGATGGGAAAGGGTTTGAGAAGTAAGTATATGCAAAAAACACCTTTGGTCTAGAGGCTGGCCCACAGTTAGCACTCTGGGTGACCTGTTATCATGACAAGTAGGGGTAAAAGGGCCTCAAAGACAAGGGTTAGGTGTAAGTCAGGTATCCAAATAGACGACAATCTGGGGCTTGAGTTGTGTCTCTAGCGTTTGCTCTGGCTTGAAAAGTCAGGGATAATGAGAAAAACCATTCCCATATAATTCTCCCTGGTATCCCAGCAAAAGCAGATCTTAATTACATACACTTCCCAAGTTCACTTGGAGCTCCTGAGGAAGAAGTCACTTTCAAATATCTTTGTATTTACTTGATTCCCCAAGTCTCTGTGCTAAGTCCCTAATTACCAAGCTAAAAAACATTCTTATCCCCTTCACAGTGTATAACCGTGTCTTAGTATATATACTAATAATACTAATATACTAATTGTTGAAAAAAGGGATGAATGAGAATCTTTCATAGACATCAAGTATGCACTAATGAGAGTAAAATTAGATTTTTTTTTTTAAATGAGACTGGAGGAAAGAGAATGAAGTAGCATTCTCTGCATGGCCAATTCCAGCTGGCAGCTGGAAGCCAATTTCAGACCCTCAGGCTTTTTGGTTGGGTTAACCTGGCCATTCTAGTTCTCTTGCAAAATAAAGATGGAAGCAGAGGGACCTTCCCTCCGACCTCCCCCATAGCAGAATAGAGTGCCCAGGACCAAAGTTTGGATTCCTGTCTTTACACATCACACTTTCCAGAAGGCCTTAGTCAAAGCAGAGTGTCTTTGAGCCTCAACATGGGCTGAAAGTTCTGGCACAACCCACTGCTCAGGGAGCTTATTGAAAGATTTCTCTGTGATACTGTGGGAAAGTTTTCCTAAACTATGAAGGTGGCATTGTAACTGGGGCCTAAAAGGCATGGTTGGAGCCAAAAGCTGTTACAGGTGATGCCCCCTGTAACCAGGGAGGGGAGTCCGTAGGTAAGAATAAACATGGGCAAGGAAGAATCGGTGGGACTCTTAGGAAATATAAGGGATGATAGAGGGAACCCCTGGGATCAGCTTTTCCAGGCCCACCACACTGAACTTCCAGACTGCTGTTGTGGACCTCTGGAGGAGTTGGAGTGGCTCAGACTGTTGAAGGTTGCTATCTCTGGCATCTGAAGGACTTGGATAGACTTCCAGTAGCTCACCTTGGAGGAAAAAAGTTGAGCTTTTCAGGTAGCAGGGTGGTTCTAATTGTTCCCAGCTTTGCTTACCGTTACAGCCCAGAGGGGAAGGCAAGGACCCAGAGCTGGGCACCTTTGCTGAACTGTGTGGATGTGTACCATTTGTTAAGTAGTTGGGCTGCTGCTGCTGTTTCCAGTGCTGCATGTCTGATATTGTGCTGTTGCCTTGGGTGCATCTCACAGGCTCTGATGAATGGCCTCTGCTGTCATCCTGAGTTGGCGCCTGGCCTGTTGTCTCTGGCTGCCATGAGCTCCAGACCCTCAGTGATGGGAAGATGTAATCTTTAAAAAAAAAAAAAAAAAAGATTTTTATTTATGCATACAAGAACTGGAGTGTAGGCCAGAGATTTGGGGGTGGGTGTGTGTGAGAGGTTTTGCCAGAGACAGTGGGGAGCAGACCAGGCATATCTACTGAAATACACGGTTGAGGGGAGCAGCGGGTAACACAGGAGAGGTCTGCTGCACCATGTGGGTCAGCTCCCTGGCCAGAGATCGAACTTGTGCTGCAGTGGCTATAGATAGCGTCACAGTGTTGAAGACTTAACCCCTTGTGCCACCAGGGAGGCCCCCTGAATTTTTTTTTAAAGATTATGCATACAAGAACTGGGGTACAGGCCAGAGGTGTAGGGGGTGAAGAGATTCACCAGAGACAGAGTAGGGAGCAGAACAGGTGGATCCACTGAAACACACTGCTGAGGAGAGCAGCAGGCAAGGCAGGTGAGGTCTGCAGTGCCATGTGGGTCACCACTTGGATGGTGGCAGTGATTGAACTCATGCTGCAATGGCTGTGGTTTGTTTCATAGTGTGTTGCTTAACCCCTTGCACCACCAGGGAGGGCCCCCCCTGAATTTATTTTTAATGGCTGGGAAATTGGAGAGTACTTTAACTTTTTCTGCATTTTTAAAAATCCAGTGTATCTTTGTAATTAGGTTAAAAAAAAACCGAAGAAATTAAGGTGAGTGTGAATAAAAACTCTTTTTCTCTATGTTCTGAACTAAAATTACCAAGTTATACAATGAATGATCCATACTTTTCTTACGACTTATAATGCATTTTACTGCTTATTAAATTCTTATATAAATTAATTATGGGAGATCTTGTTTAAAATGTCCATCCTCTATTATTCAACTTCTACCAATTTAATACAAGTTAGTGTTCAGATTGTTTCATCACTCTAATTTTTCCAATATTTATCCTAGTTCTTTTTCCCAATAAGATTAAAAACAAAAATCTCACAGAAACGAACTGGATAATGTATGCTTTATTTATTAAAAAGACAGTATTTTTTTTTACTTTTTAAAGACAAGTACCATACATTTATTTTACTTTCAAAAATAAAGCTATCTGGGCCTCCCTGGTGGCGCAGTGGATTAAGCAATGCACTATGAAGCAAACCACAACCACTGCAGCACAAGTTCGATCCCTGCTGCTGGCCAGGGAGGGGACCCACATGGCACAGCAGACCTCTGCCTCGCCTGCTGCTGCCCTTAGCAGTGTGTGTCATTCAGTCTGTCTGTTCTGCTCCCCGCTCTGTCTCTGGTGAATCCTCTCACCGCCCTGGACGCTAGCCTGTACCTCAGTGCTTGTATGTATAAATAAATAAATCTTTAAAAAAAATAAAAAAAAATAAAGCTATCTGGCTGTTAGTTCACTCTTGTTAATATGCTCACATATTTAAATAGTAAATGATATTTAAAATAAAGCAAGTATTAAAATGATAATTTGATTGATTTAAAAATTTACTTTTTTAATTTAAAATATTTTTTCTGTCTACAATATTTAAAGAATCATGGATTTTATCTCCCCTATAAACTATTATAAAAGTTTATAATAGTGTAAAGAGATTTCCCAGAGATTACACACTGCTTTGTTGTAGAACTCAAATACAGTTTCAGTCACATTAATAATATTGCTTAATAAGGTTCAGACATTATGGGTTAAGTGTATTGTGTGGAAGGCAGGCAACAGTTTATTTCTGCCATTTATTTAGCTGAGTTTAGATTCTTATAAGCTGAGGACAAAAATGCTATTAGAAATAAATGAGATAATGCAGACATGGTAGGTTTCCATGCTTAATATATAGTGGCCTTCAATAAATGTTAAGTACTGAGGTCTTCCTGGTGGCACAGGGATTAAAATCTCAGTGCTATCAAGCTATTGCCAACCACTGCAGCATGAGTTCAATCCCTAGCCAGGGAGATAACCCATATGGCACAGCAGACCTATCCTGTCTTGCCTTCTGTTCCCCTCACCAGTGTATTTCAGTGCATTTCCCCTCAGTGTATTTCCGCCTGTTCTGCTTCCCAGTCTGTGTCTGGTGAATTGTATCACCACCCACACCTCTGGCCTACAGGCCAACTCTTGTATGCAAAAATAAATCTTTAAAAAAAATTATACACAAAAAGTTGCAACACCCATGTTGAAAGAAAATCATATACTATGTTGTAAAATAATTATTAATTGATGAGATTAAATAGATATGGACAATCATATTAAATTAATAAATATACCGGGCCTCCCTGGTGGCGCAGTGGGTTAAGCAATGCACTATGAAGCAAATTGAAGCAAACCGCAGCCACTGCTGCACAAGTTTGATCCCTGCTGCCGGCTGGGGAGGGGACCCAAATGGCATAGCAGACTTCTCCTGCCTTGCCTGCTGCTGCTCTCAGCAGTGTGTTTCAGACAGTCTGCCAGTTCTGCTCCCCACTCTGTCTGGTGAATCCTCTCACCTCCTGCAACTCTGGCCTGTACCCCAGCTCTTGTATGCATAAATAAATAAATCTTTTTTTTAAAAAAAAGACTAACACCATAAATGAAAATTCATTCCAAAGGGACTAAAGACTTGGATATAAGAACAAACACAAAGTACTTGAATAGAAAAATAGTGAACCCACTACAGGACCCTACTACAAAGATGTATTTGGAAATATAACCCCAAGTGAAGGAAAGGGAAGCAACAAGGGAAACAAAAGCAAAACAATCGGGAGTATCTAAACTTATAAGCTTTCATACCATAAAAGAAGCCATCACAAAAACGAAAAGGCAACTTACAGAATGGGAAAAGGTGTTTGCATATCATACATCTGACAAGGGGTTAATGGCCAAAATTTGCACAGAACTTACACAATCCAAGAGCAAAGAAACAAATGACCCAAATAAAAATTGGCCAAAGGAAATCTATAGATATTTCACAAAGATACTCTTTTTTTTAAAGACTAATTTATGCATAGAGAACTGGGGCACAAGCCAAAGGTGTGGGGCAGGGGGTTGAGAGGATTGACCAGACAGTGCAGAACAGAACAGGCAGATTTACTGAATTACACTGCTGAGGGGAGCAGTGGGCAAGGCAGGAGAGGTCTTCTATGCCATATGGGTCACCTTCCTGGCCTGGGATCGAACTCATCCTTCAGTGGCTACAGAAGCTCCATGGTGCAGTGTTCAACCTTGAGCTACCAGGGAGTCCCCTCACAAAGATATTCTGATAGCCTATTAGTATATGAAAAAATTTTGAACATCACTTATTATAGAAGAAATGCAAATTAACCTCACTGAGAAAACACCTCACTGCTGTGGGAATTGTCATGAATGAACCCATTCTATAACTCATGAAATGGCAAGCAGCAGATGGGACCCAACTGACAACAGCTGGAGGACATAGAGCAGACACCAAGCAGCTCACCTCGACAGTATGAAGGCAAAGCTTGACAACAGGAAAATTGAACCCAGAAGCACTTGGAGGGGGCACCATATTTGTACAGTTTGCAGAGTGAATCTGCCACTGGAGCCCCATGTTTACTGAGGGCAGCCCCACCTGGGCCCAGGGCAGGGTTCACAGAAATCTCTATTACATCTCAATTAGGTCAGCTCTGTTATAGTTCTTACTCATGCTCATGTAGAAATCTGTTGTAGCTCAAGTGCTTTAGCTGTTTTAGTTATTACTCTTGTTCTCATGTAAAACTCTGTTCTGAGACACATACAGTAAATTCTGTTATAGTTATTACACAAAGTGTTCATGTATAACTGTACTGATGCTCAATTACAGTCAGTTCTGTTATAGTTATTACACATGGTGCTCATGAAGAACTCAGTGATCTCAAATTAAGTTCAGCTTGTTATGGTTATTACTCATATAAAACTCAATTCTGAGCTCAAGTTACTTCAGCTCTGCCATAGTTTTACACATACTGCTCATGTATAACTCAATTGTGATCTCAATTAAACCTCTGCTACAGTTTTTGCTCATGGTACTCATATATCACAAATTCTGAACCAAGTCCTTTCACCTCTGTTCTAGTTATTACTCATGGTGCTCATGTAGAACTCTATTTTAGCTCAATTATAGTCAGCTCTGTTAAAAATATTATTTGTGGTGCTCATGTAGAGCAGTATTGTAGCTCAATTAACATCTCCTTTGTTACAATTATTACATATGGTACTCATGTAGACCCCAATAATCTCAATTACCATCAGCTCTGTTATATTATTATACAAGTTGCTCATGTAGAATTCAATTACATCAATTATGTTAGCTCTATTCCAGTTAATACTCATGGTGGTCATGTGGAATTCAATTCTGAGTTACAGTACTATCAGTTCTGTTATAATTTTTACTCATGGCTCATGTATAACTCAATTGTGAGTTCAATTAACATCACCTGTTTTTGTTGTTCATGATGCTCACACAGAACTCAATTCTGAGCTCTAGTATCTTCAGTTCTGTTGTAGTTGTTACACAGGATGCTCTATTTTAGCTTGACTAGGTGAGCTCAGTGCTATCATTATGCGAGGTCTCATGTAGAACTCCATGATCTTAATTATGTTAGTTGTAGTCTAGTTAAAACTCCTGGTGCTCAAATGGAGCTCAAGTACCTGCAGCTCTTCTATTTTTTTTCTTTTTTTTAAAGATTTTATTTATTTATGCATACAAGAGCTGGGGTACAGGTCAGAGTGGCTGGAGGTAAGAGGAGTCACCAGAGACAGACTGGGGAGCAGAATAGGCAGATCAACTAAAATACACTGCTGAGGGGCGCAGCAGGCGAGGCAGGAGAGGTCTGCCAGGCCATGTGGGTCCTCTCCGTGGCCAGGGATCAAACTCACACTGCTGTGCTGTGGATGCTTCACAGTGTAGCACTCAACCCGCTGCGCCACCAGGAATGCCCTCCTTCAGCTCTTTTATAGTTATTACATGTTGCTCATGATAACTCTATTATAGCTCAATTAATGTCAGCTGTTATAGTTACTGCTCTTTTAAAACTATTTTCTTACAGCATGTAGTTATTACCCTTGGTGCTCACGTTGAACTCACTTGTGAGCTCTATTAATGACACCTGTTATAGTTATTATTTTTTAAAGATTTATTTATGCATAAAAGAACTGGGGTACAGGCCAGAGGTGTGGGGGGTGAGAGGATCCACCAGAGACAGAGTGGGGAACAGAACAGGAAAATTAACTGAAATACACTGCTGAGAGGAGCAGATGCCGAGGCAGCGAGGTCTGCTGCACCATATGGCTTACCTCCCCAGCCAGCAGCAGGGATTGAATTCGTGCTGCAGTGGCTGCAGTCTGCCTCATAGTGCATTGCTTAACACATTGCGCCACCAGGGAGGGCCCCTGTTAGAGTTATTAAACAAGGTGTTTGTGTAGGTCTTGATTGTAGCTTAATAATAGTTCACTTCTAGTTATTATACAAGGTGCTCATGTAGAACTCCATTGTAGCACAGTTAAGGTCAATTCTGTTATTACACAAGGTGGTCATGTAGATTTCCATGATTTCAATTATGTTAGTTCTATTCTAGTTATTATTCATGGTGTTCATGTTGAATTCAATTGTGAGCTCAATCAATGTCACCTTTCACAGTTATTACATATCATACTCATGTAGTACCCAATGATATCAATTAATATAAGCTTTGTTGTAGTTATTTTTTTTAACATATTTTATTTATGCATACAAGAGCAGGGGTACAGGCCAGAGGCACGGGAGGTGAGAGGATTCACCAGAGACAGAGTGGGGAGCAGAACAGGCAGATCTTCTGAGACAAACTGCTTAGGGGAGCAGTGGGCAAGACAGGAGAGGTCTGCCTCGCCACATGGGTCCCCTCCCTGGCTGGGGATTGAACACACGGTGCTATGCTGCGGATGCTTCACAGAGCGGCGCTCAACCCTCTGTGCCACCAGGGAGGCCCTGTAGTTATTTTTCACTGTGCTCATGTAGAACAAAGTGTTCTCAACTACCATCAACTCTGTTATAATCATTACTCATGATGCTTAGGTAGAGCTGTATTGTAATCAATTATTGTCATCTATGTTGTAATTACACATAATGTTGATGCAGAACTCAGTGATCTCAATTATTGTCAGCTATGTTGTAGTTATTTCTCATGGTGCTCATGTAGAACTCTGTTGTAGCTCAATTAATGTCAGTTCTGTCTAGTTATTACATAAGATTTTCAATTGTCAGATTGTTACAGGGCAACCCTAATATAAAATTGATTTGCCTGACTGCGTTCTCACCTGCGTTCAAAAGGCACTTATAATGCCCCAAGTGCAGGCACACCCAACAAAGGTTAATAAAGGGTCTTATTTAGAAGAGAAGGGGAAATAGTACAGTGAATAATACAAGGTAAAGAGAGGGATACAGATCCATAAATGTCCTACCAGTTCCTCGGAGCTGGAACCCAACGGTACACTGAGAGCTGACTCCCAAGCAGAAAAAGGACCCCCAAGGCCCACATGTCTGCTTTTATACTCAGCCTAGCTGTTTAACTCTACCCTCAGGTCCCAGTGATCCGCTCTTAGATAATGACCTTATGGGATTTGTAGTTTTTGGATATTGTAAGTCTGGAATGGGGGGGTCAAAGTCCATAACCTATTTGTGTAATCCATTCAGGAGGATCTTTCCCCCCTATCAAGCTCAATTAGCATCAGCTCTGTTATACTTATTATGCAAGTTGTTCAGGAAGTCCTTTATTAGTATGCATTTTGGTTAGTAACACTTATTGTCATAAATAGCTGCTGTGAATGTTCCCCCTTCTGGGCAACCTCTCTGGGTGGTATGTTTATGCTGGAGAAAATTAATGATAAAGAGTTTGCCAGATCTTGCTGGGCTTGGCAGTTTTGTGATAGAGAAAAAACTTGATGTGAATGGTTATAATCATCCAAGGCCTTGGATAGCAAGTGTGTATTCACTGAGAGGGAGACAAAGTTAAGCATGTGAGAATCAGGAAGTACTCAGGGAGTGGTTTACAGTTGGTATATTTGGAGAGCCTGGGAGATAGACACTTCCAACTTGTTAATTATTTCATGACTGTGTTCTCAGTGCTTAGAACAGCTCCAGGGGGCCCTCAGCGAATTCAGTGCTGACTGGATGAGCTGTTTACTGGCTTTCAAGAAGAAGCAACTCCTGACAGTTGTGGGAGGAGGTAGGTTTGGATCACTGCCATATTCTGATTTGGGCCCAGTTGTCTTGTCTGATACCACCCAAATCTCTCTGTCAAGACGGGAACTCCTGGTTGCCAGACTGCACCACTGAACAATGGTCTCTTCCTCATGTTGTCTTGTTTTGAGGTGCTAGAGTCTTTACAGAATGTTGTATAATGAGGGTTTTATGTTGGGTGATTGAAGAGAGGGACAGATTCTGTTTCTTAGACTCTTATATTAGCAGCAGTGTCTCTCTCATGGGAAAGGAGGAAGTAATGATAAGTGAGGCTATGTAAGGAAGAAAGAGAAATGCCAAGGGACATTCCTAGATAGGTAAATGTGCCAGGGGGTTCACAGTTATGGTACATATGGTGACTTTGTGGGTAGACATGATCAGCCCAATTCCAGACTCAGTTACAAGCCTAGCTACTTGTTTGTGAGCTTCGTCAGGAACACTTGGTGCTTTTCTTACAAACACTCTCTTCTGGAATAGGAACCTGATCTAGTGGCGAGCTAGGGAGCTCCCATGCTTAACTCAGTGCATGGGATTTGGGTGAGACTGATCATGACCAGAAGCTTCAGGAGTGGACCCATGAGTCAACTGACAACCAAAGCACCACATTCCTCTCCACCTCCTGGTGAGGGTCCCACTCATGCCCTCCTGGCACTATAGCCATGCAAAAGCCAGTTCTGTGGATTTTGCTGAGACTCCTGAGGGAAAAAGTGCTTTCCTGTAGTTCATTCCTGATGAAATGGAAAGGATTGTTATTTAAACAGAAATGATGAGCAGGGGATGTCCACACACTGCAGTGAGGTAGTCTTCTTACTTTGCATGGTCAGCTGGTCCTGCTCACAAGGAGGGCCTGGGACCAGTGGCACAGATGTGAAGGGTAGGACTCTTTTGTTGGTCAGAGCTTTAGCAGCAAGTAGATGGCACACTGAGGTCAGTATAATATGAGGACTACTTGAGGAAGAGACTATTCACAAAAATGTGGGCAGGTAAAAGGAACTGCATGGATACAGCAGAAGTCCAGGTCTAGCACCTTTTCTAGACTTGAAGGTGCCAGCAGGGACAAGGGGATCAGTTACTAAACATAGAGATGGAAAAGAAGATTGGAAAATAGGGTCTTGGCCTGAAGGGCAGGGCACAGAAAATAAACACCTTTGACCCCACTCTCCTCCTTTCTTTTGTTTTCTATATCAACTCCCCACAATCCAGAGTCAAGGAAACATATTGTTATCAACCTCTCAGAGGTCCTAGAGAATTGGAAGGGGTCTCAAGGGTTAAACAGCACTTAGTCCTGACCTTGGGTATCTGGTTGATGAGGTGGACACCGTAATCATTTGTCTTGGGTCTAGGAAAAATAAGCAAGTAGCCCCACTTGGAGCCACCTCCAGCCTAGAGACATTCAGGAGCAGGGTGCTGTTTGTGGAGGTACACATCCCCCCCACTCTGTGACCAACACTTACCTTCCAGTCTGAGTTTGAGTCTCCTGAGGTGAGAAGAATGAAGTCTGGGGAGCAGATCTTTGGCCCTGGCCCCACTCCCTGCTTCTAGGGTCATCACAGAGACTCTGACTGGCAGGTCCTAGCTCTCCATCTAGAGATTCTCCACCCTGTGCCCCCCTAGTTCTATGAAATTTTGGCTGCGGGGAGCCCTGCTGTGGGAGACAGAAGACCTAAGTGTCTGGCTCTGACTATCTGAAAGAGTTACCACTGATGTTGTTTTGGAGAGTTATTGGGTTCAGAGGGCAAGGTCCTTGAGTTACCTCTGAGAAAAGTTCCATCAGAGCTCTCCTTTCAGCAGCATGTGGTGCGTATACCCAGTTGCATTTCCCCACAAGGCAGAGATGTTTAGTTATATTCAAATGGTCAGGTTTATTTCAAAAGAGTGAAAGAAATTAAAGGATGCTTGCACAGACACAAGGGGGCAAGTTTATTAATAGAGAAGCCTGCATGGTCCCAGGGGCGTAGTCTTGGGAGAAGAGCTCCCTTTGCTGCTTTGCAAGGGTAAAAGGTAGTGACAAGAAGCACCTGTATAGTCTCAGGCAGGCAAGAGAATTGCTCCTTGCCAGGGCAGAGACTACACTGAAAGTCTTATCTGTGGGAGGGGTTCTTTCCTTATGGGATTGCTAATTGCTGTTAAATTAATTTTTTTCTAGTGTTGGGACCTATAGATTTTTTTCTATATTTGGTTTGAATGTGTAGATTTGAAAGGACCAGTATTTTTTTTTTTTTTAAACAACAGCTCCCAGTCTCTGTTGCCCATCTCTGGTCTGAGCCTCGGTCTGCATATCCAGATGCTTTGCTTTTCTAGATAGCTTGTTTAATGATGAGGTTAATCATTTCTACTTCTACCTCCAGTTATTGGCCTTGTGATGCTTCTTTCCCAGTCTACTCTTTTTTAAAAAAATGATTTATTTATTTATTTATGCATAAAAGAACTGGGTATAGGCCAGAGGTGCAGGGGGTGAGAGGATTCCCAGAGACAGAGTAGGGAGCAGAACAGGCAGATCTACTGAAATACACTCCTGAGGGGAGCAGTGGGTAAGACAGGAAAGTTCTGCTCATCATATGTGAGTTTGCTCCCTGGCCAGGCTGTGATAGGGCTGAGACACCACCAGGGAGGCCCCCAAATATTCTTCTCTTAGCCTCTATCACCTTACTGATCTTCATTTTCTCATCTGCAAAACCAGGGCTCTGGAGAAGATGACATGATTCTCAAGGAGACTTCTGACTCTGAATGTCTAATACCAGATTTCAGGATTGTCAAGTCTATAGCTCTTCTGTGTAGTAAAAAGTGTGTCTTTCTACAGCCAGGAGGTGGCAACACCTCTATTCTGTTCTGGAGGGGCCTATTGGCCAAGGTAGGCTCTGCTCTCTCAGGCTCTGGAGCTCCAAGTCCAGGACTGGTGGTTAGGTGTGAATGCTGATGAAAATGACATTATCATCATCACCATCATCATCATCTTCATCGATAGTTCAACAGACATGCCCTCTTTAGTTTGGGTGGTATTGCATAGTTGAGGGACCTTTTCCACAGCATCCCAGTGGAACATTTCAACAAGCCCTGGTGTAAGTGGGTGCTGCCAGGACTTTCAGCCTCATGTTGAGGTTCAGACATAGACAATCTCTGATTTTCCAAGGCCTTCTTGGAAGTGTGATGTGCTAAATACAAACCCAACCTTTGGTACTGTGCACTCTATCCTGCTACAGGGGAGATTCAAGGGAAGGTCCCTCCTGCCTCCCTCTTTTTTTTTGCAAGAGAGAAAGGCAAGGTTATCCAAACAAAGAGCCCAAAGGCCTGAAATTGACTTCCAGCTGCCAGCTGGAATTGGACATGCAGCTGCTGGGGAAGAAACCTCAGTGAGAAAAACTCATCTTTACTCCCTTCTCTTTCTTCCAGTCTCCTCAGAAAAGAAAAGAAAATTCTTATTTTACTCTCATTAGTACGTACTTGGTGTCTAGGTATGAAAGATTCTCATCCCTTCCTTCAGTAATTTGTACTCTGATGTAGACTAATAAGACACTATTATGCACTGTGAAGGTGGTCAGAATGTCCTTTCTCTTCTAATTCAGTCATCTGGGGGCTCAGTGCCAGGACGTCCAGGATCAGGTAAGTGTGGAGACTTAAGGCTGACTTCTTCCTAGGGAGCTCCAAGTGAACTGGGGAGCAGATAGAATTCAGATCTGCTTTTGCTGGGGTATCAGGGACAGTGATTACATGGGAATTGTTTTTCTGATGATGCCTGACTTCTCAAACAAGAGCAAGGCCCCAGGTTGTTGTCTATCTGGATGCCTGCTTACACTCTGCCCTTGGCATCATTGCTACAGGTTAGGGGAAACAAGCCAGCAGGAATAAAGCAACTTAGGCTCCTCCCCTATGAATTTATATAAGCTCTTTCCTCCTTAGTGATTCTGTAGCTCTCTGCCATCTGCCACAAGGTCCTCTGCCCCACCTATATGCTTAGTCTCTAAGCTCAGGTGTGCCCACCTACGCACGCCCAGCTCATAGTCCATACTCCAGGTGTCCACCATCAGGCATGCCTATAAAACCACAGGTGTAGATCATAGATGCTAATGGCGGAGGGCAGAAAAACCCTGATAACTTCCATTTACCCTACTATGGTGCACGAAGGGCTAAGAAATGAGGGTTCAGGGGGCACAGAAAGGGCCTTGATACACAAAGTGCAGTGAAAAGCCTGGGCCCAATGCCTGGTAGTGAATATCGGAAATGTGGCAAAAGTAGAAAGGAGAGGGTGCTGTTTGTTGTGGGGGGAGGTGTGGGCAAAGTACACAGGGAGGAGCAATCTATAAATCCATTCTACCATTATCAGGGGAGGGGCTGGTTTGTAATCATCTGTGATCACAGCTAAATGAATCCTAAGCAAATTCTGAAATCGAAATAGACATATTTTGTCATTTAATGGCTTCCTGAAATTTTCCGTGGCATTGTTTTTGGAGAAGAAAGAGTTGGGATATTTTCCTTCATTTCTATTTGAATTTTCAACTCTCACGCTGTAGCATGAGGGCCTGGTAGGTGTGGCCACCAAGAGGGCTTTCAGGTGCGTCCCTCCCGCCCACTTTCCGCTGGCTTCACCAGCAAGGGCCGCTTATGGCGCATGCCCACTCAGACCAGCTGCCTTCTCCGGAGAGTGCATCCTCGGAGGTGGAATGAAGTTTGTGCTCCTGGAAACTCGGAGTCAACTAGACGCTTCTGTTCTTTGATCCAGGGACTTCATGGAGATGAGCATGGAGGAGGTGAGCCAAAGGTGAAGGCAAAATGAGAACATTTCCCTGTGGGTGGCTGACTGCTGAGGGGTCCCATGGGAGGAGCCAAGCGGGAAGGACTATGCGTAGATACTGGGAGGCTTTTTGGGGTCACTGTCTGGCCTGGAGGAAAGGTTATAGCAATTTCCCAGAGAAATCAGGCGGCACTCAGAGAAATGGAGAGATTTACTCATCACACTGGCTAGCTCAGCTGGATAGTTCCCAAAAGTGAGCTCCAAAAAGCAGAAATGATAGGGTTTTATACAGTTTGTATGCAGAAACATGTTATATCTGTATGCAGAAGCTTGCCACCCTAACCTCATTAGGGATTTTCCTTATTGTTTGGGAAAGGTGGAGGTGGTGGAGGGGGGGTGTCGAGATAACCCTGGCCATTACTGTTGGCAAGCAGCAGACCATAACAATTTCACACTTGAGAACTTGGGGGTCATTTGTGAGCGTAACCCCCTTTGCGTTCTGCTTCCATTAACTGAAGATTGCTTCCTCCTGCGCTTTCTAATCCTGCTAAATTGATGGCACCTGGTATGAATTATCTGGGCTCTGTTCCCTTCCGTTGACCTGTGTGTTTTTACTCTACTGGGTTTATCAGAGTTTGAGGAACATAACTGAAACATTTCTGGGGATCACATCCCTTCTCATCCCACCCAGATCTAACAGGCTAGAGGGAAAAAGTGCTTCCCAGATACTGGTCTAAGCAGTTCCCCCCTGTACTGTCAGGGATCTGCCCCTGAAGGGGAACCTTGACCTCTCCCCCACTGTTCATACTGGAGGCAGGTAAAGAAGGGTTAGCTTGGGATACTAACTAAGCCTTTGAATCTCCCCAGGGCATTCTTCAGAAAGGAAGGTATTAAAATAGCATTGTCTTCTTCTAGCATCAGTATATGTTTAGGTTGGGACAAGTGGGAATGGAAGCTCTTCCTCTGGAATAATTGCATTCTTAATGTCAATGCTCACTCCACTCTTCCTCTCCATAGAAACTAAATTCAAGCTCTATTTTTGGACTAGCTCTTACATAATAAACTTGGTCAGGCTGCTCCCTGGATTCAAATCCTCACTTTAGTTATCTAGTAAACTAACTTTACTCAAGACTTTGGGTCCAGTTACCAGTTTGGAGTCTGGGAATAAGATGTCTCCAGCTTCACTCTGGTCTTTTGTGCCCCACACACATTTCACGATGGTTAGTAGTCTCTGTGAAAAATGCCATCGGAATTTTGATCAGGATTGAATTAAATCTGTTTGGTTTTGGGAAGTCTGCTCCTTTCAGTAATATTTATTCCGAGGCCTCCATGGTGGCACAGAGGTTAAAAAGTCTCAGCACTATGAAGCTATCCCCAGTCACTGCAGTGCAAGTTCCATTCCCAGCCAGGGAGCTAAACCACATGACACAGCAGACTTCCTGTCTCACCCACTGTTCCCTCCACTGTGCATTTCACGAGATCCACCTGTTCTGTTCCCCACTCTGTTTCTGGTGAATCCTCTTACCCACTGCACCTCTCGCATACACACCAGTTCTTGTATGCACAAATAAAATAAATCTTCAGAAAAAAATTTAAGCCCAGAATATAT
The DNA here is from genome assembly GCA_019455555.1 of Galemys pyrenaicus. NCBI lineage: Eukaryota > Metazoa > Chordata > Mammalia > Eulipotyphla > Talpidae > Galemys > Galemys pyrenaicus. The sequence goes on from JAGFMF010011870.1 coordinate 4,478,112, forward strand.
ATTTACCTGTGTTTTCAGTTTCTTTCAACAGTATTTTCTTTTTCTTTTCCCCCTCCTTTTTTATTCAACAGTGTTTTCATTGTACAGTGTTTCTTTTTTGGTTAAATGTATTCCCAGTGTTTTGTGATTTTTTTTTTTTTTGGAAAGTAAAGAAAAGTTTACTTAGGGGGAAAAAAAAAGGTAAAGAGTAAAGACTCCCAAGGATAAGGTACCTGGGAGGGGCAAAGAGAGCCAAGATGATTTTTTTTTAAATGCAATTATACATGAAACTGTTTTCCTAATGACTTTCTGATGGGTTATTATTAGGGGATAGACACACAACTGAGTTGTGTATATTGATTTTGTATTCTGAAACTTTACAAAAATGTATCTTTTCTTTTTTTCCTTTTTTTGCAGACAAATCTGGATGTTGTAAAAGAGTAGGAATTTTTAAATTCCAAATTCAGGGTCATCAGCAACACCTAAGACATATTGTCTACTGGTGGAAAAGAATCTCCTATAAGGACACCTAGCTTTAAGACTTGGATGGATTGGATCTGGTCAGGACTTAAACTGCATAATGATTTTCAATTTCTGTTTTCTGGAGAGACATTTGAAAAGTAACTTACTTTCCAGTTACCTCAAATGCACAGAAAACTGTAATAGCAGTACAACTTCTGTTCATAGAAAGATTTCCAGAATCATTGCTTTAGCACATATTTGACTTAACATGAAACGTTCAATTGTGTATTTAACCAAAATATTCCATGGAGCCACCTCATAACCCCCAAAGATTAAGTTATCTTGGATTCCTTGACACAATCCAATCCACAGGCCATTTCAACTCTCTCTTTTTTTTTTAGAGAGATTTATTTATATGCATGGAAGAACTGGGCACAGGCCAGAGGTGTGTGTGTGTGGTGGGGGGGGGGGGTGAGAGGATGTACCATAGACAGTGGGGAACAGAATAGGTGCAGTGACTGAAACACACTGCTGAGAGGAGCAGTGGGTGAGACAGTAGATATCTGCTGAGCCATGTGCTGCATCTTAACCCCTTGTGCTAGGGGGGAGGCCGCCCGTTTCAACATTATCATCTGTCCCAACTGTGTGGAAATGTTTTATTTCATTCAGACCTGCATTCCTTCCCCTGGGAGTGTTCCTGAATCTTTTCCTCCCTTTCACAGCCTTGCTGGGTTTAACTACCAAAGCTAACTCCAACCTGGGTTCTCTTTTGTGTACGGCCTCTTTCACTTCAGAAGTTTTAATGTTTGTGTTGTTGGTTTTTTTGGCAACATCCATATTCTGTTTGCTTGAAGGTCGGCTTAAAAGTAGATGTGTTTTTTTCACACTTGGAGCTAACATCTTTAACTGGCTTTAAGTCACAGGAAATATGAAATAATGTTATGATTTTTTTTTCATTTGTTTATTTTACTTTTAGTCCTGTCAGCTTTTTTTTTGTCTTTTTTTATTAAAATATTTTAAAATTTACATATACTTGCCATTAATTGTAATCCCCATATATTCAATGTTATGATTTTTATGTTGCATATACTACAACCATGAGAAAAACAAGCCAATATTTCTTTATTTATTTTATTTTCCCCACTAGCCTTATTGATATTGAGAGATAAATATCAATATAGAGACTCAAGCCTCAGGACTTTTGCATTTGGGGTTCTCTCTGCCTTGAAATGCCTGCTCTGTCACTTCCTTATCAAATGACTACCAACTCAGAAACCTTTCCAGGCCATTCTATCTATAATGCACCGGGCCTCCCTGGTGGTACAAGGGGTTGAGCGCCTCATTGTGGGGCTTCCACTGCCACTGCAGTGTGAGTTCTATCACCTGCCAGAAAGGGCACCCACATGGCACAGCAGAACTCTTCTTCCTCACCCAGCTGCTCCCTCGGCAGTATGCTCTGGTCAGTTTGCCTGTTCTGTTCCCCACTCTGTGAATCCTCTTATCCCCTGCACCTCTGGCCTGTATCCCAGCTCTTGATTGCATAAATAAATTTTTAAAAATATTAAAAAAAAAAAGCAATACCCTCTGTACCTTCATCACTTTTCTAGCCTTTTCTTCATAACACTTTTTACTACAAGACACTACTCATCCCTACACTGCACTGTGCTTAGTATTATTTTAATTTTAAAAGGACCGGATTATTAGGAAAAGAAGAAGAAAAAAAGAGGGAGGCCCTGCATAGACACAGGTGGACTGAGAGCAGCTGCTGCTGCTTTGCCAAGGGAAAGGGTTGTGAAAAGAAACCACTGCTACTCTCAGGCAGGCAGCAGAGCTGCCAACACCTGCTGTGTTCCTTGCCCAGCTCTGTAACTCCTTGGGAGGAGGTGGTGCTGCAGCTGGCCTGGTCTGTGGGGCCCCACCAGTGATCTCGGCGGTTTCTGCTGTTTCTCTGAGACGCGCTCTTGGGATTTGGCTGGCACTGCCCTGAATCTGCCCTGCACTGTGCTTTGGGGAGTCTGATGTTTAACAACATCCTTGCAATCGTGAGTACAGACTACCTTTCCATTTGTTGAGTTTTCAGTTTCTTTCAGAGTGTTTACACTTTCCACATAACTCACCTCCACAGTTAAATTTCTTCCTTAGGATAAGTATTTGTTCTTTCAGATGCAATTATAAACAGGATTGTTCTCTTACTTTCCCTCTGATGGGTGGTTGTTTGTGTATAGAAATGCAACTGAATTTTGTGCTCTGTATCTTTACTGAGTTCATCTTTTCTAACAACCTTTGGTGGAGTTGTTACAGAGCAGGGAGAGGAGCACCCCAGAACCCCCAAACCTGCCATCTCTGAATGGGTTCTGCCATCTGCCCCATTAAGACAAACATATAAAACCTTTAATGGAAAGGAACTTTAATACAATTAGGGTCCGAAACAGAAAGGACAAAGAACATAGTGACTAAGTTAAGCATCCAAAGTTACCCATCTCCTTGAGGGTAAAAGTTCAGCCAAATAGGATTGGCCCAAAGCAAG
>JAGFMF010011870.1:4481627-4509706 GCA_019455555.1 Galemys pyrenaicus
TGTGCCCGCTGCTCCCCTCAGCAGTGTACTTCTGTTGATCTGCCTGTTCTACTCCCTGCTCTCTGTGGTGAATCCTCTCACCCCACCCCCACGCCTCTGTCCTGTACCCCAGTGCTTGTATGCATAAATAAATAAATCTTAAAAAAACAAAACAAAACCAAACCAAAAAGCAAGCGCAGCTTCTTCACTTGTTGCTCTGCTCCATGTGCCTCCTCCAGGTCTCCTTGTGCTCTCCATCTTGATTCCTTCTTCCTTCCTTCTGTCCTCCTCTTTGCAGAATCTCCTTTCCCCCCTCAGCTCCACCCACTTAGGGCGGAAACGGGATTCTGGAACTTCCCCCTTTCCCAGGACTACCCTGTTGCAGAGTGATGTGGAAAATTGCAAGTAGAAAAATCCTGCAAGTAGATGACCTCCTGGGTCATCTGCAACAGCTGGGACCTGGTGGCCACTAATGGAACCTTCCCAGGGCGCCTCTTAATGGCGTGTGACTCCTACACACACGCTTAGCCCCACAACGTTGCATGGACAGTGTGTAGTCAGGGCTTGGCCTGCGTAATAAATTTTGATGTCTGTTGTTTTTGGAGTGGCATTTGAGAAGTAGTTGACTCTCCAGTTACTTCAATGTCCAGATAACTAGTAGCAGTGGAAATACTTAATATTCCTATATTCATGTTCTCCAGCATCTGTGCTTTAACCCCGTGTGCACTTGAAATGAAATAGTCCAGTAAATCTTACCCAAAACACTCTCCCAGGAGCCCAGCATAAGCCCAGTGAGGAAACCACCATAGTTTCCGTGTTACAGTCCAATCCACAGGCCCATTTCAACTTTCAGTACCTGCCCCAACTGCAGCAAAACATCTTATTCCATTCTGATCTACTTCTCTCTCTAGAAACTTCCTGAGACAGCTCCTCATTTTCACAACTTTGATGGGTTTCATGTGCACGCCTGCCTGTGGTCTGATGGTCTCCTCTGTTTGACCTGTGTCATGAGGGTTTTCACGTTCATGCCTTGTTTCCCACCTCTATCACCCATTTACCTGCATTGCTGCTAACAGTTTGTTTCTCAGACTGAGAGCTGACATTTTGGAGGTATTGATGTAGTTTTTGGAGTGTGTGTTTGTAATGCAGTGTTCTTGGGTTCTCTCTGGGAAAGGTTTCACCAGAGCTCCCTGTTCAGCAGTACCCAGTGAGTTCCCAAGTGAGTTTCTCCACAAGGCAGAGATGTTAGTTATTTTAAAGAGCAGGTTTATTGGGAAAAGGGACAGGAAAGTAAAAGGCACTTGCATAGACACAAGTGGGCAGGAAGAGCTGCCATAGAAGGGACAGTTTGCTGAGAGAGGCCTGCATGGTTGCAGGCAGGTGACCTTAAGGAGAGCTTCCTTCACTGAGGGAAATCAGTGAAGGGGAGCGCCAACCTGGTACACTTCATGTGCAGGTAAGAGGCTGCTGCCCTGCAGAAGAGAGAGTCAGTGAAAGGAAGTACTTGCATAGTCACAAATGGGCAGAACTACTGCCCTGTGGCAGTGCAGAGACTGCACTGATAGTCATCTTCTCTTTGGGAGGGGTTCACTCCTTCATGGAGTGGCTTGTTGACTTTTAACCAGTTATGCAGAATTTTTACAATGGGCTCCAGAGATCCAGGAGATAGAGCTCACTCTCCTATCTTTACTTTTGTTCTGACACTCCCTATAGCAGTTATTGGCTTGTAAAGGTCTTTGTTTAAATAGTTGGGTTAATGGCTGTTGACCCCTTCTACCCTCACCTCCTTGTGTGAGCCAGGTCTCTGGTCTTAAGGCACCTCCTTTCTAGTTTTTTTTCTGTTCTTTTTTCCTCTATCAGTATTAAACCAAGTGATAAGTGAAATTACCATTTTTATAGTGGATTATAATATAACCATGACAAAAACAGACCACCATTCCAGCTTTATTTTCCACTGGCCCTATTGACAGTATTAAAAATAAGAAACATTTTGGGCCTCCCTGGTGGCGCAGTGGGTTGGGCAGTGCATTATGGAGCAGACCGCAGCCACTGCAGCACAAGTTCGATCCCTGCCGCCGGTTGGGGCAGGTGGGATGGGGGGACCACATAGCACAGCGGCCCTCTCCTGCCTTGCCTGCTTCTTCCTTCAGCAGTGTGTTTCGATCAGTCTGCCTGTTCTGCTCCCCGCTCTGTCTCTGGTGAATTCTCTCACCTCCCTGGACTCTAGCCTGTACCCCAGCTCTTGTATTCATAAATAAATAAATCTTAAAAAAAAAAACACATTTGTAGTGTGAGGGCTTTTGCTCTTGGGGTTCTCTGTGCTCAAAGTGCCTACTATATGCCTTCATTCAGGTCATTGTCAATTAACTCCCTCCACAGATCACTATAATAGCAGCTCTGTAACTTCAATCTGTTTTCTACCTTCTCTTCATAATACCTCTTAGTGTAACAACAGGGTGGTCCCCAGGAAAGGGAAAATTTCAAAAATCCCAGTTCTGCCCTAAGTAAGTAAAGCTGAGCAAGGATAAAAAAAATGGTAAAAAAAAAAAAAAAAGTAGGACAGAAGGAAGGGAAAAAGAAGGAAGCAGGATGGAGAGCAGCAGTGAGGCATGGAGGAGACACGTAGAGCAAAAAATAACATGTAAAAAAACTGCACTTGCTTTTTAGTCTTAAACTAGTTGGAACAGATGTGGGTGAGAGACCCATGGAAAGGTTAACAATGGTAGCTTTCATCTTAATTTTAATTATACTCTTTTCCTCCCAAATTTGTCTGACTCTTTTTTTTTTTAAAGATTTATTTATTTATGCATACAAGCACTGAGGTACAGGCCAGAGGTGTGGGGGGGGGGGGNGAGAGAGGATTCACCACAGAGAGCAGGGAGCAGAACAGGCAGATCAACGGAAGTACACTGCTGATGGAAGCAGCGGGTACAGCAGGAGAGGTCTGCTGCGCCATGTGGGTCCCCTCCAAGCCGGCAGCAGGGCTCGAACTTGTGCTGCAGTGTCTGAGGCTTGCTTCATAGTGCGTTCCTTAACCCACTGCGCCACCGGGGAGGCCCTGTCTGACTCTTTCTAACCGTTTTCTATAAATCTCCACAGAAAGATCCTTCCAACTTGTGGCACGCTGAGCCTTACTTTATTTTATTCTTTTTAAAGATTTATTTATTTATGAATACAAGAGCTGGGGTACAGGCCAGAGTCCAGGGTGGTGAGAGGATTCACCAGAGACAGAGCAGGGAACAGAACAGGCAGATCGACTGAAGTACTCGGCTGAGGGGAACATCGGGCACAGCAGGAGAGGTCTGCTGTACCATGTGGGTCCCCTCCCCTNGAACAGATCAGGCAGATCGACTGAAGTACTCGGCTGAGGGGAACATCGGGCACAGCAGGAGAGGTCTGCTGTACCATGTGGGTCCCCTCCCCTGGCTCCCACCCCTCAACTCCCACCCCCCACCCCGGGCCAGTGGCAGGGAATGAACTAGTGCTGCAGTGGCTGTGGTTTGCTTCATAGTGCGTTGCTTAACCCACTGCGCCACCAGGGAGGCCCTTGAGCCTTACTTGAAACCAATCCTATTTAACTAAACTTTTACTCTCAAGGAGACGGGTAACTTTAAATACTTAATAACTATATTCTTTAGCCTTTCTATATTATACCCTAATTATACTAAAATTCCTTTCCATTAAAAATCTTATATATTTATCTTAATACAGCAAATAACAAAACCCATTAAAAAAAATTTAAAATTTCTAAAATACTCCTCTCCCTACCCTGTAACATTAGCACCTGACATTTTTTTTCCTTTGGCCCTTTCTCTCTTTCCCTCTTATCCTCAGAAACCTCACTTTTTCCATAGAGTCTTGTGACTCTTGTAAGTATCTTGCTTTGTTCTCTCACCTGCTATGTGAACATCCAACATTTGTCCTTGTCATTCTGACTTGCTTTACTATGAAGGAGTCCCTCATGTTCCTTCCATTTTGTTTTCTGCTGGAGACCAGCTCCGGCTGAGGCCAGGGTCCCCACAGGAAGAGACAGCGTCGGTGAATTGGGGGGGATTTTGAGGAGTCACTAACCACTTGATCAGAGTGTAGCAAACGTCCTTCTAAGTGTCTCAGCAGGCCTTTATTTTTACATAGCAAGCAAGCAGTGGGGTTACATCATCATGTGTATAGAGCAGAAAGATAACAATCATTACTTTTTTTCTTTAAGAATAACTGGGGTCTTTATGACCTCCAGTCAAGATTCAGGGCATCATACTGTTTCAAGGTAAGGCCTACATGCTAGATGATATATTTTTATCAGCATACTAGTTTTTTAATGTTAACATTGTTTTTATAAGCATAGATGTTTTTATTAAGCACACTAGTTTTTTAATAATAAGGCAGCCATGGCAACTTTGTGCAGTCACAACTAACCATTTTGTTTTTACTCAGAGTATAAGACAGACTACTAGCCACAAGGTCTAGAGTCAAACTAATGTCAATATTTTCTGTTATTGGGGAGACGTTTTATATATGATTATGGTCTAAGTAAAACAGAGGCAAACAAGAGGGGAAGAGTGTTGGCAGAGTGTATGTGACTTATTTATCACCTGGAATATACAAAGCCTTCCACAGTGGACCAAGTTACAGAGGTCTTTCTTCAGTTCCCAAGGCCAGTTTCCCATAGTGAATGTTTGGGTCTCAGAAATTATCTAATAACTAACTTTTGAGTTTGTAAAACAACCAAATTCCAGTTGCATTTTATCCTGCCTAGTTTTGCAGTATTGGTTTTTTGAATTTGTGTTACAGTATTTGCCAATCAGTAGTTCATCACCAAAATGCATAGCATCCAATTATTTTGTCCATGAATGTTTTTTCAGTAAGCATATATCATAAAATCACAGAATTACAATTTAGCTAAGAGAAAAGGAGTCTGGCTAGCCTTTGGAGCATCCCGATCTTTCAGGAGTGTCCCTCATAGCTGAACTTTTGTCAGGCGGCACGAGCAGCTGGTCCACACCAGTTTTCAGTGGTAGTTTTCTGCCTTCTCATGTGGTTGGGTAGTGTTCCATCATGTGGATTACCACATCTTCTCGACCCAGTCCTCTCAGTGGGCACACAGATTGCTGCCTGTTGTGTCAGGCAATACCACACTGAAAAAGAGACAGACGGGAGTTGTGGAGCAGGCCGTACAATGCAGGACGCTGCTGAACAAGCAGAGTCTTGGCCTTTTTATTGAAAGAATATCATACATCATCAGTTACATGGGGTAGGAGGATTTAAAAAAAAATGGGTGGATGTAAGAATGTGTCTTTGTCATTTAGGGCTTGGGGGATAGAGTCTGCTGACTAGATAATTTTCCACACCCTTGGATCCTGGGTCATTGTTCTAATCTTATCAATAAAGCATTCCACTGATCAGTTTCTGGGGTCCTTTGTCATACATCCATTCTCAGCCCCCTGAGGCGTTCCTGGTCATATCTGGTGATGTATGAGTCAGAAGTAAGTTTATGCATCTTTCCTCAGACCCTGGGGCATTCCTGGTCATACCTCTTGAGGCATACCCTTCACAGAGTGAGCAAACTTTCTGTTTCTAATTGATTTGATAAGGTTTGGTTCTTGTGACTGACTGACCAGTTTCCTGCAGGGCAGTTCTGACTTGGAACTGCGGGTAACAGCAATGGTGGCTAAACTACCTGCTTAAGTCTAGCAGGCCCACAGCTGCCTTTGTTTAGGTGTAATTTGGTCATAAATAGGAGGAGGTGAGCTGGGCATCTTCACTCTGCTGACATCTTTCCAGACTCATTTTTCATGTTAATGTGTAGGGTAACATGTCAGCTCTTATCTCTTTCATTGTGATGAATTTTACATAAGTTTTCCCTTTAAAACCTTTAATTACATGAAGATTGTTGTACAGCTGTCCCCACCTCTGTCTCCAGAGACTTTCATTCCCCATCTCCTAAAACTCTATTAAACACTAACACTTCATTGCTCCTTCTCTTTATCCCCTGGCAACCACATTCTGTGTTGTTTCTGAATTTGACTACTCTGGATAGGCACATAATGTGAATTTCTCTGTGTTTTCCCTTTTGTGTTTGGGTAATATATGCCCTAAGTATAATGATTCTAAGATGCCTACATGTTGTAGCATGTAGCAGAATTTCCTTCCGTGTCTTCCTTATTCTTGGCTGAAATTATTTGTAGAGTAATCCCTTGTCAGATCACATCAATGTAATGATGTGTTTCATTTTTAAAATGTTTTTACAATGATTTTTTTAAAGATTTATTTATGTATACAATAATTGAGGTATAGGACAAAGGAGTGGGGATGGGGGAGAGAATTCACCAGAGACAGAATAGGGAACAGAACAGGCAGATTGACTAAAATACACTGTTGAGGGGAGCAGCGGGTAGGACAGAGGAGGTCTACTGTACCATGTGGATCACCTTTCTGGCTGGGGATCGAACTTGTGCTATAGTGACTGCTGATAACTTCATAATGCTGCAATTTAACCCCTTGCACCTCCAGGGAGACCCCTTATCTTATGAGGAAAGGGTACTGAAGAAATACTTAGCTGTTTTAGAGGCTCCAAAGAATCTTGAGTGAACCCTTGCGGTGCCTTAGAAGGAGTATATAAAGATAACCACCAAATCTTTGAGTGGTAGTTTAGTGCACATCTCAGTACTTCATAGAAGAGTAGTCCAATTCCTAGCCCCTCCATCTTTATTTTTTTACTTTTTTTAAAAAGATTTATTTATTTATGCATACAAGCACTGGGGTACAGGCCAGAGGTGTGTGTGTGGCGGGGGGGTGAGAGGATTCACCACAGAGAGCAGGGAGCAGAACAGGCAGATCAATTGAAGTACACTGCTGAGGGGAGCAGCGGGCACAGCAGGAGAGGTCTGCTTCGCCATGTGGGTCCCCTTCCTGGCTGGCAGCAGGGATTGAACTCTTGCTGCAGTGGCTGCGGTCTGCTTCATAGTGTGCTGCTTAACCCACTGCACCACTAGGGAGGCCACCCCTCCATCTTTAAAATCCCTCACTTCACACTTCACTCCTGCTCATCTCCTCCCACCACTTACTGTTTTTTTTCTTCTTTAAGAATATTTTCCACAACTTCCTCCCAGTTACCCTACAGGACCTGTTTCCTCCTGGTTCTTTTATTTTCATGTTCCTATTGTCATATATTGAAAGAGAAGCTGACTCATGGGCCCCACTTATGAAGCGGGGACACTCTTACCTTTGGAGCTTCAGTTTTGTTCCTTTAACTACCCAGTATAGACAACTAGCTAACTGTTAACTTCAGAGGTTTGGGGGCCTTTGTGGAGGGAGCAAGATGGTGCTATAAGATCTCAGCATAGTGAGATCAAATATCAAGGAAAGCTTTTTAAAAATGCACATTTTCATTTCAGAGGTTAGCGTCCATGTTTTTCATTTATAAATCTTATTTGTTCAAGAAGTACTCCCTATGCTGTCACGTTCATGATAGTCTGACGGCTTCCGTTAGCAGAGTTGGTTTCTAAGTTGACTACACAATATATGTCCAGGCCAGACCCAGGAGCACCCTGGGACCTCAAAACTTCCATTCCCATAAGAGGTCCAGCCATTTGTGCACACAAAGACAAAGCAGGCTCTTGGGGTAAAGCACTTGAATTGAATTAGTGTGCTTTGAAAGAGAAGACTGGATAACCATTTCAAAAAACCACCTGATATTACACATCTTTAGGGTAACATCCAGCCTAACAGAGTTGGCTCAAAACAGGGTGTGGTCACTGAGGCCTGAAAAGTTGCCACAAGTCTAGTGCACCTTTTCATGGATAGCCACGGGAAAGCGGTTAGGGATAAGGGACCTCAAAAATCTGGGCAAAAGGAGCAAAATCAAAGTTCAAATCAAGATAATGGCTTCTACTGTCACCCTCCCTACCTGCCTCTCACCCTAATGTGTCTTTCAAATGCCTCTACGTGTGTCTCCTTCATGCCCCTCCTCCATGTCCCACAGTCTGTTGTACAAGTCCAAAGTGGAAAAGCAAGCACCCTCTACAGGTGTCTCTCACTGTCACTCTTCTTTCCCCTCAGAACTGCTGCCAGTTAGTTCCAGTCATCTTGCTTTAGTATTTTACTTGATTTTTGTTTTAGTGTTTCTGGTTGCTTTCCTGACCTTCCACCTTAAATTGTGTCTCTAACTACTCTAGCTACAACTGTATCTTCAGGTCAGATAAAACTGACCTGATACCACCTCACAGTTAGGTACCATCCATCCTCACACCAAGGGGTACTTGTGTTCAATGTAGATTAGTGATGACACTGAGAAGAATCCTGATGGAGCTAAGTCCCCATCAATTCCTTTTTTTAATGATGGTCTCTTAGCCATTTTTCACCAGTTAGTGTTCACCCCATTTTCTAAGTGATTTCCCAAACATTGCACCAAATAATGAAATCTATATGACCTCCATTCTATGCTAAAGTCATCATTTCCTTGTTCAGAAATTCTTATCAGGCTGGAATAGTTAATGCTTTCAAGCCATAAGCTATTTATTTATTTATTGGCTTATTGGGGAGCACTGGACATTATACTGTCTCGTCTCTTCCTAGCCTCATCCACAGCCCCCCAAACGACCATTCCTCTCCATCCTCCTTCCACAGTCAGTTAACATGTATGCCTTTTTTTTTTTTTTTGTAAAATGTATTTTTTATTTTACTGGCTCCCATAATATTTTCTCTCATTTTTAAGGTTTAATTTTTATTATGCATATAAGAACTGGGGTGAGGTCAGAGCTATGGGGGATGAGAGGAGTCACCAGAGACAGAGTGGGGAGCAGAACAGGTTGATTGACTGAAATACATTCCTGAGGGGAATTGCAGGTGAGAGTGGAGAGGTCTGCTATGCCATATGTGTGTTAATTCCCAGGCTGGGGATGGAACTCAGGCCATAGCGGTGATAGAACTGATACTTAACCCCTACGCCACCAGGGAGGCTACAGATTCCCATAACATTTTCAACTGAAAAGAAACTCGCATAGCTGAAAAAATAGCCAGTGTCCTTTGTGGGGGTGATGGTGCTACCTACCCCCTGTCCCCCGCCATCAGACAGGGACGCTGCCTGGCTCCATATCAGAGCATCGCAACTCTTCTCTGGCGTGCTTCTACCCTTGATCCTCTGTCCCAGTAGTCTCAACTGCCTTGTTTCTGCCCTCCCTGGTATTCATGCAAAAAGCAAAGTAGCTCTTTAGAATTCCTTTTTCTTGTGTCCCAGAGCTGTCACTCCTTTCCAGCTCCAGAATTCCTACATGGCATGAAAAATTCTCACCATGAATCAGTGACTTATCTTATTGATAGACTATCTGCTGGGTGGTGAGATGTTGATATCTGGGAAGCCCATTAGGATGAGGTGGGTGCTCTACCTGAGTGAGAGGTCAAAAATGTAGCTTTTAGTTTTCCTACAATGCAACAGCTTATGGTCATTGCACACTTCAGCATAATGGCATTAATAGCCCAGAGTAACTTAGAAAACTCTGAAAAAGAGAAACTAGGACAGAGATGGTAGGTCTACTGCTAATGACTTACTATTTAAATGTATTACAAGAGATTAAAGAAAGAGATTATAAGACATGGGAAAATACATTCATCAAATGTTGCATAGTATTGATGTCTTTTCATACTTTGGTTTGGATTAAGATTTATTCATTTTTCCAGAGACACCATAGGAGTAACTATTTGTCTGCCCTTATTAGGCACTCAGTATCCACTCATCCCATTACATTTATGTTAGCTCCATTCATTTGGTTTGGGATTCTCTGCCAATTTCCTGCACCTTCGTGTTAATTATTTTCTAGTTATTATAAATAAAGACACTGGAGAGATTTACTAAGTGATATACAGAAACCACATTTAATCTGGTTTATATTCTGTTTCTTCTTTGTTTTAGAAAATGAAGGTTCTCACCTTTGTTGATGTTAGCTTTTATGAGTGGAGATTATAAGGCCTCAGTCTTGTAAGTTTCCATTACATTATATAACACAGGCATTTTACACACTTACCCTTTACCCCTTCAAAAAATACAAGTTATAAATATTTTCTCAGCATGAATGTTAAAAAAAAGAAATATAAGACTTAGCAGTAATCCTCTCATTTAGTTGACATCACTGTTTATCTCCATTTTGTGCTTAATACAAACAATATCACCACAAATAGAATTATCAGTTTCACAAGTAAAGATGATTTTGTTGATAAGAAAATTATGTATTCTATCACATTTAATGTCTGTGGTTCCATATCTGTGTGTGTTTGTGTGCCTAAGAAGCTAACATTGTTTAACTCATGTGTTATTTTAAGATTTATTTATGCATACAATAACTTGGGTACAGGCCAGAGGTGTGGGGAGGAGAGGATACACCAGAGACAGTGGGATAGAACAGGCAGATCCAGTGAAATATACTGCTGAGGGGAGCAGTGGGCAAGACAGGAGAGGTCTGCTGTGAAATGTTGGTCAGCTCCATGTCCAGGGATGGAACTTATGCTGCAGTGGCTGTTGACAGTTTCTAGTGCTATAACTTAACCCTGTAAACCAGGGAAGCCCATGTGTGCATTTATTCTTTAGGGTACTCTGAGGGAGAGTAGAGAACATTTGTGTGAGTCAAGTATTTCTTCCCTTATTTTTCCCATTTAAAATGGGGAAGAATTTTCTCTTTCTAATTGAAGCTATAAATAAGTTGGAAATTATTTTATTGTAGAATGTGACTCCAACATGGAAGATAATATGGTGGGGACACTTCACGGTAAACCAGAGGATGCTGGTGTTTCTTCAGGTATTGGGTAGAGACTATTTACAGTTTGATTAAAGAGTCTGAAGACTGCTGGTCTGAATATGGTTAAGCAAGTTCACTTGAAATTATTTTAATCATTTCTGATACTTGCTGGATCCTGGCTGTGTGCTGCCAGAGTTTGGTTTTATTTTGGAACACCTTATCTAAACTCTAAATGACCAAGTCATAGGTGTATGGTTTTTTTGTTTGTTTGTTTTGTTTTTATTAGTTATATTTGACATCATTTGTAGTCCCCAGGGAGTACCCACCACCATTTCACCTGTGCACCATCACCTCAGTCCCTTGTGCACCCTCTGGCCTCTTGGTGTATGGTTTTTTTTATTCACTATATTTGAATTTCAAATCAACACAGTCAGATTGGGTTTGTACAGTTTTGTGTGATAAAGTGAAATATGGTATAGTTGCACAGATCTTTATAAAAAATATAGTCTCCCAAGAAAGTTTTATGTACCCTTGGATGGAGCTGTTTCTCCTTTTGTATGAAGACACTTAGGAAATTCAATACGCTGACATTTTATATTTTATGCTAATAGAGACCCTGATGCAGGGGTGGATAAAGGTCAGGTTGAATGAGAGACTCAGTAAATGAGACTTCATATGTGTTAGCTTTTATTACGACATATAAATGAAGAAAACTCCATGTTGGCAAAAAACCATAATCAATGTTGTAATTGCATCTGAAAATCCCCTTATTTGCCATTACTGATGACAGGAGAGGTTTTGTGGTCAGAGTGGGGCTCTTAGATTAACTCTGGGAAAAGTTCCACAGAGCTCCCTTACAGCAGCACTGGTGAGTTTCCCAGGTAAGTTTCCCAATGAGGCTGAGACCTTCAGTTACATCCAAAGGGGTAATTTTATTATAAAAAGAGAGAAGAGGATACTTGCATAGACACAAGTGGGCAGAAAGAGCTGCCCCCAAATGAGATAGTTTTTTTTTTACTATTTATTTACTTATGCATATAAGAATTGGAGTAAAGGCCAGATGTGCGTGCGTGCGTGCGTGCATGTGTGTGTGTGTGTTTGTGTGTGTGTTTTGACCAGAAACAGAGTGGGGAACAGAACAAGCAGATTGACTGAAATACACTGTTGAGGGGAGCAGTGGGAAAGACAGGAGAGGTTTGCTGCACCATGTGGGTCCCTTCCCTGGCTGGGGATTGAACTTGTGCTGCAGTGGCTGGGGATGCTTCATAGTGAAGTGTGTAACCCCTTGTGCCAACAGGGAGGCTCCCAAAGGGACAGGTTTTCTAAAAGAGAAGCCTGCATGGTCCCAGGTGGTCAATTTTAGGAGAAAAGCTGTCTTTGCTGTTTTGCAAAGGGAAGGGGTGATGGCAAGAAGGGCAAGAAGGACCTGCATAGTTGCAGGAGGGCAGGACAGAGACTACTCTACAGACTTCTCTGTGGGAGGGCTCATTCCTCTGTGGAATTGTTAACTCTTTTTAACTTGATTAGCTAGGGAAATCAAGGACCTGAAATTCTATAATGCTCCTTATTCTCCATATCTCCTTCCCCTAGTTTGTGCTCTACATCTTTTCTATAACCAGTTTAAGGCTGGTTATAGAAATGTTAGGTTAATCATTTGCTCCTCCACCTCTGACTTTTGGCCTTGTGTGAGCCAGTTTTTGGTCTTGTGATGCTTCCTCCCCACATTTTCTACTCTTAACCTTAACCAATTCCCAAATCATAAGATCCGAGCAAGTATAGTTTTCTCGTTTTGATCTGGCAACAAAATATTTTCTCCCACCATTGAAATGAAATAAATTGCACAGATATAGTGAATTCCATCTGGATATGTTACTTTTTCCAATTATGGAACAGTCATAAAACAGAATTTTAAAATATATATATATATATAATTTTTCCTAAAAGACACAGTTCTGTTTGCAGACACTATTCTGTTTGAAAAGTCTTTCAGTGATAAATTGTGTTTTATTCTATAATGGATGACAAGTTATAATATTGAGGAATTCGTCCACCTTTTCTTCAGTGGTACTCAAAGTAGGATTGTTCTTTTGTTGGCTGCTTTATAGTGACATCAGATAACATCTTGTTCTTGAGTGGCTTTTAAGTTCCAATAATGTGTTGGTATGGTTAATAAATTTTTTTTGAAGACTTGTTTATTTATGCTTACAAGAACTGGGTACAGGTTAGAGGTGCAGGGAGTGAGAGGATTCACTAGAGACAGAGTGGGGAACAGAACAGGCAGTTTTCCTGAAAATACACTGCTGACGGGAGCAGTGGGTGAGGCAGGAGAGGTCTGCTGTGCCATGTGAGGTCAGCTCCCTGGCCAGGGATCCAACTCATGCTGCTACAGTGGCTGCAAATAGCTTCAAAGTACTGCAACTTAACCCCTTGCACCATCAGGGAGACCCTGGCTTAAAAGTTAATCAAATATAGGACTTAAGTAATGAAATTCAAAACATTAAGATGGGAAACTTAAAACAGTAATTAAGGTAGAATCCCATCTCATAGCCCTGTCATCTGTTCACTTGTGCAGGAAAATACATGAGCCTTGATTTCTGGTCACCAGCTGTTGAAATGGCAGGACGTTTTTCTTTCCCGCTCCCCTGGGCTGTTCTTTCCAAAACTGTACTTGTGAACTGACTTTGCTAACAGGAAAGCACTTTATTACTGTTTGGTGGGTTGACTTCAGTCCTCAGAATGCTATGCTATCTTCGCTAACCTGGAGAGAAAAGGAAAGGACCAAATGTTTCCTGAGGCCTATCTGCAGCCTCTCACTCTTGCCTCACTACCCCTTACAAAAGGCACACCTATTGTGTCATGTCACTCTTTAAAGCCTTAGAGGTCTTGTTTCTCACTGTCCTCAGGGTAAAGTCCAAGCCTCTAAATGCAGCTTGAGACAGGTTATCTGCCCATTACTTTCATAGGCCTTTAGCTTCTTTTATTTATTTTTGCTTTTTATTTATTCTCTCTATATATACATTATTTTTCAACTTTGTATACTTCTCATCCCTGTGAAATTCCTATCACCAATTCACCCGTGCACCATCACCGTAGTCCCTTGTGCTCTTCCCATGCATTTTGTTCTTTCTCCCTCCTCCTCCTCTTGGGAATGTGTCTGGTTTATAGTTGTCTGTTGATTTTTATTTTTTATTTATTGTAATTGATTTCCCCTCTTAGTCTCTTGTTTGTTTCCTCTACATTCCTCCTATAAGTGATACCATCTGGTATTTTTCCTTTTCTTTATGGATTATTTCACTCACCATAATCCCTTCTAGTTCCACCCATGTTGCTAGAACTGCATGAGTTTATCTTTTTTGATTGCTGCGTAGTATTTCATGATGTAAATATATCACATCTTCTTGATCCAATCATCCATTTTTGGGCATTTGGGTAGTTTTCATAGCTTGTCTATTGTGAAAAGTGCCATGATAAACATAGGTGTGCAGGTATCCTTTTGAATTAGTGTTTTTGTGTCCTTTGGGTAAATTCCTAGGAGTGGGATTTGCTAGATCATATGGGAGTTCCATTTTTAGTAGTTTGAGGAAACTCCATACTGCTTTCCATAGTGGTTGTGTTAAATACCCAGTTTCGGAGGGCACCCAAAAGAACAAAGTGCAGACACAGGGCTGAAAAAGTCAAATAGAGCTTTTATTGTGCCAGCATGCTGGGGCTGATTGTTCAACTGAGACACGCAGGTCTGGCTGAGGCGATCGACCCCGAGAGTGAGAAGGGGTGAGCTTTTATAGCCTACTTCCCACCCTTACATAGGTTGCAGCGAATTAGCTGAGGGGTTGAAAAGCCAGCAGAATGGGCACAGCCAATAGTTTTAAAGAGAGACATATTTCAAAAGTTTAAATTTGTACCAAAGATCTATTTTGGCGGGGTGAGCTTCTGCCCCGTACCTGGTGCACATCCCAAGATAACCTTTAAAATAACATTTTAAGCTAACATTCCAAGCTATGAGACCAGCTATCCTACTAGATAAGGACAGAGGCTATTTATTAAGATCAATCTCTGACTCCAGCATGTCTCTGACTCTAACACTGAGGCATCCAGACTTTATTATTAGGCCTGGCATCAGGGCCTCTCTGGTTTACGACCCTCTATTTGGGAGGGGGAGGCAAGAGCAGAGCAACCTTGCATATTTTTACACTCCTTACAGTTGGACCAGTTTGCATTCCCACTAGCAGTGTAGTAGAGTTCTCCACATCCCTGCCAACATTTATAATTGCTAATTTTTTCGACTTGTGTCATTCTCACTGGTGTGAGGTGGTATCTCATAGTGGTTTTGATTTGCATTTCTCTGATTATACGAGATGTTGAGCATTTTTTCATATGCCTGTTGGCCATTTGCATTTCCTCTTTGGAGAAATGTCTTTTTAGCTCTTCTACCCATTTTTTGACTAAATTGTTTACTTTGTTTTTGTTTAGTCTGTTCATCTCTTTGTAGATCTTTGTGATAAGTGCCTTGTCAGTATTGTTGTGTGTAAAGATTTTCTCCCTGTCAGTGGGGTGTCGCTCTGTTTTGGTTAGTGTGTCTTTTGCTGAACAAAAGATTTTAATTTTGATGTAATCCAAGCTGTTTGTCTTTTCCTTCACTATCTTTGCTTTGGGTGCTATTTCTTTAAAGATATTATTAAGATGTATGTCATGTAAATTTTTGCTTTTTCTTCTAGATATTTTATGGTTTCAGGTCTTGTGTCTAATTTCTTAATCCATTTTGAGTTAGATTTTGTGCATGGTGAAAGGCAGTAGTCTAGTTTCATTCTTTTGCATGTAGCAGTCGTTTGCCTAGCACCACTTCTTGAAAAAGCTGTTTTTGTTCCATTGTATATTCTTTACTCCTTTGTCAAAGATTAGTTGTTCATAAGTCTGTGGATTTATTTCTGGGCTTTCTATTCAATTCCATTGGTCTGTGTCTGTTCCAAAATCATGCCATTTTAATTACTGTCTCCAGCCTCTTTTATATACTCACTCTGTTCAGCCTACTTCACCTGATTCTTTTCCTTCAAGGGTAAGTCTTTAGAGCTACTTTCTATGTAGCCCTGCCTGACACACCCGTCTTACCACCAGGTGTGTATCAGGTGTCCCTTATGGAGAAGACTGGCACCTCTAGTTTCCTGTCACAGTCTTTGGGATCTTCTGCTGAAGTTGCCTGCATAACTGACTGCCCCCCAGGGCACTCTGAGCTGTTGGCTCAGCTTGTACCCTCAGCTTCTAGCAGACAGTGGGCACTTGGGAAATGAGTGGTGAATGAATTTGTGGTGTGGATCTCCAAGGCAAAGAGGACATTTTCCCTGGTATGACAAGGAAATTGAGGCTCAAGAATTGGAGGGAAAAGCTATGGGGTCCCCACCTGGGCCTGTATGACCCTATTGCTCTTCTCTTTTGATAGAAACAATAGTCTTTGGGTTCTTGCCTATCAGCTCCTTTCTCTCCTTTCATTATTAAATGTAGAGTAGAAGCACAAATCTGCCTGAACTCTACCTCAGAGTGTGGGGATGCTAAAGCAGCCCTACCAACCTCTCTCAAATGTCAGGGGCCTTGTTGATGACCAGGTGATATTGTGTTACAGACCATAACTCCTTATGGGCTCTGTAGGAGACTCCAGGATGGCAGTACAGGTCAAGGGTGAAGATATAGGTGGTCTCTAGTGACTGTATGAGGCCTCAGTTGGGACAGCAGGCCACCTTCCCAGGACCAGGGGTATCAGAGCTGCAGGGTGTGGCTCCTACAGGTGGGCAGGACATTTTTTTTTTTACCTTGTGTGCCAGGACACTGGACTTATATTGATATGTGATTGGTCTATTTGTAACATAGGAATTTGATTCAATTCTGTTCTTTTAAAATTCTTTTTGTAAAGGTAATTACTCACTGGAAGGCTCTTTCTCTTGTATAAAATTTTGCTTTATGAAATGTCATGGCTCCATTCATAATTTTACCTTATTCTCATAGATATATATATCTTAAAGAACTCTTTTATTTGGAAAACTAAAAGGAACCCAGACTCAGAAGTTGTTCTTGCTTTCTTATTTTTTAAAAACTAGAGTTATGGTTTAATGAGGATAAATTTGCAAAATTTAAAAAAAGATTTATGCATAAATGACTGGGGCACAGGACAGAGGTGTGGGGCAGTGGGGTGAGAGAACTCACTAGAGACAGAGTGAGGAATGGAACAGGTGGATCTACTAAAATACACTGCTGCAGTGTATTGAGGGGGAGCAGTAGGCGAGGCAGGAGAGGTCTGTTGCACCATGTGGGTCGCCTCACTGGTTAGGAATCAAACTTGGCTGCGGTGGCTGCAGGTGCTTCATAGTACGGTGCTTAATCCCTTACAACTCCAGGGAGGCCCCTAAATTTGTAAATTCAAAAATTAACCAAAAAGGCAAATTACCTTTATTTGCATTTAAAAATAGCAGGTTCAGGCTAGAAACCAATACCCCCTCAGTAAAATAAAATAAGGTGACCTTGACATTAAAACTCCAAATGCTGAGGCTCTGCCTACACCTGCTTGACTGGCAGGAAGTCCATATTTGCATCCTTAGATGTTTTTCTATGATCTCTATAGAATTCTGAAGACATCCTAAAAAATTTTACCACTTTTCAGCTGCCAAGGAGTAGAGTGATAATATCAGTAATGATTTTTTCTTAGTTTCAGTGGACTGATTATGATAATAAAAGGTAGCTGTGTACATTATAGAAAGGTAGCTGAGTATATTATAGGAATTTTATAAACTGATAATGTAATGAATGATACTTTAATGAGATGGTCTACTTTTTCCTTGGTACTTTTCAATATTTTGAATTATGAATGATTAAACTTGTGTATGAGGCAGATACTAAAGATGTAGAGTTTGAGAACTACAAA
This sequence comes from Galemys pyrenaicus, assembly GCA_019455555.1. NCBI lineage: Eukaryota > Metazoa > Chordata > Mammalia > Eulipotyphla > Talpidae > Galemys > Galemys pyrenaicus. Next base: position 4,499,238 of record JAGFMF010011870.1, read on the forward strand.
ACGAACTCCCATTAACTAGGTCAAAATATAGAAAATCACATCATATAATGACCTTCCTCTTCCATAAGTGAGGACCAATTCATCAAAATTATTTCTCTTGCTCTTCATTATAATTTATAACCTGTACATCACTGAAGTATAATTAAAAGTTGATTTTAATTTTCTCTGATTTTCTATTTTGTATCTTGAATCTTTCACTCTAAAAATATATAGGCGAGGTTAATCCACACTATTGGATGCATTTAGAGCCTAATTATTTTCTTTTTTTTTTAAATGAGCTCATTTTTATTTATTTTTTAAAGATTTATTTATGCATACAAGAGCTGGGGTACAGGTCAGAGTTGCAGGAGGTGAGAGGATTCACCACACAGAGCGGGGAGCAGAACAGGCAGACCAAAACACACTGCAGAGGGGAGCAGCGGGCACAGCAGAAGAGGTCTGCTGCGCCATGTGTGTCCCCTCCCTGGCTGGCAGCAGGGATCGAATTTGTGCTTGCTGTGGCTGTGGTTTGCTTAACCCACTGTGCCACCTGGGAGGCCCTAGAGCTTAATTATTTTCACTACTGTATAATCCAGCTAATGCAGAATAATTTTTCCATTCTACATAGACATGGGCTAAAGAGAGATTTTTCATTAATATTTCCCTCTTTTGTGGTGTTACATTACTCCTGGGACTTTATACTCTACTCTTTCAATTAAAACTGTACTATAATTATTTTCCACATCATCAAAGAGCATTCAAAATTGTATCAGTTGCTATGCTTTATGTGTATTCTTTAATTTATTGACCCATTCTCTGGGGTTATTTAGATTGTTTCCAAACATTTCCTACTACAAAGAAAATGCTGGTGAACATTTCTGCCTATAAATATTTTTTCTATTTTAAAGCACTTCCTTAGGTCATTTCCCAAAAATAGAATGGCTATTTCCATTTAAAATAAAAATATTTTAAATTCAAGGTTCTTTTCAAAAGGGTGGTATGAACTTGTCTCAGGAATGAATAAGCGCACATATTTCATCCTATCTTTGTCAACACTTCATTTTTCTAGTTATCTTTAAGTTTTTTGACACTAACTCCCCCATCACTCCTTCCATCTATGCTTGCTCCTGCTCATTTCCCTTCTGCCTTGGAACTCTGATTTTGCCTCATTACTGCTGGCTACCAAGCAATGTACTTAGTCCCAGCCTGGCCCTCTTAATCAGCACTGGGCTAGGGCCATTTCTCAGCCCTTTCGTTTCTCAGTGCTTTTGCTGTGTTGCTACTTGCCACCAGGCAGCGCCCTCAGTCATTTTTCTGCACGTTTGTCCTCAAAGTGCTTTTCCTTTCCTTTTAGACCCTCAGTCATGGCTGCATTTTATTCACAAGTGCCACTGTTGTGCACTTGAAACTTTTCCCTCCATACTTCATCCCATTTAGAGCCTTGTTCTGTACTTTGTGGATGCTTACCCGCCCTTTACTAAGCACATCATTCCCCAGTCTTTCCAAGTCACCACACAAGATCGCAACCTCCGTTTCTCCCGACCAAGGATTGGTGTCAAAGCCACCTTCCTTCACGCACTACCTTGTCAGTGGGCTCACACTGATATCACCCCAGTCCACAAGAGAGAATGTTCCCTTTCTACCAACCTCCACTTATAGCCCTAGAGCCTCTCCCTACTCCTCCTCACATCTGTCAGTGAACTCCTCCCACCGTGATTTTCCCACACCACCACCTCGATCCACAGGAGCAAAGTCTATGATTTTACTCCTTCAATCCACTTCCGGGTTGGCACGGGAGCCCCTCCTTCCTGTATATACTTCCGGGTCTACAAACTCCGCCCACTTGAAAAATTCCCACGATACCACCCCGAACCACAAGCGGGCGCTCTCGGATTTTCAGGCCCTCCGTATGGCACGGGAGCCTCTCCTTCCTGTATATACTTCCGGGTCCGCAAACTCCGCCCACTTGAAAAATTCCCACGATACCACCCCGAACCACAAGCGGGCGCTCTCGGATTTTCAGGCCCTCCGTATGGCACGGGAGCCTCTCCTTCCTGTATATACTTCCGGGTCCGCAAACTCCGCCCACTTGAAAAATTCCCACGATACCACCCCGAACCACAAGCGGGCGCTCTCGGATTTTCAGGCCCTCCGTATGGCACGGGAGCCTCTCCTTCCTGTATATACTTCCGGGTCCGCAAACTCCGCCCACTTGAAAAATTCCCACGATACCACCCCGAACCACAAGCGGGCGCTCTCGGATTTTCAGGCCCTCTGTATGGCACGGTGCCTCTCCTTCCTCCTCCTACTTAAGGTTTGGCAAGTTCCGCTCACTTGAATTTTCTCATGCTACCACCCAGGTCCACAAGACGGCGTGGTGTTTCAACGACTTCTGTTTTCTTCTGGAGCCTCTCCTTCCTCACCCATTTCAGTTTGCCTTAGACATTTTACATTACCAGGTCCTTTTCATCACGTGAGGATGGAGTGGATTATTGGTGAAAGGAAGGCTGTAGTAAGGAAAAACAATGGTTGGTGCACCAGAGGATAATGTGGGAGAATCCGGGAATGAGGAATGTTGATGGGCATGGTAAAGAGTGGGGAGGTGGTCACAAAGCACAGAGCAAGACCCAGGATGGGGAGTGAGGGAAAGGTGTAAAGTACAGAACAATGAATGTCAGATTTGCTTGTGAAAGAAACTCAGAGCTGACTGAGGGCCTAGGGGAAAAGAAAGCACCAGCATGGCCAGAGTGCAGAAAAGACGGTTGCCACGTGGTGGCAAGTAGGAACAATACAGCAAAAACACTGATAAATGAGAGGGCCAAGCCCAGCCTGACTCAGGAGCCAGGAAGTGATGGAGCTTGCTACAGGGTTATTAGAGGAAGTATGTGGCAAAAGAGTAAAGATGACAGGTCTGAGAAGGAATGGAAAGGGGAGTGGCAAAGTTAAGAGGAATTTGTGAAGGGTGGGTAGGGAGAAGTTTGTGAAGAAAAAAAAGTGAAATGTTGGCAATGATGTGATGAAATGTACTTTCATTCATTCCTGAGGAAATAAATTCTTACCATATTTCTGCAGAGAACCTTGAATTTAAAATATTTTTATTTTAATAGAAACAGTTTTTATTTTTGATAAATGACCTAAGGAAATGCTTTGAAATACAGATAAAAGTCCGTGAAAACGTTTACCAGCACTTTCTTTATAGTAAAATATGATTGGAAACAATCTATATGAAAACCCCAGGGAACGTTTCAATAAATTACAGCATATCCATATAGTGTAGCAACTAGATACAGTAATTTTGAATGGTCTTTGATGATGTGGAAAATATGTTATTGTTAAGGGCCTCCCTGGTGGGGCAATGGGTTAAGCAACACACTATGAAGCAGACTGCAGCCACTGCAGCACAAGTTCAATCCCTGACTCTGGCTGGGGAGGCGACCCACGTGGCGCAGCAGACCCCACCTGCCTCACCCGCTGATCCCCTCAGCAGCGGGTTTCCATCGATCTGCCTGTTGTTCCCAGCTGTCTCTGGTGAATCCTCTACCCCACCCCCACCCCACCCCCACACACACCTTTGGCCTATACCCCAGTTCTTGTATGTATAAATAAGTCCTTAAAAAAAAGTTAGTGTTAAATGGCAAAGTAGAATAAAAAAATCCCAGGGATACTGTAACTCCACCAAAGGAGGAAAATATTAATGAAATATACTCTTTTTAACCCTTATGTCTATGTAGAATGGAAAAACTCTTTTGCATTAGCTGGATTATATATATAGCAGTGAAAATAATTAAGCTCTAGCTGCATCCAATAGTGTGGATTAATCTTACCTACATATTGTTGAGATTCATGATATAAAATATTAAGTTTTTTAAAATATAGATTAAAATGTTTTAATCATACACTTATTGATATATATAGGTGATATATTTAAAGAGTAAGGTAAATAATTTTGATGAGAGGCTTATTGGTTCTTATAGAGAAAGAAGATTATGTCATGATGTGATTTTGAACTGGCTACTGGGTTCATTTTGCAGTTCTCAAATGCCTCATGGTTACAACCTGACCTTATAACCAACTGTAATACTTTATAAAGTTTTGGAACATACTAGAAAGTAAGCTAATTCATAACAGTATCTGTGATGAAAAAAGTTAACTGTTATTCATACTTATTTCTAAAAGTTTCTCTTATATACCTGACTCCCTTTTATTATCAGAACCAATCAACTGAAATAAATGAAAAAATCATCACTGATAGTACCTTCCTACTCTTTGGCAGGTGCAAAATAATGGGTAAATTTCCAGTTACTTACGAATTCCATTGTGTTACAGAAAAACATTTTAGGATGAAAAGATGTGCTTCCTGCCAGTCAAATAGGTGTAGGTAGAGCTGTGGCATTTGGAGTTGATGTCATTTCATTTTCTTTTACTAAAGGAATTTGGCTTTCTAGCCTGAAGCTATGCTCCTGTTAGTTTTGAAATCCAAATATACATATTTTGCCTTTTTGGTTCATTTAGAAATTTATGTGGTTTAATCCATATCTTTGTACAGCATTAGTTCAAACAAACAGTAACTGTGAAAAGATTATCCCACTTAAAAATCCGGGCTTTCAGTTTTCCAATACAAGATTTCTATAGGTTGTATACACCTATGGGGAGAACAAGACAAACTTATGGCGCCATGACTATTAAAAAAGTAAATTGTAAAAATGAAGATCCTTCCTGTCAATTGTTAACTGTATTTACAAAAGAATAAAAAAAAACAGAAAAGAACAAATTAGTATGAAATTCCTGTGTTCCAAATGAACTTGTCACATATCAGTATAAAACCAGTGTCCTAGCAAATAACATACTTTCATTTTTTTCTCATCCTGAAGCTCAAATCCTGATTGATTCCTGCCCTCAGAGAGTACAGGCAACAGGGAAAAATGTGAAATTAAAATACTCATTTAGGGGACCTCTGTGGTAGCACAAGGGGTTAAGTCACAGCTCTATGAAGCTGTCTGCAGCCACTGCAGCATGAGTTTGATCCCCAGCCAGGGAAATGACTCACATGGGGCAGCAGACTTCTCCTGTCTCATCCACCACTTCCCTCAGCAGTGTATTTCAGTAGATCTGCCTGCTCTGCTCCCCACTCTGTCTCTGGCAACTCCTTTCACCCCCACACCTCTGTCCTAGATCCCAGTTCTGGTATGCATAAATAAATAAATATTAAAAAAACATTTTTCAGTTTAAATGTGATGGTTTGTATAAATATCTCCATCACCCTTATTAATAATAACTAGAAAATTATTAACACAGACGTGCAGGAAATTGGCAGAGAATCCCAAATCAAGTCAACAGAGCTAACATCAATGTATTGGGATGAGCAGATACTGGTGCCTAGTAAAGACAGACCAACAGTTACTCCTGTGGTGTCTTTGGAAAAATGAATAAATCTTAATCCAGACCAAAGCATGAAAAGACATCAGTACTATGCAACTTTTCAATTAGCAATAATCGCGCCTTGGATAAACCTCATTGGCTGCGATACTGCCACTGTGCAAAGCTACTATGCAACTTTTAATGAACGTTTTTCCCCATGTCTTCTAACCTCTTCCTGTAATCTCTCATAATACATTTAAATAGTAAGTCATTAGCAGTATACCTACCATCTCTGTCCTAGTTTCTCTTTTTCAGAGTTTTCTCTTTTTTTAAAGATATATTTTTTTATGCATACAAGAATTGGGATACAGGGCAGAGGTGTGGGGGGGTGACAGTATGGGGAACGGAGCAGGCAGATTGACAGAAATGCACTGCTGAGGGGAGCAGCGGGTGAGGAAGGAGAGGTCTGCTGCACCATGTGGGTCACCTACCTGCCTAGGGACTCAACTCATGCTGCAGTGGCAGCAGATGTTTCATAGTGTGTTGCTTAATCCTTTGCATCACCAGTGAAGACCCCTTTTTCAGAGTTTTCTAAGTTACTCTGGGCTATTAATGCCATCCTGGCAGTGACCATAAGCTATTGCAGTGACCTGATGTTGCATTGTAGGAGAACTAAAAGCTACATTTGCCACCTCTCATTATTACAGAGCACCCACCTCATCCCAATGGGCTTCCCAGATATTAACATCTCGCCACCCAGCAGATAGTCTATCAATAAGATAGGTCACTGATTCGTGGTGAGAGTTTTTCATGCCGTGTAGGAATTCTGGAGCCGGAAAGGAGTGACAGCTCTGGGACACAAGAAAAAGGTGTCCTAAAGAGCTACTTTGCTTTTCACGTGAAGACTAGGAAGGGCAGAAACAAAGCAGTTGAGACTACTGGGACAGAGGATCAAGGGCAGAAGCATGCCAGAGAAGAGTTGCGATGCTCTGATGTGGAGTCAGGCGGCAGCCCTGTCTGATGGTAGGGGGTGGGAGGGGAGCATCATCCCAAAGGACACTGGCTATTTTTTCAGCTATACAGTTTCATTTCAGTTGAAAATATGGGAATTTGGGGTGGGGCCTCCCTGGTGGCTTAGGGGTTAAATATCAGTTCTATCACCACTATGGCCTGAGTTTTATCCCCAGCCTGTGAACTAACATACATATGGCATAGCAGACTGCTCCTGTTCACCTGCTGCTCCCCTTAGCAGTGTTATTTTAGTCAATCAGCTTGTTCTGCTCCCCACTCTGTCTCTGGTGACTCCTCTCATCCTCCACAGCTCTGGCCTCTACCCCAGTTATTTTATGTATAAAAATGAAAATTTTAAAATGAAAGAAAATAGGGCCCTCCCTCGTGGCGCAATGGGTTAAACAATGCACTATGAAGCAAACCTCAGCCACTGCAGCATGAGTTCGATCCCTGCTACCGGCCAGGGAGGGGACCCACATGGTGCCGCAGACCTTTCCTGCCTTGCCCGCTGCTCCTCTCAGCAGTGTATTTCAATTAATCTGTCTGTTCTGTTCACAACTCATTTCTGGTGGCTCCTCTCACCCCCCCCCCACTTCTGGCCAGTACCCCAGTTCTTGTATGCATAAATAAATCACTCTTTAAAATATAAAATAAAATCAAAAAATTATTATGGGAGCCAGTAAAATAAAAATACATTTTATATTAAAAAATGCTAACTGACTGTGAGGGGAAGGCTGGAGAGGGATGGTTGCCTGGGGAGCTGTGGCTGAGACAAGGAATGAAGGAAGAGAGCAGACAACATATCTAGTGCTCCCCAATAAGCCAGGGGAAATAAAAAGGCAGTAGGACTTGACAGCATTAACCATCCCAGCCTGATAAGAATTTCTGAACAAGGAAATGATAAATTTAGCATAGAATGGAGGTCATATAGATTTCATTATTTGGTGCAATGTTTGGGAAATCACTTAGAAAATGGGGTGAACACTGTAACTGGTGAAAATGGCTAAGAGATCATCATTAAAAAGAAGAATTAATGGGACCTTAGCTTTTCAAAGAGTCAACATTAGGATTCCTCTCAAAGTCCTTGTCACTAATCTAATCTACATTGAAATATCCCTCGGTGTGAGGATGGATGGTACCTAACTGTGAGGTGGTATCAGGTCAGTTTTATCTGACCTGAAGATACAGTTGTAGCTAGAGTAGTTAGAGACACAATTTAAGGTGGAAGGTCAGGAAAGCAACCAGAAACACTAAAACAAAAATCAAGTAAAATACTAAAGCAAGATGACTGGAACTAACTGGCAGCAGTTCTGAAAGGGAAAGAAGAGTGACAGTGAGAGACACCTGTAGAGGGTGCTTGCTTTTCCACTTTGGACATGGAGGAGGGGCATGAAGGAGACACATGTAGAGGCATTTGAAAGACACATTAGGGTGAGAGGCAGGTAGGGAGGGTGACAGTAGAAGCCATTATCTTGATTTGAACTTCGATTTTGCCCCCTTTTTTTTTCATTTATAAGATTTTTTTTAAAGATTTTATTTATTTATGCATATAAGAGCTGGGGTACAGGCCAGAGCCCAGGGAGGTGAGAGGATTCACCAGAGACAGAACCAGGAACAGAATAGGCAGACTGACTGAAACACACTACTGAGGGGAGCAGCGGGTGATGCAGGAGAGGTCTGCTACACCATGTGGGTCCCTTCCCTGGCCGGTAGCAGGGATCGAACTCGTGCTGCAGTGACTGTGGTCCTTAACCCACTGTGCCACCTGGGAGGCCCTGGTTTTGCTCCTTTTGTCCAGATTTGTGAGGTCCCTTATCCCTAACCCCTTTCCTGTGGCTACCCATGAAAAGGTACACTAGACTTGTGGTAACTTTTCAGGCCTCAGTGACCCCACCCTGTTTTGAACCAACTCTGATAGGCTGTGTAACATCAGGTGTTTTTTTTGAAATGGTTATCCAGTCTTCTCTTTCAAAGCACACTAATTCGATTCAAGTGCTTTACCCCAAGAGCCTGCTTTGTCTTTGTGTGCACAGGTGGCTGGACCCCTTAATGGAAGTTTTGAGGTCCCAGGGTGCCCCTGGGTCTGGCCTGGACATATATTGTGTAGTCAACTTAGAAACCAACTCTGCTACTGAAGCCATCAGACTCTTTCTATCATAAACATGACAGTGTAGGGAGTACTCCTTGAACAAATAGGATTTATAAATGAAAAACATGGATGCTAACCTCTGAAATGAAAATGGGCATTTTTTAAAAGCTTTCCTTGACATTTGACAAAGTTTCTTACCATGTCGAAGTCTGATAGTACCATCTTGCTCCCTTCACAAAGGCCCCTAAACCTCTCAAGGTCACAGTTAGCTAGCTGTCTATACTGGGTGGTTAAAGAAACAAAATGATGAGGCTCCAAAGGTAAGAGTGTCCCCACTTCATAAGTGGGGTCCATGAGTCAGCTGCTCTTTCAATATATAACAATAGGGGCATGAAAATAAAAGAACCAGGAGACAGGTCCTGTGGGGTGACTATGGGATAGGTTGGGGGAAACATTCCTAAAGAAGAAAAAACAGTAAGTGGTGGGAGGAGATGAGCAGGAGTGAAGTGTGAAGTGAGGGACTTTAAAGATGGAGGGTCCAGGAATGGATGAGCCTTCTAAGAACTACCAAGATGTACACTAAATCACCACTCAAAGCTTTGGTGGTTATCTTTGTGTACTCCTTCTAAGGCACCACAGGGACTCACTTAGAGTTCTTAGGAGCCTCCAAAGCAGCTGAGTATTTCTTCAGTACCCTTTCTTCAGAAGTAGAAGATAAAAGGTGTGGCCATCATTCTAAGGGGCACCAGTCTGTGCTGTTGGAAGACTATAGGAGATAAAGACTCTGCTGGACAAACACAGCAGGACAGGGAGAAGCTCCCCAGCAACAGTAACACCTGAACAAATAAGCAGACAAAAGGTACTACCCTCGACAGGGATTCATTTGCTGTTGGTTCATTCACTTTGATTTGTGATGATTACCTGGATAACCTCTCAAGGAATGGGAGCAAATTCTTATTGCCAGTTTTTTTTACTAGAGACAGCTAAAACATTAAATCTATCCATCCTAGTGTCTAGGTATTTAACCCAAAAAATACTATCCTTGGGTTTTCCTGGTGGCGCAGTGGGTTAAGCGATGCACTATGAAGCAAACCGCAGCCACTGCAGTACGAGTTCAATCCCTGTCACCGGCCTGGGAGGGGACCCATATGGTGTGGCAGACCTCTCCTGCCTAGTCTGCTGCTGCCTGCAGCAGTGTGATTCAGTCAATCTGCCTGTTCTGCTCCCCACTCTTGTCTGGTGAATCCTCTCACCTCCCATGACTCTGGCCTGTATCCCAGCTCTTGTATGCATAAATAAATAAATCTTTAAAAAAAATACTATCCTTTACCTATGGCTGAAAGTGGGCAACACACGCATAAGTTTTCTTGATGTACTTACCTCATGGCAAAAAGTTCTTGAAAGCTTTCAAAAATGACCCTTTGTTTACTTGAAGTAGGTGTGCATACTTTAGCATAAAATATACCTGGCAATTATTAACATAACTGGATTGCTATACCTGCAAGAACTTAATTTTTCATTCAATTTGTAGAAACATCCTGGGTTTCTTCCAGTGTTGCCACTGAGACCAATGAAATATGTCATTACAGTACTATTTATAACAGGTAAGAATTGGAATCAACCCAAATGCCCAAAAATAGATGACTAGATCAAGAAGATGTGTTATATATACACAATGGAATACTATTCAGCAATCAAAAAAGATAAACTAATGCCATTCACACAACATGGATGGAGATAGAAGGGATTATGCTCAGTGAAATAAGTCAGAAGGATAAAGAATATACTGGATGGTTTCACTTATAGGAGAATATAGGGGATCAAGGGAAAAATAATAAAAAAACAAAACAAAAATAAACAGACAGCTATTAGACATTCTGTAGGAGAGAGAGAGGGAAAGGCATCAAAATAAGGGCAGGCAACAGGCATATGGAAAAATGCTCAACTACTCTTGTCATCAGAGAAATGCAAATCAAAACCACTATGAGATACCACCTCACACCAGTGAGAATGGCACATATCAAAAAAAGTA
>JAGFMF010011870.1:4512503-4537224 GCA_019455555.1 Galemys pyrenaicus
TTTTTTTCTTCTTCTTTTCCTAATAATCCGGTCCTTTTAAAATTAAAATAATACTAAGCACAGTGCAGTGTAGGGATGAGTAGTGTCTTGTAGTAAAAACTGTTATGAAGAAAAGGCTAGAAAAGTGATGAAGGTACAGAGAGTGGTGCATTTTAGATAGAATGACCTAGGAAGGTGTCTGAGTTGGTGATATGAAGCCGGTGTGTGCTGTTAATCATGATTATAGCTCTGCTGCTACAATCTGTTTTTGTTCACCCAGAGAACCCTTGAACCACCACAGGTTTTTGTCCACAAAGCGGTGAAAAGGAATTTGCAGACACTTTAGATAAGTAAGCAGAGAGTAGCAAACTTTGTTCAAGAAAGTAAATTTTACTCAGAGGGAGGCAGTGATGCCAAGGAGGGGCAGCAGATGTAAAATGGACCAGTATCTGGGGATATTTAAACCTTTTTTCTCTATTCTAAAATATCATCATCCTCTTTGTGATTGGCTCTCTCTCTCCCCTCCCTGCTCCCCCAGCTGTACTTTTCTGGGCAGGTGTGTTCAGGTTTACAGCTCTTATCTTAGTCTTTCTTTTCTGCTCTGTCCAAATTCTCTTAAAATTTACTCTCCTTTTTACTCTTAAAATTTACTGTCATCATTAGCCCTCCTGGCTTTCTCAGTCCTTATCTTAGAAGCTTTTTTAACTCTCCCAAACTCCCTGCCTGCACTGAGCTGCCTAATTAACCCTTACTTAACTGAGAACTCACAGGGATGTCAGAGAACAGGCATTTCAAAGCAGAGAGAAACTCAATTGCAAAAGCTCTGAGGTTTGAGTCTTTCTAGTACAATATCGAATAGAACAGCAAAAAAAAAAAAAAAAAGGAAAAAAACAAATATTGCACTGTTTTTCTCATGGTTGTAGTATGTGCACATAAAAATCATAAGTTTTCTGTGCATTTGCGGTATCTGGAAAATAAGTTACATTTCAGTTGCTTCTCCAGAAAACAGAAATTGAAATCATTATGCAGCACAATCCCTGACCAGATCCAATCCACTCAAAGCCCTGGAGCTCAGTGTCTTGGAGGAGATGCTATCAGTGGAGAGCATATGTTTTGGGTATTGCAGATGACACGGGATGTTGTAAAAAGAGTAGAAATTTTTAAATTCCAAATTCTACACCAGTCCACCAAAAAATAAAAAAAAAATTAGAAAAGATGAATTAGTAAAGTTACAGAACACAAAATCAATACACAAAACTCAGTTGTGTGTTTATAGCTTAATAACCCATCAGAAAGAGTCATTAGGAAAACAGTTTCATGTACAATTGCATCAAAAAGAACAAAATGCTGGGAATACATTTCACCAAGAAGAAAAACTGTACAATGAAAAACTATAAAATACTGTCAAAAAAATAAAAATGTGAGGAAAAAATAAAATACTCCTGAAAGAGAACGGAAACACAGATAAATGGAAATGTATTCTGTGTTCATGATTAGATTAATATTACTGAAAGGAGCAGACTTTCCAAAGCAAAGTACAGATTCAATGCAACACTGATCAAAATTTTGATGGGATTTTTCACAGGAATTAACCACCAAGAAGTGTGTGTGGGGCACAAAGGACCAGGAAGAGCAAAAAAACTCTTAAGAGTAAAGGTGAAGACATCTTGCTCCCAGACTTCAAACCGGTACTGGACCCAAAGTCTTGAGTAAAGGTAGTTTACTAGATAACAAAAGTGAGGATTTGAACCCAGGGAGCAGAGCAGCCAGACAGTTTATTCTATGAGAACTATTCCAAAAAAGAGGAGCTTTAGTTTCTATGGAGAGGAAGAGTGAGTCATTGACATTAAGAATGCAATTATTCTGGAGGAAGGGATTCCATTCCAACTTGTCCCAACCTAAACATATGCTGATGCTGGAGGAAGACAAAGTCAGTTTAATACCTTACTTTCTAAAGAATGCCCTGGGGAGATGCGAAGGCTGAGAGAGCTCATCCTTAAGTCTGCTCCATCTGCCTCCAAGGTAAGTGGAGGGGGTAAAAAGACTGGCTTCATCTTCAGGTGGCAGGTGCCCTAGACAGTACAGGGCAGAAACAACTTAGCCTGAGAGTTTAGGAGATAGCTTTGCCCCACTGCCTGCTAGACCTGGGGCAGAGAAAAGAGGAATCATCAACCCCCCCACCCCCCAAATTTTACAATATGTTTCTCAAACTGTATTATATATCCACTGTAATAAAAACACAGCTCAATGGAACAGAACAGAGAGCCCAGAAATCCCACGCCAGGTGTCATCAATTGACCGGGTGTGGCCAGGAGAAAAGAGAGCACAGGATTCGCTCTTTAGTAAATGGAGGCTGGATTTGGAGGGGTCGTGCTCAGGAATGAATCCAGACCCCTAAGTTCCTCCAGGGCCAATGATGAACCCCAAAAAGCCCTTCAATTTTCCACATTCAGCAGTTGTTCCAGCACTGGCTCCTCCCCCTGAATTCCCTCCGCAGTCAGCCACCCACAGGGAGATGTTCTCACCTTCCCCCTCACCTTTGACTCACTTTCTCCTCTCGTGGCCTAAGAAGGTCCCCAAGATCAAAGTACAGATGATGCCTCCTTGATGGGTCTAGAAGAGATCAGGTTGCCGCTGCACCAACGCCACTCTAAATCCCCGGAAAGCTCCAAGTCTGCGAGCTTCAGAGAGTAAGCAGCTAGGCTGCGCACGCCTGCGTGGTCAGACGGCTGCGCAGGTGCTCTGGCAGGTACGGATAGGTGGGCGGGACCCACCTGTAAAGCATTCTCGGTGCCATGCTCATCCAACGGTCCTGCTACAGCCGGACAGTTTGTAAACTCAAATGGGGGGCAAATATCCCACATCTTCTCTGGAAAATAGTGTCAAAGAAAATTCCAGGAAGCCACCAAAAGGGCAGAAAAGGTTTACTTGAATTTAAAATCTTGCTTAAGATTATTTAGTACAGTTGACTCAACAAACCCAGCCCTCCTCCCTGATAATTATAGAATGGGTGTGGGATGCACTCCAGCTCTGTGCTTTGTTGCCACCCAGGGTTCTCACCACTCTCCTACAGTCATTATCATTCTTCGCTGTGCCAGCATTACCCCTCCTCACCACCAGGCTGCGCACTCTGCCATTTCTCTGCGCTTGGATCCACAGGACCCTTTTGTTCTCCCCTGCACCCTCAGTCATTGCTCCGCCCTTCATTCACCATCTGACCCTTTAGTTGCTATGTCTCATTTATGTATATGGTGAAATTTATTAAACCATTCCCTGGGGTTTTCACTCAAGAGTCTGATGGTAGAGAAGACACATACAAAGGACCTCCCTGGTACCATTTCACTGACAAAAATGGCCTAAGCAGATGACCCTAAAGTTGGATTAACAGGAAAATGTCAATGCTTGATACTGGTTGTGGCTTAAGGTGGTCAGTTGTGATTAATGTTTAAGAAATGTGATTAATAAGACCCACTTCAAAGTGATGAAAAGCAAGAGAAACAAGATTAACCATGATGATAACTTTTCAGGCTAGATGGTGCCTATAGTAGGTTCTGTACTTTTTTTTACATGTTGAAGATTTTCCAAATTTTAAAAGGAAATCTAGAGTTATTATTATAGTAAAGAATATAAAGTGTGCCATGGTAGCCTTAAAAGAATAGGAAGTTTAAAAACCAAAGCATTTATTGTAACTGAGATAGCTTATACACTCAGATTGTTACCCATATTTGTTACTATAAAAAAGAGTGTTGAACATTTTTACACATAAAGATTTTATCTGTATTTCAAAGCATTTCCTTAGGTCATTTGCCAAAAATAGTATGCCTATATCAAGCAATATATTCTAAATTCACAGTTCTCTGCAGAAAGATGGCACAAATTATTTGCTCAGGAATGAGAGTACTTATTTCACTTCAACTTTGCCAACATTTCACTCTAATTTTCAAAGGTTCTGATACAAACTTTTCACTAGAACCAAGAACACAAAAAGTTTTATTATGTGTAAGAAATATTTAACTACTTTAGACCCTCAAAAGTAAGCAGGATTAGCTCAGTAGTAATAATAAATGAAAAAAATTAAAACATCCTGATTCACTCTACCCACCTCAGAACACCTTAATCCACCTCCCAGCCCCTCCTCCCTCTCCTGGTCTGTAACGCTGCCCACATTCTCTGTCCTTGCCTCACCCTACATTGCCATACAGGTGGTGTTAATTTTATAGCTGCTCCTACCTTTTCTGAAGTCCTGAGGGGCGAGTATTGTCACCAAAGATGCTGGTCATCAGTTGGGTCCCAGTGTCACAATCCAGAGAGCCAAGTGGCAGTGGTAGCCAGTTGCTGGAAATCCCACAGGCCAGAGACAAGGGGTGGCTTTGGACTAGCAGATCCCATATATTGACCCTGAAATCTACCAAATGTTCCATGTGCAGGTTAATATTGGCCATTCCTCAGGTCCCAGGGACCTGTCTTCATTAGTCAGTAAAACATTCCTTGCTCTGGGGATGCTCTCTAGGTATTTCCAAATTTTGGCAGAGGGGAGAATTTCTAGTGCTTATGAACAGAAGAATCACTCTCTCTCCCACCATTAAGATTCTTAGGCGTGGTCTGCCTTTTCTTGGGATGGTAAATGTCAAAAGAACATCATTTGTCTTGTTCATCACTTGAATCCCAACATCTAGCATGGCACCTAACAGGTGTGGTCTCTGCACATTTGCAAGTGTGCATGCTCTTTCCATAGCAATTTTCAGAGAGAGAGAGGCATGTCTAAGAAGTTTGAAGACAGCAGTGTTATTATAGTCTACACTAACATGGATAGATCTTGTGCTTTTTAGGAAAAATACACAGTAAACTTAAGCATTAAACCATTATTGGCTTGCACTTCATACTTACCCTCTTAACATCTTCACCACATACTGAAATTTAATTTTTTTAAAGTGAAGCCTAATTAGGGAATTTATTGAAATTTGTTTTATTTGTAGATATTGAAACTATTGATAAATAATGATCATTCCATCAGTGGTGTTTGTTGCAGATTTATACTTTTATTAGTTACTAACATCACTAGTTTATATTGACTATCAGCTTTATAACTTCAGAACTGGATGTGAAATAAAAGCAAAGCATTTCGTAAGCAAGGAAAATGTGAACAAATATCCTTGCCATTTCTCCTTTGATGTGTTTGACATGTTCAGAATCCTAGTTTTAGGTGAGAATTTATGATAAATATTTTCACAATAAAGAAAGATTCTCAGTAAAATATCTTCAGAAATTTCACTTATTTTTAAAACTCTGAGGAAAATTTGTACTGACAATTTAAAATGATGAACTTACATATGTTTAATGTTTCCTCAGTTTTATGTGCAAGTCCAGAAAATAATGAGAATGTAAGTCTAACTTAATAACTGGGTAGAATAGTGATACTAACATTTGTTTTCCTGGGGAATTGTTGGGTTTAGATAGAAACAAATTCTAGAATGGTACAAACATGAATTGCATAGATGCAGAAAGACCACTAGGAAGTTTGAGAACTGGGTAACAGTTAAGAGTCTATACTGAAATACTGCAGTAGTCATAGACCCTGCAAATAGGCATGATACTTAAAATTGCCTAAATAGCTTCAACATAGTTGGCTGGGAGCATGCCGGTCCTGCCAGTTCTCTGTACAGTGCCATACATCCAACCTTCATCAATAGCTTGAACATTGACAATAGCATCTCCATCTCTGAAGGACACCTCGTCTGCATCAGCAGCCATGTAGTCATACATGGCACGGAAGATTTTCTATTTGTGAGAATAGATAAAAGGAAAAATACATATGTTAGATTTGCAGCAATTAACCCAAAGACATAATTTTAAGATCTCTTATGACTTTTGCACAAACTTTGTTGCATCAAAGACAATCTGTAACCATGACTGAGAAAGTAAAAAGGAAACCCACGAAATAAGAAAACATTTGCAAATTATATCTCTGATAGGGGATTTGCTATCCAATATATAAAAAGAATTCCTACAACTCAATACTGAAAAAAATGGGAGGAGAAATAGCAAAAGACCTGAATTCTTCAAAGACTATATACAAAGCCCATACACACATGAAAATATACTGAATATTATTAATCATTAGGGAAATGTAATCAAGACTACAATGAACTACCACTTCACACACACCAGATGATGATAATTAACAAGGGGAAGATGTGGAGAAATTTGAAAGTCTGTAAACTGCTGGTAAGAATGTAAAATGATGCAGTCACTTTGGAAAACAGTTTTTGGAGTTCCTTGCATGTTAAAGTTGCCATATGATATAGTAATTCCACGCCTAGGTGTATACCCAAGAGGAATGAAACTGTGTCTACACAGTAAGATGTGCCCCCATAATAATAAAAATTCAAATGCTCACTAATTGACAAATGAATAAAATAAATATCATTTTCATACAATGGAATAATTCTTGGTAATAAAAAGAATAAAATATCAACATATAATACAACATAGATGAACCTCAAAACATTAAGAAACCAGTCACAACAAAGTCATGTATTGTGTATTTCATTTCTATAAAATGTCCAAATAGGCAACACTACATAGATGGAAAGTGCCTTTGTGGATGCCTTGGAGTGGGTGAGGGGGAGGGAGAGGTTCTGGATGGGGAGAGACTGTTGATGTCTACAAGGTTTCTACTTAGGGTGAGTAAAATGCTCTAAAATTATAGTGATGGGTGAACCACTCTGTGAAAGAACTATAAATTGTTAGAATTGTACACTTCAAATGATGAACTTAAGAGTATGTCATAAGGCCTATACATATGTATATGTGTGAAGAAAGAATATGCTTATTTTATATATGACCTTTACGAAGAATTCTTTCAAACAAAAAATGTTTTAGTGTAATATAGTGTGTGGGATCAATATGCCAAAACTGATCAGTTGCTTTGTTGTTTTAAATAACTGAATATGCTTTGTCATTGAGTTTAATAATCAAGGTATTCTGATATTACTATAACTCAAGATGTTACATAATACATAAGAGTATTACATGAAACAGAAGACTTCATTTAAAAAAAAACCTATTTATATCATTTTCAATATATAATTTTCAGTATCAAAATCAGAATTATTTGAGAAAATGCTTCATTGTGTACTCACTCCAGCAGTAGAAGGATGAGATGGGATAGAAGATACTGTCGTCTGTTGGGTGGCAACTGAAGATGATCGTTGTTGTGGGAGCTCTGTGGTCTTTGCATGTTTGTAAGCTGAAGGAAAGGGGAAATGGTTCAGGAGAAAACATAGCTAGATGTCATATAATCTACATTTTACCCATAAATCCAGTATTTTCTCATGAGAAAGAATCCAGATTTCCTTTTTATTTTACTCAAAGCATCTCTTACATAACCACTAGTGAGTTTGCTGTCCTAGGCAAGTCAAGACTGTACCCGCCACCTATACCTGTTGAGGTCGTGGAGAAGAAGACGCCCCCTTCACTGTATGTGGAGAGGTGGAGGTCATTGGCATCTGAGTGCTCAGACTTCTCCTCGCCGCCACTGATGCTCAGCGCACTGGCTGATCGAGACTGCTCACGGCTTCGTCGCTGAGCTTGGACTGCAGAGATGCACAGGGAGCAGAAATGAAGCACCTGTCACAGTGGTGCCCAACAGTAGCTGGACCTTAGTGGCTGTCCCTTCCTTGCCAAGCCTAGCTTTAGGTAGAATCCCATGGATTAAACCCTCAAAAGTCTTACAACGTGTGACTGTCATCCTGATTTTCCAGATGAGGGCTTAAGTAAATTACCAAAAGGCACCTAACAGTTAAATAGAACAAAATCCAGAATCTGTCCTGGACCACTTCTCCCCTCCACTCTGCCCCTTCTCCTGGCTCACTAAAGCGAATAGATGAAATATTCACTTTCAATTTTTTCAAAAAGTTGTCCCTAACTTCCAAATTCATTTAGATGCCCCTTTTTTGTGTGTTTATACATTTAATAGACCTTTAAAATTGCATGTGGAAGGGCTTAACAGGTGATTTGCTCATCTCTTATCATAAGCAGACTAGATGATAAATCCTTTGAGTACTCTCTGCAAAATACTCTACATTTTAATAGAATAGAAGGCATGAAGGCATGTAGCCTGTTTCTGAAACAATCTTTAACTTAAGCTTGCCTAGAAAATGAGTTTGGTCCACTAGCCAATAAGGTACTTTAATGTTGAATGAACAACTCAGAAAATTGAAAACCTTGGAGGGATGGAAATTCAGAGCTTAAAACTCATTGTCTGCAGCCCACTCAGTAGTAACATTAATGTCATAAGCCTTTTGAGGCATAAAATACCATTAATCTTATGTAAGCTTCGGGATTGAATGTTGTCTTCTGCTGGATCATAGTCAAAAACAGAGCCAGGATTAGTACGCCAGACTCGTAAACCTGGAAGTGAGAGTACAGATCAGAATAGACGTTCTCGATTCTTCTAATAACTTGGAAATCAAAGCATGAACTTTAAACAACCACAGGAGGCAAGGGGGAGGGGGAGGGCTGAGGGTAGATGGGAGCACGGGGGACTGAGGTGATGGTGCACTGGTGAGATGGTGATGGGGAATACATGGGGATTGCAATTGATGGCAAACATGTAAATTAAAAAAAATTTATATTAATAAAATTTTTTTTAAAAATAAAATTTAAAAAAAAATAAACAACCACAGGAGAATTGAGTCAACTAATTCAGTTTAGGTTCTAGTCATGCCTTCTCCTTAGAAGTGGAAGAGGCATCAGCTTTGAAAAATGAATATGGGTTTTCTTTTATACTTAATGAAAACAGACTGATGCCTTTTATCTTTTGGCTTGGTGTAGATAATGTCACTATTCCCCTTAATTTGATTTCTTCCCCCTACCTCCAGACTTAGTTACCTGTAACAGTCTCCTGATCCTGGTCATTCCGTTTTTGTCCAATTTCTACCACTTTTCTCTGAATACCTCGGTAGTTAATGTCACTGAAGTCCTGTGTGTTCTTCTTTACTCGCTCAGTGATAGGGTCTGTCACCACTGGTGTAAAGCAACCCTTGTGTTTCTCAAAGTCTTCATGATACTTAACCTGCAATTTCATGAATTGATTTTGTAAAAAGATGATGGTGTGATCATTTCCTTTTTAAAATGTCCCATTAGGCCAACTAACCAATCCTAAAGCATTCCTGACTTACTGTGGAGATGTTGCGTTGGGTCTCCCTTACTCGTCTCATTTCTGGGGTGTCCAAGACATAGGCAGCTTTGCCTTGTATTTGTTTCCGGAAGCTATCAGAATAAAGAACCTGATGGAGGAGAGATCATGAATGAGTCATGATTTCATTCTAATTATGAGGCCTCAAAACCTTTCCAAGAGATGGAGATGGGCCTAAGTGAAGGAAACTTAAGCCCACTGAAAGAACCCAGCAAGACCCATGATTAACAATGAAACAGGTTGGCATGAGGCTGGGCTGGGAAATCACCAGGAGAGAATGAATTTATTTGGACTTTGAAAGTGTAATTTTCACTTTCAAAGCAGAGAAAGGAAAGGGGAGAAAATGGCTTGCTGAATTTGCTGGGAATTGTAGCACCAATATCATAATACTCAATGGTATTTGGCACTAAATGGTGACATTCACAGAACTATCTTTTAAAACAGGTAATTTTCTTAGGTGTCTAGATTTATAGAGCAACATTCTAATACAGAAATCAAAGTCCTCCAGACAGGAAAACCGCAAAATATCAAAGCCAAAGAACGTATCCCTTTCAGAGTATTACGTGTTTTATAGAGTACCTTAAAATAAAGGAGAGCGGAAGACTGAGGAGGTTAGTCAATTTGTTACAGTTGGTTTTGTAAGACTACCTCTGAGTCAAGTAAAAGGGGGGAAAAACATTGGCCATTAACATGTTATGTCTTAGTATGATCATTTGGAATTTAAAAACACTGTGGTGTTAATTTTAGTGTAAATTTCCAGTTCAATAAAGAGTGCACATTTTTTATGTTGTTAAAATGTTATTTTTCCAAGATGTTGCATTTCTGTTTTCACTTTTAGTGTGTATTTCAGTTGAAAGAGAAAGGCACATTTATATAATGTTAAAATGTTATTTTCCAAGTTGTTGCACTATTCTTTTTAATCCTAGAGAATACCGAGCTAATGTTTTCTTGGTTGCGCTTAGCTCTCTCCATCTCTGGAGTGACAGGTGTCGGAGTTGCTTTTCGCATATTCTCTTTGTACAACACCTAGAGGAGCCAAGAGAGTATCCAGATATCAGAGAGCAGAAACCCAGTTCTGAAAAGCCATCATCTAGCTGGTGTTATAGCTCAATTGCATCACACACTATAAGAACATGTTATTGTATAAAGCAAAAGATGAAGACAGAAGTAAAATCAGTTTGAGCTGGTGGGGTTGCTTTGTTGTTTTTAAGTGTTTTTTAAAAAGGATTTTAAAAGATAAACATAAGTTTGGGGGAAATTGTGAGGCAAATTAGTGGCTTAAACATGATGGCCAGGATTGTTAAAAGTTTAATGATTTCTTTCCCTTGTCTGAAATACCGAGCTAAAGTTTTCTTGATTGCGTTTGACTCGTTCCATCTCAGGAGTAAAGGGTGTGGGGGTCACTTTTCCCAGGTTCTCTTTGTATAAAACCTGTGAGATACAAAGTTGGACCAGAAAGTCATGAGGAGGTAGCACTTCAGGCTATTAAATATAAATGCAATTTGGGGAGAAGCTCCAGGTTTAATCTATTACTATTAGTGAAACTAGCTCTCAAGAAGAAAACTTGAAAAACAGTTAAAGGCAGTGGTGAGTGTAGAATGACATTTAGAGGAGGTTCTAAACATCTGGCATTTTATGTTTTGCCTGGGATAGAGTTAGAAGCAAGACAAACCGCAGGGATTACTTTGCACAATTAAAAGCATTTTTGTTTCTCAAGACAATACCGAGCTAATGTTCTCTTGATTGCGTTTGACTCTCTGCATCTCTGGAGTGATGGGGGTTGGGGTAGCCTTTCCCACATTTTCTTTGTACAAAACCTACATGAGTCCCATGGATCCAAAAATTCAAAAAGAAAAGAAGAACTGCAGTTACCAAAAGATTAAGATATGGAACAGATCATTTGTTAAGAGGCACAGGAAGCTAAACCAATTGAGCAGTAAGGTTAGAGAGGAAGAAAGGTGTTTTTCCAAGGAAGCATGGGGTCAACAGCAAGGACACATTTCCAAGTAAGACTCTGTCCCCAAATATTTGCAGAATGAAAAACAAAACTGCCCCTAAAGGATGACAGACCACCTTCATTCTACCACTAGTCTATGAATTCCAAGCACCTGCCAGATCATGTTGACAGGAAGCCGGGACCTGGGCTTGAATAACAGTGAGAAGACTGATGTATCTCCCTAGTTACCAGGGGTTCTGGACCTTTCTGCCGCACTTTAAATCACAGAAGCACATCAGTAAAATAAGAAATTTCTCTTTTCCCCCCTTGCTATCATCTACTCTGTCTCTTGGTTTAGGTTAACAAAATCAAACTTTTCAGTAAAGAAAAATACTTTCAACAATGTCACCATCTCATGGTAAACCCATAGGACGCATGGTAACACATCACAGTAAATCCTGAACCTTGATGCCTCCCCTCAGTGTCATTTCTGGGGAGGTGGGGCATTTAGGAAGTTGTTTTGTGAGGAAGAATTCTGTGAAAGTATGAGTTCTCAAAGTGGCACCACTGGCATCACCTGAGAACAGCTGAACGCACATTTTCTGACAGCACACCAGACCTACACAATGAATGACATGGGGGCAAGACCCTGTATGGCTTAACAAGCCCTGCAGTGCCTCTGAGGCACACTAGCATTCAGAAGCCCTCTTGCACTCAAGTATTAGAGATGCCTGCAGACTGTGCAAAAGTGGAATACCATATTGTCTCCCAACTCCAGACCTCTGGGAATTTACATATATCATAGTCTTAGGGAAAACTATATCCAAAGCTAGCAGCTAAAGTCCATGATAAAGTCAAAAGAACAAAATGAATTAATATTGAAAAAGAAAAAAAGTTTCAGTGGTTTTGTCAAGTAAGTTGACAATCATTTGCCAAAACTACTCCTGGATCTAAAGTTTTGTCATTATCCTCAAAGGAAAGGATCAGAGTTATTTTTTCCAAGATTTCTTTGTCCAAATCTGATTTGGTAAGTTAGAACCTAAAGCCAAAGGTACAAAAACACAATAAAATCTCAACTCCAACATGCCAGAAAGAGCTTCATTACAGCGACTATGCCACCCCCCACCCCCCATTCATGAGCGTGCAAAAAGAGACCTTGTGTGCACAGTGAAGAGGGAGTAAGTTTGGGGAGAGATGAGCAAAATGCCCAGTGTTTTATTGGAAAATCCTTTACTACCTGTTATTAGAACTTTAAATTATGGATTAAAGCAGTCTTGTTATTATGGGGTTAAAGGTAGGAGTAGCCCTATGGGAAAGGAGGATAAATGTGATAAATTCACAAATCTTAAGTTGTCTTTAAAAATAGGATTAATATGTATTATTTTAAATCATTAAAGAAGTAGTTTTTGTTTTCTTGCCAAAGTACCGAGCTAATATTTTCTTGATTGTGTTTGACTCTCTCCATCTCTGGAGTGACAGGTAAAGGAGTCCCCTTGCCCATGTTTTCTTTGTATAACACCTGTATGATGAGAAAGCACCCAGAAAAACAAATGTGAGCAACATTTCAATATTTGTGAGATTTTAACGGTGAGTTAAACTCCCTGTTAAGAAGTTACAAAGTAGTCCAAGGAGCCAAGAGTTACATGCTGATAAGACACCAGAAGCTACTTTGAGGCAGCCCTTCTCAGGGGGACTGCTTTAGGGCAGCCAGGACCCGGCATCTGGGGAAAGACTTGGGAAGTTATCCTTGGGGTTGTTTTCATTTTTATGAACCCTGCGCTTCTAAACAATCATATTGGGATCTGAGATTGTTAGAACTTGGTTTTATTGTTATCCAAGCAAATTAAAGGAAAGTGTTTAAAAAAACTTTTTTTAAACCAGAAGGTGCAAAAATCAAAATTAACTTAAATAAAAAGAACAGAATCCATAGAACAGTGACAGAAATGTGAAAGTATGCCCTTTTGGTAAGTGAGGCATATTAGAAGCAAAGGAAGGGAAGTGGATTTTAAAAAAGCATAAACACTATCAATTTAATTGTAAGGTTAAGTGGCATTTTCTTTTCCCTTTCTTTCCAAAATACCGAGCTAAGGTTTTCTTGATTGTGTTTGACTCTCAGCATCTCAGGAGTGATGGCGATTGGAATTCCTGTCCCCAGGTTTTCTTTGTATAGCACCTGTGTGATAAGAAAGCATCCAGAACAAAGAAAAAACATCAACTACCTCCTCTCTGCTGGTGCATTGGGGAGAAGGACAAAGAGGGAGAGAATGAGTTAGAGGAAGGAAAATGCTACAAGCTTCTAGATCCAACCTGTGTGAGCCTGACATCCTTCAAAGCAAGGAAATGCAAGGAGTAGCAGAAACTAAGAGATAGGAGAGGAAGGTTTTGTTAATTTTGTTGTTCGAACTGCAGTGCTGAGCAATGGAGAGCACCAGGAAAGGGAACAATCCCTCTCCCCAGCTTGTTATGAGGAGTAGGAAATAAGGGCAAGAGACAGAAAGAGAATCAAGGAAGTTATTTTTGCTTTGAAATTGTTAATAATTCACAAAGAGATGTTTTGGTTTTAGAAAATTGTATGTATGATGATACACACACACAAATCTTTCATTGACTTTCAAAAGAACTATTTAAAAGAAGTTCTTTTAGTTTGGGCAAACATATTGGGAAAAGTTAATTTTGAGGCAAATGGAGAGCCATGATTAGGTGCAAAAATAAAAACCTCAAAATTATTGTACAAACACCACAGAGAAGATTAGATTAGGAAATGAGGTAGAGTAAGTGCTGCAGAACAAAGTTCTGTAAGCTTTATGTTCAAATCAGATTTTCCAAAGCAGGATGAATGTGGTTGTTTACACACTAGAAGGTTAGGATTTTAAAGCTGGAATATACTACTGACCACTTTTATTTTTTTAAGTTAAATTATTATATTAATGTTTAACTAAAGTGGGGAAAGTGATTCACAGGAAATGGCAGCATTAAGTTGCAAACAAGACATGTCAAAGTTTTTACTGACATAAGTTGATTAGATCTTAAAGGAGAGCCATTAATCTTTTTAAAACATTTTAAAGGTAAATGGATTTTTTTATTTTCAATACCAAACTAAAGTTTTCTTGATTCTGTTTGACTCTCTCCATCTCTGGAGTGATGGGAATCGAGATCCCTTTCCCGAGGTTTTCTTTATACAACACCTGTATGACATGAGAGAGCATCCAGAAAAAACAAGAGCAGTCAAAACAGCCCTTTGTCTCTCTGTTGGAGAGTCCAGGATGAGACTAAAGACACGGACAGACACATTCACCAAGTCAGCCCATCTTTTCTAGAACAGATCTGTATGAGTACATGACCCATATTTTCTGGCCAATATAACTGATACTCAATTTGTATCCTTTTTTTTTTTTTTCCAATTTGTATCCTAACCTATATATTACATGGTTGTTTTCTGTGTCAGGAATTAGGGAAATAATAGAAATAATTTAAGACAACAAAACACATAATGTATAGTAAAATATTATTTTTGAATTAGATTGGAAAACATTTATTTTTCCTACACCTAACATCTGCTTTATAGAATAAGAGGTATAAAACCTTAGGCCAAGCCCATGCAACATGACAAAATTGATATTTACTCAGTAAATTTAAGTTGTAGAAGTGGTCAAGTCTAAAAGACAATGTTTTAATACAGAGCACTGCTTATTTCTCATAGTACCTTAAAGGCTCTATGCACACCTGGACAATTTTGCTTAAATGCAACCTGAGTGAATGGTACTTTAAAAAAAATTGTCCAGGACTGTCCAGATCATTAGTTGCCAAAAATATGAAAAATAATACACTCTAAGATAGGAAAATAACGAAATAATTTTGAAAATCTTTCCCCAAGAAGGAATAATAACAACAACAACAAAACCATAGGGAAAATGACATCCAAAAAGACATAATAATTTACATTAAAGATGTAACAAAACTGAAAGGTTGTTAGTAAATACTTATTAAAAACAAAGGAAAGCAAACAAAATGACAGTGGGACCAAAGAAAGTTAGTGATCTAATTATGTGAAAGAATCAAACTTCCTTCTAACCTACCCTACCCCAGAAAATCCCCCTGAATTTTCCTATGAAATTGGATTCTCTACCTCAGGCGTAAGTGAATCTAAGCTCTTTATATATAAAAGTTTCACATTACGTGTATTTAAGTAATATTTCACATTTAAGAATAATAGAGATTTTCAGCAACAATGTCAATAAAAGAAAATAACATTAAATATAAACTCATTATCCAAATTTTTATATTGGAAAAATCAGAAGGTCTGGATTTGTACTCATGGAATGACCTGCTCAGGACAGTGTCAAGAAAAGATTGCTTTGGGTCTTGCCACTGAGCACTTTCCTTTCATTGTGCTGCTGTCTATTCAGATAGGATCTATATTAAGATCACCACTGTTTCCAAGCAAAAGTCACTATTTCTACCCATGGATTCAAGTTCAGTATCTTTTCTTGCAACATTAATCCAGAAACAGTGAGTAAAAGGGATTTCAAGGAAATAAGAGCATCAGTGTTTGAGTTTTCTTATTTGCTTTTTTTTTTATCAATTATTTTCAAAAGTCCCAACAGTTATAAGAAAGGTAAAAAGAGAAGAAAAGGAATCAATGAATACTTTTCAGTGATCATTACACAAAGTTTAAAATGTTAGCATTAAAATGGTGAGTAAAGTATCTGGAAAACAGACGTATTCAGTTGGTGAGTTTTAAAAAGAATGTGTTAAAATATTTTCAAGGGACTAATAGTGAGGTAGTTTTGTAGACATTATTATTATTATTATTATTGCATTAAAGGAATTTTCTCCCAAATACCGAGCTTAAATTTTCTTGATTGCGTTTGACTCGCTCCATCTCAGGAGTGACAGGCAGGGGGATCCCTTTGCTCAAGTTCTCTTTGTACAAAATCTGTGTGTACAAAACCAACAACCAGATCAGCCTGGGCCCATCTTTTTGGTAAACTTTACCTGTAAAATAGTCTCTAGAAGTATTTTTGTTTTCATGATACTATAAAATAGGCTGAAGTAACTTCCAGAAATACATCACATCTGGACATTTACTGGCACATAGTCTGGTCTGTCTCTGAGTGGTATTGCTATGTACACAGCTGCTGGCTGCAGGCAGGAGTCACTTACATAGGCCTTTTAGCAGAGGAGAACCAGGCCTTGTCAAATAGTGCTCAAGGTAATTGAAATTAATACCCTTAACAAGTTCTTGGTGACACTAAGTCAGGGAACCAAATAGAAAGAGAGAGAGAAAAAGAGAGCAAGAGAGACAGAGCAAGAAAGAGGTCTGGGGAAACAAAAGAAATATAAATATTAAAAAGCAAGATAAATATTAACTTTCCATGATTCTCAAAATATTTGAAAGTTCATCTATACATGGTATACAAAACAATAGATGAGCAAGTAAACTGAGCTGAGCCAAATAAGTCTGAGTTATTATGAATTGCTATGCTATATCTTGAGTGAAAATATCTAAGAATCTAATCACATTCTGTCAAGAAAAGATACAAACACAAAAAATATATCAAACAAAGACATAAAAAATACAAGTAAAATGAACATTGTGTTTTTTTGAAGTGGTGTTAGATTTAACTGTTGACTTGGACACACTATTAGAAAATTGATTGTTATTAAAGAAGGATTTGAGGAGGGAAACACTGAGCACTACAGGTTTTTAAGGAAAGTGACCAATAGCTACATATTAAGGAAAAACAGTTAAAAATTCACACCATAACTAAATATTAAATTAGGTTTGGGTGAACAGTGAGGTAATATTTGGTATTATTTAATTATATGTCTTTAGTAATTTTAAGAGAAGAAAAAAATCATATTTATAGTGTGTTAAATGTAGTATTTTAAATAAGAATTAAAGGATTTTATTTTTTGCCCCAAGCTAAATACCGAGCTAAAGTTCTCTTGATTGCGTTTGACTCTCTCCATCTCTGGAGTGACAGGTGTTGGGGTTCCTTTCCCCAAATTTTCTTTGTACAAAATCTGTGAGATACAAAAAAGTTCCCAGAGACATTCAAAACAAGTACAAAGATTAAGGAATGAAGAAAACTGAGGCAGGTGTGCGTATAAGGAGGGAGACTTTTTAGAAGAATAACATTTAGTAGGATAATGCTTTTACTTTTTACTTCACAGTTTTAAAGAGAACTCTACAATGCTAGCTCTGGGAAATGAAAGAGTACAATGGAAAGCATTGTTAGAGGATATGAGAACCTAATAATGAGAAACCTTGTGTTAATTCTGTTTGTGGTATTTCAGATCTAAATACTTGTCACACTTATCAGTTGCTAAAAATGTTAACCAGGAGAAAAACGAGACACCTTATAGAAGTCCAGATCATTTGGGTCAAGTAATACACACACACAAAACACTACTGTTAAGAAGTAACTTAAAAAAAAAAAAAGATGAGGGATTATTCTGGTAATTTTTAAAATGAGAAATAGTTTCTTATTTAATATATTTGTGAATACCGAGCTAAAGTTCTCTTGATTGCGTTTGACTCGTTCAATCTCTGGAGTGACAGGGGTTGGGGTGCCAGTTCCCAAGTTTTCTTTGTACATAATCTGTAGGAGAGAATTAGAATACACAAAAAGGTAAAATGACCACCAACCCTATGGATTACAACCACATGTGGGCTATTTGGTGGGAACTCAAAAATAAATCAGCTTTCACATGTAACATTTAAGGAATACGGAAAGAAATTTGACAAATACTTACATTTTCTTTACAAAAGTAGTAATTCACTACCTTGAAAATGGGTTACTAAATTATGCATTTTCTGTAGTCAAACTTAGTACATTCTTAACATGCATTAAAGAGTAGTAATAAATTCAACAATGAGAATAATTTAACCATTTCATAGCATCTAGTATTAGTCTCTTGAATATAGTTCCCTAGTAGATTAATATATTTAATAGGTTGTTTGATTTAAAAATTTCTAGTCACATGAACAGTTTACTCCTTCAGGGTTGCTGAGAATGTTTTTTGTTTTGTATTTTCTAACCAAAATTCCTAGCTGGCCTAAGTCTGTAGGGCTCTCAATTTGAGTAGACTTAAAGGGTGTATTTTTTCAGGAAGAGTATCTTTCCCTTAAACTGATGATGGCTGAAATGTGAACTAGCATCTTGTGTTTTTCATTGCTTTTCTTGAGCTTAGGGAAGTCCTATTGTTAGGGGTGGTATCAAAGGACTGTGCACTGCAGTGAAGTGAGGAATTTCCCAAACCTCTAGCTTCCTTCCCTACCTCCTTCCCTCTTAATGTCAACAATTTTCAACCCAATGTAAATGCATGAATTCTTCTTAAACAGATGGATTCTATTGTGTACTAGAACAGAGGTACAAAGAACCCAGGGGTTTGTGTCACAGATTAATTCCTAAAATCACTGACAAACTCCTGTTGATATCTTTGTTTTGTGAGGAAACTTTAAGGAATCTTTTAAAATCTACCTTCTTAGAATAAAATTGTGTTTCTTTATCCAGTAAGGCAGCAGAATCAATCATGGGTAGAAGAACATAGTAAAATCAGACAAAAATGCAAGAAATTGTAATCAAAAGCAACATATGAGGAATGGACCACTTTTCCTAGGTTAGTGGACACAAAACTCTTAAATGAAGTTTGTACCATAAGGAAGTCAGAGTAAACAAGGAGTGAAAAGGGAAAGATATTTAAATAATATAAATGACTTGCAAGAGAAGTATCAAGTGTTTTTGAATGGAAATTAGAGCTCAATTTTACAGTGACCAAGATTATCTCCAAGACTAAGGTCCTCATCTTTTATTGGTCATAAACTCTTTCCCAAACTTCACATAGTCCCTTACTAGTAGTCAGAAATTATGTAGGCTTTACTTATAGATATATTGCAGAGAGTAAGGCTAGCTAGACAGAAGATTAGAAGAAATGTGTGCTTAATCTGGTATTTGCCTTTGAGGATATATTAAATCTTAAACATACTCTGCATTTACAAGGAGAACACAGTGAATATAGGGCAAGAAATCTCAAAAGGAAGAGGAGAAGGTTGCATAGATCTCCCAAGTTCAACTAGTGTCTTCTTGGACGCTGTAGAATGCCCAAGATACACACACATGCTTATGTGTAAGCAATGTATATATAAACATTCATTATATATTACTTCTATGTCTATATGTTTATGCTTTTGGTCAGCTAACTGTAGGTCATCTCAAAATCTTATACTAACTGTTTTATTAGAGAAACCAACTAAACTAGAAACCAAGTCCTTCCTCTACTTGATTATGTGAAGATAAATTTTCTTATGTATTTTTGCAACATTAGTGCCACTCTCAGGACCAAGAGGATTCACACCACCCACAAGGCATGTAATCTCTTGGCAGGAGGAAAGAAGGGTGAGTTACAGTTGGCATAGCAATTGGGAGATGGCTGTTGCACAGACGCATGCTGAACATATGGGCCACTACCGAGCTGATGTGCTTCTGTGTCTCCTTGACACGTTTCACTTCAGGCAGGTCAGGTATTGGGATTCCTTGTCCAATAGCTTCCTTATACTTCACCTGCAGATATAAAATTAGGAAATGAAAGGTATGACTATAAGCTAATACTTATTCTTCCCAATGTGTGTGTGTGTGTGTGTGTATTTGATTAGTGTTACTGCAATCTTTGCAACTTAAATAGCACAAGCTTTACACTTAGTGTTATTGGGGCTTCATTTGATATTGGGTATGAGAAGAGTGATGCCAAGGTCAAGGACACCTGATCTTTCTCCTGTCAACCTGGGATGGGGGTAGAGGCAGGAATTAATTCTTAGAATATGTTCCTTTCTCATTCTTGTGATTGCCAAAATCGTTACACCTATAGTCCATTAACCAGAACATACATGCCCAGAAAGATAGTCTTTGACACTAACATACTCTCTTACAAGTGACAGAGACTCTCTCTTTGACCAAACTTTAGTCAGACTCCTCGACTATGGACTTCGATGTCTTTGCATTGTCAAACTTTAGTAAAAATCCTCCTAAGTCAGTTTAGCCAGAGTCCCTCACCCTTGATATGTCATCACTCCTGAGAGCTGACTAAATTCCTCATCTTCTGCCACACCCCAAGTGGGGTCTGATACCTCAGCCTATCTCTAGTCAGAACCCTCCTTGCCCCTGAGGTTTGCTTTAAATACTTTTATATCCACTGACCCTCTCCCTGCCTGTACCCCCACTTCTCACATACCAATGAGTTCGCTTCCTCATTGTATTAGGAATTGAGCTCATTTGTATGCCAAGATCCCTTTCCCCAATATTGCAAAATTCCTGAATAAAATCTGTTGGTTTTTTTTTTTTTAACCACTTTACTGTCTAGCTTGCTTTGCATGGACACATGCCTCTCGAGTTTCTGTCTCTAACCTCCCCAGATGAGAATTGCCCTGGCATGGTCTAGCACTGTGAGATCCTCTTAACCAGGGCCAGCTGTTTTCAGCAACTTAAGGTGTTTCCAGTGACAAAAGTTTTGGGCACAGCTCAGACTTCAGAGTAAATGCTCAAGGGGAAGCAAAAAACACTAAAGTGTTTACCGAGCTGATGTGATCCTGTGTTTGCTTCACTCTCATCATCTCTGGTGTCTTTCCAATTGCTGTTCCTGGTGAGACATCCTCTTTATATAAAACCTGGGCATTCAGAATAAAGACAGTGTTACTCAGAAGGAAAAAAATGCAACAATTCCTTGAAAAAGACTAAGGAATATGGCTCTGTGTAAATAGAAGACACTATAGAGAATGTTCTTAGGCAAGTACAAGAATATCTGATATCCTCAGCATCAGCCACTCAAACCAAATACATAAAATAACATGGATTATTGTCCAGATCTGGTGGTTTCTTTTAAGGTTATCATGCTATACTAACAGAGGGTGAGAAATGCAGAAAATGTTAATTTTAAAAAAACCTTCCCATATGAAACACAGAAATCTGTTAAAGAAATGCAGTCAGTCAGTTATTTTGTGAAATGATAATAAAAGAAATCACAACGTCAAAAAGAAATCCATCTTCTCAGAGCAAGACAACACATGTTACTGTTCTGTGATCAAAAAAATTAAAAAGAAAGTTGCTTTGCTAGCAGACATAAGTTGTTATTTCAAAAGGTGATTTTAAAGTGAATTACGGAGAATTTTAACAAATAACCACAAGTGTTAACTGGGGAGATTAGATGTTAATTATCTGAATCAAGATAAGGCCAGCATATTTTTAAAGAGGAGAATAGAATTGTTAGGTTAGGATTAAATGTTATATAAACAATAAATATACCGAGCTGAAATTCTTTTGATTTTCTTTAACACGCAGTATTTCTGGCGTGTCTTGGACAACCGTAATTTTTCCTTTACTGTTTTTAAGATCACACTGGTATTGAAGCTATGAAGAAAGAGTAAACATCTTGTTAAGATTTCAACATTGTTTTATATATTTTTAATTGTTCAATATTGTGTAATGGAAGTTAAAATTCTGTATTTAAAAAATGGCCAAATAAGAATTTTGTCAAGAAACTAATTTGTAAAGTTTTCAAAACTTAGATCATATTGTTTTTAAATTTAAATCTTGCCTAGAATTAATTTTGAAAGATATATGTTACCACTAATGGAAGACAGTCAGAGATCATATTCAACAGGAAGCTACCAACAACGTGACAGAAGAATCTTTCATGCTCTGAATAGGGTTGAAATAAAGATAAGCCCAGAGAAGATTGGCACCCACATTTCCTGGCTGAGGTGGTAAGCTGTGGAGGACTGCCCATTTCCCCACTGCAGGCATGGCCCAAGGTGTTCCCATTTTCCCACTTCATCCCTCTACTGGTGGGCGGTGCCTTAGATACAATAAAAACTCACAAGGCTGAAATTCTTTTGGTTCTCCCGGACTCTCTGCATTTCTGGAGTATCCAACACTGTCTCATAATATGACATGGACTTCTCTGCATCTTCCTTGTATTTTTTCTGTGAATAGATTCCAAGAAATAAGGATGGTAAACAATAGAGGTATATGTATCAACAGGACCTAAAATAGCCCTACTGACTCAAGAAAGTCCTTCTTGACTGTTTAAGGATGTTGAAGAGTTATAAAGCAGACCCCTCTTGTCAGTGAGTGCCATGCTTTTTCTTTCCAGGAGAACTGAGCCTGGGCATTTAGTACAACCCACTGTCATGGCAAACTTGGCTGGCTGGTCCCATAAGACAGGTGACAGCCAACAACATAATTCCTGGCAAGGAGAAGGGGAAGTGGTAGAGAAAAGCAGGAGGGTTAAGAGCCATTACCAAGGCCTCCTGAAGGCCAGCCTCAGCTGGGAACAAAAACATTTTTGTTGGGCCATAGATGGGGTGGTAGGAGTGCCTGGCCACAGGAATGAGCAGGTGGGCAGGCAAAGAGGCACTTGAACACAGTGCAGAGGCTGCAGAAGTCAGAGTAAAGGTAGTGGTGACTCCACTGAACCAGCTGGGACCCTCAGTCAGCCTTTCACCTGAGAGGTGTGCCCACAAGGACTGCTCTTCTTCCAGATACCTTCCTACCAGTCCCCATGACTAAACTCTCTCCAGATATTTTCTGCAGCAGAGCACTTAATTTGCCTGAGAGTCTGAGTTTGTTGGTTTGTTTAAAATCACTCATCACAAATCCTTTCACTTTTCTCTGTAGCTTTATTTAGGGAAGTTTGGGGGTATAGGACTAGGGTTGAGGAAAAATTACTCACTTTTGTGGAGCTAGAACTATTCTATTTATCTACCCCAATATAAATAACATTACTTATGAATTACATTGCTTGAACAAGTAAGAGATTTCATCTTAAGTTTTTCATTGAATAAGAAGCCAGTTGAAGCAAAGGCTTCTGGGCCTTCCTGGTGGTGCAAGGGATTAAGACGCAGCACTATCAAGCTATCAGCAGCAGAACAAGGAATCAGATCCTTGACCAGGGAGCTGACCTGACCACATGGTGCAGCAGACCTCTCCTGTCTCGCCTTCTGCTCCCCTCAGTAGTGCATTTCGGTCGATCTGCCTGTTCTGTTCCCCAATCTGTTTCTGGTGAATCTTCTCACCTCCTGCACCTCTGGCCTATACCCCAGCTCATGTATGTCTGTATGTATGTATGCATAAATAAATAAATAGATTTAAATCTGGGGGAAAAAAAACCCAAAAAAAACAAAAAGACTTCCAAAAGGAAGGATAGGTCACTAGGAATAAATGTTTTTGTTCAGGAGAAAGTCACTGAACTATTATGGAGAACTCTGAGTGCCTTGGTAGTGGGTGTGGTCTGGGGGTAACAATATGTAATTACTTTTGAATCATATACTATATTGTAAACCAAAGTTCTCTTAATTAAATCTATATATATATAATTAAATCTGTCTCTCTCTCTCTCTCTCTCTCTCTCTCATGTTGAATGCCAAGTAGAAAAACCTAATCTGAATGATTCTTTTTAGTTATGCAAATATTAAAACAAACAATTCTTACTAGCTGGGAAAAAGGGTAGGACTAATCTTCCTTTTCCTTTAATTAAGATTAAGCAAAATCTACCTCAATGGGTTTGCAGAACTCAAGTTAATCATTAAGACAGAGGATCGGTTTGCACTTGGAATTCAGGGATATTCTAAGAAGAGAGTCAGACCTCCTGGCACTAAGAAGCATTCATTCATTCATTCATTCATCTATATTTATCTCTGCATACAGAAGCTGGGGTACAGGCCAGAGTCCAGGGAGGTAAGAGGATTCACCAGAGATAGAGTGGGGAGCAGAACAGGTAGACTGAGTGAAACACACTGCTGAGGGGAGCAGCAGATGAGGCAGGGGAGGTCTGCTGCGTCATGTGGGTCCCCTCCCTGGCCAGCAGCAGTGGCTATGGTTTGCTTCATAGTGTGTTGCTTAACCCATTCGCCTCCAGGGAGGCCCCCACTAAGAAGTATTTAGTAGATTATTCTGAATTTGTAGATCGGTTTATAATGCTTGCCTTAACCTGCAAGTATGAGATTAAGAAGTTATAAACTACATACTACCCACTGAAAGTAGAGAAGTGGTTTTGTGAAAAGAACCATTCTATTGCTCCAAGGTAAATGTGTACTACATGATTTGGGTAGCTGTCTGGCCATTTTTTAGGCCCTGAGGAGCTAGTGTGTGTGCGTGTGTGTGTGTGTGTGTGTGTGTGAGTTGGGGGGACAAGAGCAGAGGAAGTGACTTAATCCCTTCCGTAACAGGTCTACACTCTGAAATTTTTCTTAAAGATTAGCAACGCTGAAAGACAGAAGATTATATGGTTGGGGAACCTCTTACAACCCCAAGAATATTGTCTTTCCTGGCTCTCTTAATGAACACAATATGGTACTTGGAGACTTACATGATTTTGCTAATACAATTCAACCCCACTTCCTACCCTCTAAATAAAAGATTCGTTTCTCCTATTTGAATATATTGGTTTTGTTAGGGGGAAAAACCCTCCTAAATGGATTATACAAATGGGTTATGGACTTCGACCCCAATTCCAGACCTACAAGATCCAAGGACTACAAATCCCATAAGGTCATTACTGAAGAGCGGATCACTGGGACCTGAGGGGGTGGAGTTGAGCAGCCAGGCTGA
>JAGFMF010011870.1:4537333-4565213 GCA_019455555.1 Galemys pyrenaicus
ATCTGTATCCCTCTCTTCCCCCTGTGTTATTCACTACGCTATTTCTCCTTCCCTTGTAAATAAAACCCTTTATTAACCTTTGTTGTGTGTGCCTGCAATTAGGGCATTATAAGTGCAGTTCAAGCGCGCGGGTGAAGACCCAGTCAGGCAAACCCATTTTATATTAGGGTTGCCCTGTAACAGTTTCTTAATTAAACCACTATCTAATATAACTACATTTTTCATGTTTAACTTTGTAATATAAAATTACATGTTGTTAATGAAGGATTTAAATATATGATCCTCCCAATGTGAGTGGTCATGACAAGATCATCTGGGAAGATTAAAAACAAATAGAGTTTATACCAGACTTACTAGCTTCAGAATTCCAGAGGAGAACCAGGAAATCTGTATTACTAGGTATAAAGCATAGCCAGACCAGGTAACTACTGCTTAGAAGCTCAATGATCATAAGAAAAGCAAAAGTCTAATTTGGGCTAATTCAAATTGCAGACTGCTTGGTTATTATTGAATAAGGGTATATCCTGATATATGAAGAACATTCTACTTCATTATTCTGTATGTAGGAGGATGGAGTATTATCTCTTTCTGGAGGAATCAGGGTTAGGTTGTATGATTGTTCATGTTCATTAGATAACCTTAATCTTGTTAAAGAAAGGGATAATCTAAATGTGAACCATCTATTTATTTCAGAGTTAAAATGCACACAAATTATACATTCACATAAAAAGTGTACATGTTAAAATAGTGATTCATCAATTATAAGTGGAACCACATAAAAGCTCTTCAGACACTTAAAATTCTCTTAACAATCTATTTTAATTCTGATGCAGAAATCTCAACTCTGAATCAAACTTGTATCATAGATGAATTCCTTTTCTTTCACAAAATTATGATTAGAAAGAATATCCTTAGATATTAATGGAAAGATTTTTGTTCTTCATGATTGGGGTCTATGAGAGATATACTGATGAATGTCTTTACCTGGCTTGAAAGGTTCTTGACTTGCTGGGCATGAATTATTTCTGGAGTATCAACCACAGAAGTGAAATTGGCTTTTTCCAATTCTGCTGATTGCTTGTACTTAATCTGCAAAAGTACACACAATCGTTGGGTGAATATTCACAGCCAACATTTGTTGGCTTGGTTTGATTAACAGGTAAATAATATTTCTTTTCTGAAATGATTCATTCATTTGACATGCATCAGACATTTTTTCTTATTGTGTTTATAGTTTTACATTAAAGAATAATATTCAGAAAGAAATGTTGAGTCCTAGCTGCTGAAAAACTTACTATCTCGCTGGTCATGGGATTGAGGTGAAGGGTAGCAAGGGAAAGGCAGAGAAGAGAGATGACAGGTAATAAGGCATCAATTATTTATGGCAGAGCTGACAGAAGGACAAGAAAAAGTACCATTCAATGTTTAACAATATAGGATACCTAAAAAGTGTTTTAAATTTACACCCTGAAAGGATGGAAAGAAAGAACTCCCACAACAGTTTTAGCTAGGAATTCTTGGAACTGAATAAGGAGTGTGCTGACCTTGAAACAAAGCCAAGATGCCAGCGTCTGCCTCAGCCCCAAGCAGCTACCAAGTTCCCCAACTTTCTTCCCTTTGCTCTGAACGTCTTCTGTAACTTTAGACTCAGAAAACCGATGGAAGCAGGCCTGGTGAGGAGTTCTTTTCACAGAAATGGGTTCCATGAGGTAAATGTTTAAGCATACCACTATATAAATTTGATTGTCATTGACCAACCAGTAATATAGTAGGATGACAACAATGTACTCTTATAATTGCAGCTACTTTTTTTTTTTTAAATAAAAGATTAATGGGGAATAGTAACACTGACCTGACTGGCAATATCAGTAGCATTCCTGGCCCTCAAAAAGTCAGGAGTTTCATTGGCCATGGTATTCAGGCCTCTTCCTTTGACTTCCAGCTCCAGATCTCTCTTATATTCTTTCTATAGTAGAAAAAAAAAGTTACTTATAAAGAGATTAGACCTGCAGAGAGAAATGAAATACTGTACAAAATTGAATAATGATGTGATGAATAAATTTGATAGACAATAAAAGTTCCCTTACTACCATTACTAGCTAAGAAATAGACAAAGTGAATATTAATTCACATAGCATGCCACCTCCTTTATCATTCCATGTAGAAGGATGAAGTGATAAATGAAGAAATCCACTTTAGAAAACTATTTCTTTCACATCAACATGAATCAACACAAGTCTTCCTTTTAACATTCTCCACTTAAAAAATTAAAGTAAGAAGCAAAATGTAAATCACACTTGGCATAGAACTAGGATTGTACATAGGTGCGCAACTCTCCAGTGCATACTTTTAAGTGAACACACTTAAGGTATCAAATTTAAATCAAATATTAGACAAATAACAGAATATGATTAGCACTACAAATATAGAATTTTTATAATAGCAACCCATCAGAAATTGAGATGTAATTTTTTTAGTGGTTAATAAACTGGACTATTGGATATAAAATTTAGATTTAGAAAACTCTTTATCACTTCTCTAGTTGTTTTCTGTATGTATAATTTGGCTCAGAAAGAGAAGATGCTGCATTATTTAACTACATGCTGTCAGCTATGGACCTACCTCATTGAGGATTTGAGTGGCATTCTTTGCTCTTAACATGTCAGGTGTATCTTCCATTTCAGTGAGACCCTTCCCACGGATGCTTTCTTCTAAATCTTTCCTATACTCTTTCTATGTCACAAAATAAAAACAACAGTACTGACAAGATAGTATGAATTGTTAGTCTTAGGTGAAAAGCCAAAAAAAACCCCTAATTTTAAACAGTTACAACTTAGTATATAAAAAATTAGAAGTAAAATGCTAATTTTAAACTGTTACAGCTTAGTATATAAAAATATGAATAAAGGAAGGGTATGAATTTTTTCAGTTAATATTAAATATAAAATTAGAAAGTAGAAATTAACAGAATGCTAGGAAAGCATATTTTATTTGGGATTCAATTTTAAAAATTAGAAGAATTAACACGGGTAACACATTAGGTGGTAGTAACAAGCACTTGAGAACCTAATCTGAAACCCGCTAGGTTAGGTGGTGGTGAAAATAGCAGAGGAACACACTGGTGAAAGTCATTAGTGCGGTTATTTGGACCAAGAGGGAAAGATATGACCAAGTGGGCACTACCTCGCTGGCTATTTTGGTAGCATATTTGACATGTAGTAGAGCTGGTGTGACTTCCAGGCCCGTCAGGTTTCTGCCTTTAATGGACTCTTCATAGTCTTTCCTATATTCTTTCTAATGTGAGTAAGAAAAATAGACAAGTTAAAAAAAAAATCTGTATTTTACTTTATTTCTCAATACTAGGGGGAAAAAATCCCAACATTTTCTATGCATGACTTTTCAGCTTCATCATAGTTCTACCTCATGTTCACACAGTTGAACTCGTCTGGTTGTTCTGGAAATAATTTATTTAGAGCAAATGACCCAGAGAAAACTCAGAGACTGAGAAACTTTGATGGATCTAATCATCTGCCTTATGTTAAGACTGACTTGCCACCAAGACTGTGAATCCATTGTCTTCTCTCCAAATGATTTTTTTTTAACAAAGTATTTTTTAAAAGATTTATTTATTTATGCATACAAGAGCTGGGGTGGGAGGTGAGAGGATTCACCAGACAAGAGTGGGGAGCAGAACAGGTAGACCGATGGAAACACACTGCTGAGGGCAGCAGCGGGCACAGCAGGAGAGGTTTGCCACGCCATGTGCGTCCCCTCCCTGGCCGGCAGCAGGGATTGAACTCATGCTGCGGTGGCTGCGGTGGCTGCGGTTTGCTTCATAGTGCATTGCTTAACCCACTGCGCCACCAGGGAGGCCCCAAATGATTTTGTTTTAAGGCAATAAAAAATTCTACCTCTGTAATAAAAGTGACTCTAGAGAAAGAAACAACCTGAGGAGGGTGAGCCTGAGGGCCCCAAATGCAAATTTAGTCCTTTCCATAATAAGGAACTATTATGTTAAATCACTGAACAATTGTCAATGAGGTACAGTGAAATCCTAAATATTTATCCACTTCTAAGGGAAAGGGTCATAACAACCTCTATCTCATCTCAATCACTGGAGTAAATATTTCAGAGGGATGCAAGGTATAGATGTCAAAACTCTGTTTATGCAAATTTTAATTTGATAGAATTTAATTAAAATTTACCCAAAAACTGCAATTATTTTAAACTTTTGGTTATCTGGGATTCTACAGGCCAGAAACTGCTACTTTCATTAAAAGCCATTTATCTTTGTGGTTGAAGATATATCCTATAGAGGAGAGGTAATTAAATGAATCCAAAATAAGCCTATTTCCCAATGAAAACAGACTTCAGATACAAAATAAGATTGTATTTCTCTCCACTGCTGGTTAAAAAAAAAATTAGATGTCTCTGCTTACATGTCGAAAAGAGAAAATATGGTATATTGAATTTTGATAAGTATTCTGATCACTAATCTCCTTTGTTTGGCTTGGAGCTTCCTATTAAGAGAAGAGCAATCCAATGCCAATAAGGTATCTTTGTGGAAGGAAATTTTAATTCATCAAAGAAAAATTTAAATACTTTTCGATACAATTTGCTTTAGTGTTAGGAATAATTTGCTATGTTGTAATTTTATGAAGCTGATAATCAAGATGAAACATATGGTAAGTGCTATTTTTAACATTTTTTTTGTAACTGAACCATAGGATGTCTGAGATGGAAACAATTACAACCATAACACATTAATAAATCCACCATTATCTATCACTTTTGGATAACAGAAAGAAGGATATGTTTTGGGTCAGTGCTTGTTTTCATCAGTTTGATGGTATGTTTGTTGTGTGGTGTGTTTTTGCAGGACTTACCCCACTTTGCATCTGCTGAGACTCTTTGGCAGTAAGGTATGTTGGAGTTTCAAAGTCTAACATGGGTTTTCCTCGTTCCTTTTCATACTTTTCTTTGTATTTCACCTAGTGATGAAAAACTTTGTTAGTTATCTCTCCTTTGCTCAATTTGTAGGCAAAGAGAATTTTAAGGTAGAATATTTAAATCTATACATTATGTGCATTTGGCATTTCATTATCACTCAAAATAGTTCCCTGTTATGTTTCAGATTCAGTACCATTTTGCTGTTGCCTGGGTCTATAAAGCAGAGTCAGGATTTGTGTTCAATTAAAAGAGGCGAAAGAATCATGGTAGTAGAATCAGTTGAGAGAAACACTGATACAAAAACATGCATGGGGAAAATCTTGGATTTGATATGTGTAGATATGAACATTTTAACCAGACCATAAGTCAGTATTTTCAATTAAAAAAACCCTCCAGTTTTTCTTTTATGAGAACTGTTACCAGAGATCTGGAATCTTTACACCTGTTTATAGGTTACAATCGGTTACACAATTAATGCAGTCAGTGCAAACTGGCATAAAATGAAAATGAGTTTACATGTTAATGGACCTACTAACAAACCTGATGTTTTCAAAAGATCCCCCCAAGGCTAC
Organism: Galemys pyrenaicus; assembly: GCA_019455555.1. Taxonomy (NCBI): domain Eukaryota; kingdom Metazoa; phylum Chordata; class Mammalia; order Eulipotyphla; family Talpidae; genus Galemys; species Galemys pyrenaicus. Next base: position 4,542,856 of record JAGFMF010011870.1, read on the forward strand.
TGCACAAATATAATATCATCATAACATGTGGTAGGATTGGGAGGAACCATTAGAGATTCATATTTTATAGATGAGAAATTGAAAGAGGCACAGGCCCTTGTTCTCTCAGCATCTATAAGAATATAAGGGAACCAAATATGGATCAAGGAAAGGAATAAGAACAACAACAACAATAATAATAATAGCAATAAAGACACAAAAATGAAAAGACAAGGACAAATTGGGGACACTTGGTGGGGAGGGGGGAAAGGGAGGGTTGAGGACAGACGGAAGCATGGGGGACTGAGGTGATGGTGCACTGATGATATGGTGATGGGGAATACATGGGGATTACAATTGATGTCAAATATATATAAATTTTTAAAAATGTTAATAATAAATAAATAAATAAAGGCAATGTCCAGTCACAGCTCTCATGCTGGTAACAAGATTTCAGAGCAGACACCTGCAGGGCACATGCCACTTAGCAGATGACATGAAGACATTCTAGTAATTGAGTTCTCTAGGTTAATTCCCAATGGTAAGCTAAATAATGCTGAATTTGTGATACAGGAATTTATATGACAGCAAGCTTCTTCTCTGGGTTCTTACTGTTGAGAATCTTAATTATTTTTTGATTATGCCACTTCTTAAATATGCAGATACTACTTCAAAGGTGATCTGATCATATCACTTCTTTCCTTAAAATCCTCCTAAGGCTCCTGTCATCCAATGTGTTTCCTAACCTGGGTGCAGGCTCATGGGGGGAGGGGGCCACATTAGGTTTATTATAAGGGACTTGATCCTCTTGTAACATAAACATTATGCTTCCATTTCTCCAATAACACACTGCAGTACACACACACACACTATTTACCCAATACATATTGATGTAGCTATCATTTATAACATAAAACATTTTATTTCAAATGTTACTAAATTCAAAACTTTTTATGTCTGTGGGCATTTTCTCAATCAACAGTTACTAAAAGCCTAACTATTCTGGGTGGCATGAACAGTTTGAAACTATTAAAGTTTTTGACCTGGTGGGTGACTGTGTTATAGGGCAGGCAGAGGGGCACTCCAGAACTCCAAACCTGCCCTCAGAATGGGTTTTGCCATTTGCTACATTAAGACAAACATATAAGACTTTTAATGGAAAGAAACTTTAATACAATTAGGGTACAATACAGAAAGGATAAAGAATATAGTTACTAAGTTAAGTATTTAAAGTTACCCATCTCCTTGAGGGTAAAAGTTTAGCCAAACAGGATTGGCCCAAAGTAAGGCCCAAAAGCCTGCCACATGTCTAAAGGACCTTTCAGTAGAGACCCATAGAAAAGGGTCAGAAAGAGTCAGACAAATTCAGGAGGAAAAGAGCAAAATTAAAATTAAGATGAAAGCTGCTATTGTTAACCTTCCCACGGGTTTTTACCCACATTTGTTCCAACCAGTCCAAGACTAAGAAGCAAGCGCAGTATCTTCACATGTCCCTCTACTTTAAGTGCCTCCCTCAGGTCTCCTTGCTGCTTTTTATCCTGCTTCCTTCTTCCTCCCTTCCATTTTCTTGTTCTCTTTTTAACATTATTTTAGCTCCACCCACTTAGGGCAGAACTGGGATTCTGGAACTTCCCCCTTTCCTGGGGACCACCCTATTAAAATTGTGCACAAGGAAAATTCTTTATGAAAAGTTCTTTATGAACTTACTATGCTCTGTAATTCTGTGGCCTCTTTCAGGTGAAGCTGCTCCAGGTTATCTGGTATTGTGTGGTAGTGGCCTTTACTCTTCTCATAGTTCTTCTTGTACTGGTACTGAGGGGAAGGTGGTAAAAAGCACACATTGATGAAAAAGCTACTCAATATTCTTCTTTTTCCTCTCTTGCTATTTACACAGTAGCATTATGATGAGCAAAAGCAAAATTAACAAACACTAAATAAGGGGATAGGAAAAGTTTCAAAGGATGAAGAATCAAGTTCAGCATTGTCAGGATGTGGCACTTAATATGACTATTCAAAATAGATATTAAAAGTGAAAACTTAGGGCCTCCCTGGTGGCGCAGTGGGTTAAGCAACGCACTATGAAGCAAACCGCAACCACTGCAGCACGAGTTCGACCCCTGCTGCCGGCCAGGGGAGGGACCCACATGGTGTGGCAGACCTCTCCTGCTGTGCCCGCTGCTCCCCTCAGCAGTGTACTTCCATTGATCTGCCTGTTCTGCTCCCCGCTCTGTCTGTGGTGAATCCTCTCACCCCCCACACCTCTGGCCTGTACCCCAGTGCTTGTATGCATAAATAAATAAATCTTTAAAAAAAAAAAAAGTGAAAACTTAAAAGTGAAAGAAACTATTCCAAACAACAATTCTGTGCTCTTAGAAACAGAAAAAGCATTGGTTGAGGTCAAGTGTAGTTTAAATATTAAAAAACAGAAACATTTTAATATTTTGATTAGTGCTACAGTCAATGGAGAACTGCTTGGATTACTTTTGTAATTTGGAAAAATGAACTCAAACGAGAAATGAACTTTCTAACCTATCTAGTGTCTCCCCATGTAGGAGATGCACATGAACTCAGAGAAAAGGAATTTAGCTACAAATGGGTGAAATACACTGTTCCCTGCTGCAAATTGTTTGCACTTACAGAACTGGCAAGTTGGCTTGTATTCAGGACATGATTCATTATCAGGGATTCTTTCATATCAGTTACAGGTTTGTGAAGTTTCTTCAGATCAGCCTTATATTTCACCTGCAAGTTAAGGGGGAGAAAATAAATCATGGAAATAAAAAATAGACTAACAAACCACAGTGAGATGGCCCATCCTAAAAAAAGTGCTAGAGATGATGATGAACAACCAGACCTCATTTACAATAGCCATGAAGTAGAAACGACTCACATGTCCTTGAACAGATGCATGGGAAAAAATGGGGTGTATATATATATATATATATATATATATATATATATATATATACATGGCTTATATTGAGTCATGAGAAGGAATGAACTTCTGACAGAAGCTGTATGGATGAATCTTGAAAACATTATGCCAGTGAAACAAGGCAAAAATGGACAAATACCATATGATCCTATTTACATGCAATCTCTAATAGGCAAATTCATAGAGACAGGAAATAAGTTAGAGATTACCAGGGACTGGGGTCAAGGGGAAATGGATAAATACTGCTTAACAAATACAGAGTCTTTGTTCAGGTGGTGAATTATTTTATAAATTATGATAATAGTTGGAAAATATTGTGAATATATTTTATACCACTGAGGTACACACACAAAAGTAATTAAAACAGAAAATTTCATGTCATATATTTCACCACAATTAAAAAAAAGTACCTCGCTGGCAAGATTATTAGCATCTTTCATGACTTTGTAGAGCTGGCTGTCTTTAGGATTGTACTTTGGTGTCTTGCCCTTCTCTTTGTTGAAATTTTCTCTGTAATTAACCTAAGAGCAAGCACAAAAATGCAAATTATTCCTGAACATCAATTAATTTGAAGACTGAAGAATGGAGCAAATATAAATGCAAAGGAATATGTGTTATACACAAATTGATCATATAATTTATTATCCAAACTAGGACTTTACTTTTAAGAGTAAAGGAGACATCGTTAATATTTTTAGACAACAATCAAAAGTAAGATCAAGAGATACAGTATTTGCTTTATTTTATATTACTCAGAGTTATGAAAGCTAATCATGCAAAATGTAGCAGTTTCATATGCATACGCACACACCTACAGAACCTTAGGACATCTGCTCGTTACTAGTTCCTTTGTCAGGTGGTCCATGTATGTACACTGAATAAAATAATGTTACTGCATCTGCTTACGTTCTAGAAGTTACAATCCTGACTACGGCATGTTAACAAGTTCCCATAGGTGACTCAAGTATGAATTAGTCCCTTGAAGTGTAATTATTACTGACTGGGGAGAGGTTTAAGTAGGACCTCACGAGTTGATGTTTTTATCACATGAAGATAATTAAACACCCAAAGTAGAGAATGAGAAAGGCCTAGAGATCTTAGAGGGAAATAAGAAAGAAGATTCTCAGCAAAAACTTCATGATACAACTTTTCAAAGATCTTCAGTGCTATCAAGTTGCATATTCATTCTAGGAGTAACTATTCCTGCAAGCCATTTTACATGAGAGTTGCTGCTTGCCCATCTGCTTTACCTGGCTACTCAGCTTGGCTGCTTTCTTGGCCATTTCAATGTCTGGGCGACCAAGCATGCTTAGCCCATGGCTGCCTTCCTTGCGGTGCTTAGCTCTGTATTCCACCTGAATCAAAGAGAACCAAAATGGGTGATACAATCTAGGTGGTGTTCTGTATAATTTGTTGGCAGTGACCACTGAGGACATGGTATATTTTAACAAAAGCCTTACCTCACTGGCCTGTTTGGCTGCCTGTGTGGCCTTCTTGATGTCTGGTCGATCAGCCACTGTGGTATAATGCAGGTTTTCTTTGGCATCTTTTTTATAAGCAACCTTTATTTGGAGCGGGGAAAAAATGTGCTTGAGAGTGATGCTATCTTTCCAAAGGGTCTCATTTGGTACAAGGAATCATTTTATTAAAACCAAATCAATTCCATCACCATATATTTTTAAACTACTTTCTATATAGAAAGTAGGATTCCATTCAGTGGAACCAACCCAACATGCTCCACAGACTCAGATGGGCTTATGAGTGTCCACAGGGGCACTTACGTCGCTCTGCTTCTTGGCCACTTCCATAGCATGTTTCACATCTGGGGGTTCCAGCATGATGGAATAGTTGGATTTCCCTTTTTCTTTGACAAACTTCTTTTTGTAATTTGTCTAAACAAAGCCAGAATTGTTTATGTGAGCAGAGGAAGCTGGGAACAGAATCAATTTACTTGAAGGATTGTGAGAAGAGCTCTGGAAAAAACCACACCTGTGCATTTTGGAATCTGCATAGGACAAAGCTCTTTGTCCAACACTGAAACTACACGGTAATTTTTGCAGTATCAGCGGAGAGCAAATTCAAGTCTTTCATTTATCATTTCTTTTACAAACATATGGACCCATATAGGTTTCCAGTCAATAATGCTTTAATAAAGATGGCTTTATATTTTATGAAACCTATAAGTATATAGGTTTCACATATAAGTATGGAAGGTAAAGGAAAGAATTTGTAAGTCAAATGGTAGTTTGCAGGCTTTTGCTGGATTATATTTTGTCGGCACTACTGTCACTGAGAGTCCTGGGGATGACCACTCACATCACTGACGTCCTTGGTCACTTTCTTGACATGAATAGTGTCCCGGGTCTCTGGTAGTGTTGTATATGAGCCCTGGGCCAAGTGCTTCTTGACGTAGTCCTTGTACTTGTTCTGAGGAAATCATAGTTAGAGTGAGGATGTCTGTCCAGGGCATGAGCCCAAAATGGAAGCAGAACATATGGGAATCAGAGCATATGGGTTGCTGGAGGGTTACCTCAGAAACCAGATTGCTGACGGTCTTTGCCAGAAGGATCTGGGGGGTATCAGGCACAGCATGGCAGGTTCCTCTTTCCTTGACATGTTTCTCTTTGTATTTCAACTGCAGGGGTGAGAAAAGTATTTCTTTAGCTCCTCTAGGTCTCCTGCGTATTTTTGTCAAGTCCCAAGTCACCAGATAGAGTTGGGCTGAGAGAAGAGCATCATTGACACAGTAGGAACATTACACTCAACAAAATATTGATGTTTGGAAATCTTGGGAAATAGACATATAAGGGATTTTCTTTATCTCTTATAGGTTGAGTCTTTAATAACAGCTGATCTCACAATTACTCTTTATACAAATACCTTAGTTCAAAGCACATTCAACTACGTTTTACCTGCCTCCAAACCCCAGTAGATATTAATATTCCTTCTTCACAGATGAAGAAACTGAAGCATAGGAAAAAATGATCCAGCAGAAAATGAAGGTTTCCTTTGTAGGCTCCAGCCAGCCCTTCCTAATTCTTATTGTGTGAATTATCTTGCGGTTCAGAATAAATCAACAATGGTCATCTGGATGTAATAGCTTCTTACTGCTGCCACCCTGTTCTATCATACCACTGGTGTTCACTGGGGACCAGGGTCATAGTTCAGGACCCACCCCCTAGCCTCTACTGCAGCAGCCTCCGTCTGTCCATTCCTGGTGGTTCCTGGGGACAGTGCTGGAAAAGATGGCCCTGGGTGAGGCTGGACATTGAGGAAAGGCCTGGATACTTACATCACTTTCTATTAAGGAATTCCTCAGAGCCAACACCATGTCTTTATCATCAGTGACAGAAAGTTTGCAACCCTTGAGGAACTCTCGGTCCAGCTTATATTCAAACTGTAACAGAGTAAAGGTAGAAAAAGATGGAAAGGGAGACACATCCTGGAAGAACTCGGTCCTTGACTGAACCTCTAAGGAGTTCTCTTACAGCGCTATGAGGACTTGCCACCAGAATGGGGGTAGTGGCTTCCTGGACCCTCACGGTGTGTTAGGTTCACCCCTAACCAGGATTAAATCTTCCCAGACTGCTCATTCCCTTCTCCTCCCAGCCTTGCTCAGGTTTCAGAATTGTCTGCCTGGGCCCAGCTCTCATATACCAGGCTCTATGGCCAGGTGGGCTTCCTGAGGTTGCTCTCTGCTCCTCATAACCACCATCCTTTTTAGGTATCAAATAAGCTAGAGTTAAAATCTGTGACTATGATTATTATGAATAATTATTAGTTCTTCCATATCTTAGATGTGTCATGCTGTTCTTTCTGTCTTTTCTATCTCACATCGCTTTGCTGCAGGGATGACTTGGCAGCCTGGATGAAGTCTGGTCGGTCAGGAGTCCATTTCCAGTGGGCTTTGTTGGCCTCATACTGCTTCTTGTAGTCCAGCTGTTTTTAACAAGAAGAAAATAAAACACTTCATTCAATAGACTAAATTCAAAACCATACATGTGGCACAGAGAGACACCGCTTAAATTCTAACATTCAACAAATCATGGTTCCTTATACAGGAAAGAACCTCAATTAAAATTTCTGTACAATGTATGCAGTTAGGCAGCCACTCAAGAGGTCATCTGGTAGAACCTTTTGATCTTATTACAGGGGCTATAACTTTTAAAGACTGGAGGTAAAATGATTCTTCAAACTCTGCTAGTATATTTAAATACTTAAGTGATTTCCACAGTCAAGTACTTTTAATTTCTAGCTGAATGCAGATTTACAGTATTTATACAGTGCCATGTATTTTTCTAAGTGCTTTCTATATACTAACTTATTTAATCTTCACAACAACTGCACGAATAGATAGTAGAGGAGCTGCCCAGAAGGGTTAAATGACTTTTCAACATGAAACAGTTAGTGATGGTGGAGATGGGATTCAAATCCAGGCAATCTGGCCTCATAGGTCCTCTGCACTTACTAAACTTCTCTCTGAGCTAGAGGACGGGATGCTGTGGACTAAATCTGATGCAAGTGTATAAAATTTAGATTGAGTGTCACTGGGAAAAACATCACCATCAGGTACATTTCTCTCCTCACTCTCTGTCAAGATATACTTTGCACACTGTAAAATGCACTTTCTTTTATATATGCTATTTGGTGAATTTTTACTGATCATGTTGTGAAAATTCCAAACAAATACAAGAATCACAAAATCTTACAGATAATATCTACACACACATCACCTGGATACTCCAGTATACACATTTGCTTTATTCTACATCTGTCCTTCTATCCATCTTTCAATCCAACCTCTGGATACCTGTGAGCTACCTACCAGTCCCTGAAGGCAATTCAGTTTGCTGGCTCTATTAGAAATATGTTCTCTGTGGCACTGTTAGTTTCATTATATAACTTAGTACTCATTTAAAGGTCAGTACTCATCTAAATACACAAAACTGTGTATGCAGTTGAGGATTTGAGATGCCCATCCCAATAAATGAGCAAAGGGAAATCTAGCAGGAAGAAGGCGTAGGCCAAATCCTGGCAGCACCAGGTGACTCAAGATTCATTTATTTTTAGAGAAGTAGGTTCTAGAGTTTGAAGCAGGAGAACACAGAAGGTGGAGGGAGTGAAAGATGCTGAGATATTTTTCAAAGTGCAACCTTCATTTCAGAAACAAGTCTGCTATTTCTCAGCCATAGGCAAAAAGGCTGAATGTATAATATGAGGTGAGACCACTGTTTTCTTCCCTATTCTCTTCTATGTAAACCAAAGGTTGCATTTAGATTTCAGTGTCCTTACTCATGTTCCTGGGGCCTAACCCTTGATCTAGATGCAATCACCAGAAGAGATTAAAATAAAAAAAATTCTTGTAACCAAAAAAGTTTAAATCCCTAACTAGGCCTAGGGAAGTTTCTGGCACTTACATTGGTATTGACTTTGTAGGCATCTTTGGCTGCTTTGATATGAACAGCATCTGGCTCAATGGTGCAGTTGGACTTATTTCTTTCATAAACTTCTTTGTATTTCAGCTGTGTGAGAGAACATAGTGATAAGGTTAATATTTTTTTTTTACAGCTGTCTACTATGTATTTTTAAAAAGCAAAAAAATTGATTACACATGATTATAGCTTACAATGCTTTTTAAGACAGGATAGATTTGTTGTGAAGAAAGGATGCAACCAGGGGCTTTTCTTTCTCAGATCTTAAAACCAGCTCCCCAGGTTACACTGAGCATGTTTACCACTGTTCCCTAGAATTTATGTCCCTTGAGTTTGTGCTGAAAGGGTTCGCCTGGAAAGCTATCCATGTGTGTTTTTGCTTCCCCAAATCAGAAGATCCTGAGTTCAGAACATCTTGAAAATGTTCCCCATCTGCACAAGTTGACCCAGATGGAATTCAGTCTTGCCTTACTTGTAAGATTTCACCATTGTAGCTATTGTCATGTCAAGTTGTAATTATTTATCTAGATATTCTTTCATTAAACTCAATTATTTGTGGGCAACAACTGTGTATCATTCATCATCTAATTCCTAGAGTCAGGCCCATAGAACCCATAATTATTTGGTAAAAGAACAAAAGAATAGGTGCAGTTAGTATTATCATCCTGGCTAGTGCTACATGAGCAAGTTTGGGTACGAGTGGAAGGGACAGGAAAGGCCTAGTTACTGTAGCCTAACAGGTACTTTTCCCATCTTGGCCTGGGATTTCTAGTTTCATCCACTTTTGCTACTCTTAAATTCCAGGCCCCTTTTGGGCCTTCTTGCTAATCATTATGGAAGGATGCTAGGTTTTAATGTGGTTAATAAGTAAAACTGTTCCATAGAAGCCACACTAGTATTGATAAATTTATTTGGTCATAAGAATTGTAATTTCCTGTGCTTCATTACAGACCAAATAAATCAGTATTTGCAGGGAAAAGGCCTAGAAGCCTGTATTTTTTTCATCAAAATCTCAGATTATTGGTATAATCAGAATATTTGTGAAAAAAGATGTTGAAATGCTTCATTTTTCTACCCTGAGAATAGACTGTTCCACATGAGGAATCTACATAGAAGATGTTTATGAATATTGCATTTTAATGTTTGAAGAATCATAATTTATTTGAACACAAAAACTATGAACAGAGCTTCATACATTTCTGTTTTCATAGAGCACTGAACATTTAACATTCAAACTTTAACATTTTTAATGGTAAATCAGGGTCAAAATTATAAACACATATGTTCATAAACCAAAAAGTTCCTGAGCATAGGCAAAAAAATTCCAGGCCATAGGCAAGTATTTGGGGTGGGGGTGAGTCATTTCATAGTTATCTTTATTATTATTTCTGTCATCCATGGTATTCATGGAGTTCTTTAAAATATGAATTATTTTTTCTAATCTAAAATGATAGTTTTCAACCACAGAATCAGCTATATATCTGAAAATTTATGAATATAGTATCTTGTCCAATTCTGAGGTTTATAATATACCTTGCTCCTCTTAGTCAAGATGAAGGTTATACAGCATCGATAGCATTTACGATACATGGCATTTTTCAAAATGGCCTCAACAGTATCGACTATCCACAGGCTTTTCTACAATGTGATCTTTCTATCTGCTCATGCAGATGTGGCTTTGATCTCTTTATCTCTCAAATATGGGTGTGTGCTGGCCCACAGGAGGGATCATTAACTATTCTGGAAACTTCTATTCTTGTCTCTGAGAACCCAACTGCTACACTAGAAGGTATTCAAACCATGTGGGAAGCCAAATAGGGATGTCCAGTCTATATAATAGCAGAGCTCCCAGTCCACAGCTGCCACCAGCTGCCAACTATGTGTCTGAGCCATCCTGAACATCCCAGCCCACCTGGGCCTTGGCTGCCCACCAAGAGTGCATGGAGTAGAAATTCCACTTGGCTGTGCTCAGTAAACTCACAGAGCAACATGCAAAAAAAAAAAAAAATGATTACCATTGTATGCCATTAAGTTTTAGGGTGATTGTTACACAGAAATATATAACTAAACCAGGGTTTGTTCTATCGCATTAGAAAGCAACCAAGCCATTCCATACTTACATCACTGACTTCATCTTTGACCTTGCGGACATGCAGCAACATGGGCGTGTCATGGATCGTGGTGTAGCCTCTGGGTTTGGCCTTGTTGTATTCCAATTTATAAAGTATCTAAAGGAGATGAAAAACCAGAAAGAGAATACTGTTGTCACAACACACAATTTACAATGTAAAAATTAAAATACAAAGATATTTTTTAATCTACAGACAGGAAAGAGAATGCCACAAACTCAGTAGGTGCTTAGATGTTTCCCATTAAGGCCCCAATTTCTCTCAAACAGTTTATTTGCCATTTTGGTTGGGACAATTCTTTACTGTAAAAGAGGAGTCAGAGTTTAGGAGGACTTTTCACATCCCTGCCTCCTTCCCACTAAATGGCAGTAGAGTCTTCCAGACATAGTGACAATCCAAACTGCTCCCCTCCACATTTATAAAGCCCCCCGAGTTTTAGAATCCATTCAGACTTTCTCATGCTTACATCACTGATTTGTTTGTTGACTTTTGTAGTACGAAGATGTTCTGGAGTATCCACAACCGAGGTAAATTTGTCCTTTGATTTTTCATATTTTTTCCTGTACTTGATCTAAGTTGTAGGAGAGAAGAACAAGTTAATTCTAGGAAGTAGAATAAAGGATTTTAAAGACTGATTTTCCTCTTGTGATAATCCCACAGCAAACGATGCAATTATCACAGAAGCCACAGAAGTGGGGGATGGTGTCTGTTATTTTCTAATCCTAATTGGATTGCTATTTGGTAGCAAGAGTGTAATGGAGTGAGCAAAAATAATAATAATAATAATAATGCTGTGAATAACAATGATTAAAATGATGTTTTCCAGTATATTTTGAATTTATGGAAAGTGAAGTCAGAGAGGTTAGCAGACTAAGCTCAGGGCATATACAGAATGAATCTCAGTTGGGACCAGACCCTTTTTCTGTGAACTGACAAGTCACGATTCATTTAGGATGTGATACATTGAATATACATGGTCTCTTAAGGTATGTTTCCATATCGAAGATGAAGTAGATATAAAATAAAAAACTAAGTGTATACAAAACGTATTTATCACATAAAAAATGCAATCATTCTTATAATTTCCAAGAAGTTATTTTTTTTTTCATGCACAAAAGCTATGTCAAGCAGTACAGATACAGATAGCAGTAAAATTTCATGCATAGGTATTTGATGATCATATCAAGGAAAGAAAAAAGTTCAGGCAAACAGAATGTTCATAGGGAAACTTTATCCCCCATCATTTCATGTATTGATTTGATGTTAAACTTAGGTGATAATACAAGTTGCTAATATGAAAGATTGATTTAACACTTCTTGTGGGGCCAATGACATTTTATTAACATTGCATCTAGCAATTATTACTGTTTTCCCTTGCTTGCACTTTACCTTTCAGCATATGACAAAAAGGTGGGAATGGGTGCTTCAGGTAGTCTTATAGGAAGACAATGTTGTCACTGACTTGTTGGCAAATGTATATGTGAGGACAGATGTGCTAGCAAATTTGGCAAATTCAAGAGGGGCCAAGGATACGTACAATATTCAGAAACTGCACTGCAATCCTAATCTCTCTCAAATGATAACAATTTCAGTGATCATTGAACAGGGATGTATTAGATTTAAATATTAAATATTTAGACATTTTAAATATCCTCAGTTGCTATGGAATTTATTTCTTTGGAGCAGGTATTAAAATATATAAGTTTTGAAAAAGTCTCAGACCATCTTACTAGGCATCCCAAAGGTGCCTGTTGACATACAGATGATGGCGACTATATCATTACACTTGGCCACATCCAGAGTTCTTTCAGAAAGAATGAATCCAACTCTTAGCTTGTGAAACCAGCATGGGTGGGGATGGGGGTCGGGGGGACAAAGAAAGCATAAAGGTGAATGCTTCCAGGGCTTCTAAACCTCTTTTTCACTGCACATCAAATATTACCTGGCTCCACATGTGTGTGTTGTAGAGGGCAGTCAACATATCTGGACGTAGAATTTCATTACATCCTTGTTTCAGAAGCATCTTGGCACTAGATTTATATTTTCTCTGTCCATGCAAAGAGCAGTGAAGCACAAAAGAGACTTATGAAGACAGAAAAGAACATTGCTCTATATCTTCATCACCTCTGAGTGAAGAGATGTAGGCACACACACTTTATGTCCCCACACATACAAGTAGATGAAGGCAACAAATTTGTTAGAATACCAAACAGAATGCTGCAATATCTGGTCTGACCATAGTTCTAGTGAGTGGGGAATAGTTACTATCACTCACATCTCCACCAGAATTGCCTTATAGAAGACATCCCAGCAGTAGAGGGATATGATAAGGGATCTGCCTTCATTCCATCTATTAATTTGTTTCTCCATTTTTGCTTTTGTAACTTAATTTGCAGTTTACAAACAGGCCCTCCAGAAGAAAAAAGTGTGCTTTCTTTTTTGTCTTCATCACAGCATGTGTGAGGACACAGAGCATGAACAGGCACACTCAAATAGCTCATGGGCTCTTTGGGTGGCTAGACAGGTACTTTGAAACAAAACATCCCAATATCATAGGTAGAACCTATGACATCCTTGCAGCAGACATGACGACATCTCATGAGAAATGGGAGCACAGTCTTGCTGGGTCATCCAGCCGGTCCAGCATAGTACCTGGCTGATCTGGTCGCCTGCCGTCTTAGCCAGCAGATGTCTAGGCTCATCAACTACCAGCTGGTATTTATCTTTCCGCTGCTCATAATCAGCTCTGTATTTTTTCTGCTCAAACATCATATCAAATTATAGCAATAGTACAACTTCAAAGTTAGACAGAAATATCCCAAAATAAATACTCCAGAGAAATATATCATTTCTAGAAGTGGACTCCTAAAGCATCCAGGCTAATAGAAACAGGGAGGCAGAGAGTCAAGCAATGGAAGATCATCTGGAGAAGGGTGGGGCTTGGGAAAAATCTACTTATGACCCCAAAATTGGAGTACCTGTTTCCATCTTCACATATGAGTCCATCAGCAAGGTTAGGTTTTATGGCATCTTATATTGTAAATAAGATACAGATGAATTGAAGGTTTACTCTCACAGTCACTGCAGCACGAATTTGATCCCCAGTCAGGGAGGTGACCCACATGGTGCATAGTGCAGCAGACCTCTCCTTTCTTGCCTGGTGCTCCCCTCAGCAGTGTATTTCAGTAGATCTACCTGTTCTGTTTCCCACACTCTGGTGAATCCTCTCACATCTCACACCTCTGGCTTATAACCCAGTTCTTATACGCATAAATAGGTAAATCTTTTTTAAACAAAAAGCATGACCTAGTAGTTTCTAATGCTAATTTGATTATAAAAAAGAAACCCTTTCTAAAATTTGTAATAAAAAAACAAAATTAATGGACAACTATTAATCAGAAACACTGCAGGGGAGGGGCTATGAGAAGGATCAGAACAGGGGAGGGAATGTGTTCTTACATGAGGGACTATGGTGATAGTGCATGGGTAAAAGGGTGGTGGGAATTTTGTAGGGACTATACCTAATGGGAGAAAACATGCACTTAAAGAAAAAGAAATCCTTTCCAATTAGAAAAACAGAAACAAAATACATTGACAGCCTTCCTAGGAAGCTACTGAAAGTAATTTTTCAGAGTCATCCAACCTGTAAACTTACTGAAGATGAACTAAATCAAATTTTCAACAAATAACTTATTTTTGAAGTCCATAAATACATCTTTGAATATATCTTCATTTTAGACATATCTTACCATTTTCTGCATTTTTTGAATTAATATTAATCTATATAAAATCTAAAGTTAGGAAATTAAATATAAAATTATCTAAACTTAAGTAAATTCATAGCTTACTTATTTCAGTTATTTTAAGCCAATTTTAACTTAAATCATTGTAAACATAGTTCCAGGAAAAGGCTGGGTAGACTATAAAGAAATATTTCAGGTATAAGTGGATACCTCTTTGCACCAGTGTCTGAGTAACAATGCTAATAAGTTTGAATATATGAATCACAACTTTCCCCTAAGGGATGAATTTTTTAATCGCTGCTATTTCTGTCCCTTATTAGGGGATACAAAATGAAACTTGAATTCTGGATCTCCCTACTCTATACAATATCAAGTATAAGGGAGTTCAACTGATAAGTCAACACAATCCTTTCCCTCTTGGTTCTCTCATAGGGCTGTGCTGCCCTATGCCAGTGCAAGCACAGACAATGATGGTCATGGAGCCTCACACCATCTGCACTGTTCCTTCATTTGTTCTTATTCATGCTTTTGGCAAAATCCATTGCAGTGACATTATTAAAGTCTTTGTAAATCTTTTCTCTGAGTTAACACTTAGAATGTCTTTCCTATCATTTTATGTACTGAGGTTTAATTAGATAACTATGGATTTGCTAAGAAAACTGAATATTGATAACTGGATCAGGTCATACATACCTCATTCATCAACTGAGTGGCATACTTGAAATGCCGATTGATTGGACAATCAGCAATGTACTTGAAATCTGACTTCGTCCTTTCAAATACTTCTTTATATTTATACTAAAGAGAATAGAATGTGGTTATTTGATAGCAGGTGTGATTATCTGAAGAAAAGAAATGCCACTTACCTTATCATACAATTGTAATCATTAATTCATTCAGCAAACAAGTATGTGCTGCGTCCTGGCTTTATCTCCCAAGGCAATGAAGGGTAGACCCACTTGGATGCCTTGAAAACTACCCCCAAAATACATACTAGAAAGTAATTTCATTGAATAGATGCTATAGATATATTTTCCATAATGGGAAAAAATCCAAATTAATTTTTTGGTTTTTTTTGTATTATAATAACCATCACTTTACCTTGAAGGTATTACCATATGGACTTGAAGACTTCTTTCAATCCAGTAACTTGAATATAGTTTTCCAGTATTAATCAAATAGTCATTTTAGAGCTGTGGTTGGCTAACTATGATTAGTTTAGATCATTATCTGTTTTTAAATGGCTCATGAACTAAGAATGTATTTTAATAACTTTAAGGGATTGCAACAAATAAAGAATATATGACAGAATGAATGTGGCCCATGAGGTCTAAAATAATTAATATCTAGCACTTTTCAAAACATTTGCTGACTTCTATTTTAGAAATCAAGAAGCTTAATCCAAATTCTTTATTTTGTAAGTAGGAGAATGGGGCCAATAGAAAAATTTATTTGCCTCACGTCACACAACAAATTTGTAAGTTAAAATAATCCTACTTAGTAATTGCTACCATATAACTCTTATTAGCATAACTCATCCAGAGGCATATTAATATGGTGGGAACTCTAGAAGAGGCATGAGGAGTTGCACTGAGATGACTTTTATAAAATTCAAATAACTGACTATAATCAATGAGATCAGTACTAAAATATTCCTAAGTATAGTGAAAAATGTAGTCTATTGAGTCTAGAAGAAATGTTAGGGATGGAAATATGAAAGGTTACTTCTTCAATGCTGAGAATCTCTGTGGGTACTGGATTATGTTAAATGGATAAGACCATTTTCCTTGAGTAGATATACCTTGCTGTAGAGAGTCTTGTTCTTTTCAGCCAGAGTGAAGTCAGGAGTATCATAGGCATAGCAACCAATGCCTTTAAGCCAAGTCAAATCTTCCTTATATTTCACCTGGGATTAGAACATCATCAGAGAGTTTTATAACCTGATTCAAAATAGTAAGAGGGTTAGGACTAATACAAATAGAACAAATAGAAGCTCTGACAGATGAAGTATATGGAATGATGAAGTATTACAGCAATTATTTAAGAGAAATTTCCATAATATTGGTTTCTGCTCATTTTTTTATGTATTGTTGTATAGTATACAGAAATTTTCATTTTAATACTAATTAAAGCAATTCAAATTAAACCAGGTATTCTTTTATAGAGAGTAGATCTTAAAGTTGGTAACTATATTTTCATATAAAGAAAAAATTTTTGTCATCATTATGTCTTATTTACTTCATGAAATAGTCTCTTCAACTAATCAAAAATAAGTTATTTCTTAGATAGAGTACACTACCAGACTGCAATATGATATCACATATTTAGAGAAAAAATAACTTTTATAAATTTAATATTTTCTCTCTCCAAGATGAAGTGAATTTATCTGGCAATGAGTTTTATGATTTAAACATCCATACACAAGATCTAAACTCTAACCAAGTATTTAATCCATTTTTATGCTGTATTTGATTTCAGAAGTCATATAAAAACATGAATTTGTATGTAGAAAAGATGTTAAGACTCACATCACTAACTGCATCAGTAACTGCCCGATGGTGGAAATGTTCTGGGCGATCAGGAATGGACCTCCAGATTCCCAACTGACTCATGTAGTTCTCCTTGTATTTGACCTGTGGTTAAAACCACAAAGACAGCTATAAAGTATTACCAAAGTTTATGCATAAAACTCTACTTGGCTACAGAGAATTTCAGGAAAGGGAAGATTTTTTTTTTAAAAATGCTGTTGGTTTATTAAGCCTAAAACTAAATAGAAAGATGCAGGGACTGACTTTACTAATGTCGTCTGTGACTTTGCGATGGTAGACAATGTCCAGGGCATCCTTCACAGTGTGGTATTTCCCTTTGGTCTTTTCAAATGTTTCTTTGTAGCGGAGCTGGAAGGACAAAAAGCACATGGATTATGAAAAGCTATCAAGTTAAATAACTGCACTCTTTTAAGCTTGAACTCTTTTGAGCCATCTGTGTTAGATTATAATCTCTTTTTAGTTAAAGGGCACTTAAGAAGAAATTGAAAAGATTATCTCACATCCTGGGAGGAAGGTCATTAAGAGCCTAAGAAATATGAATAAATTATGCAGTTTAGCAAGTAATAATGTAATGGTTCATTGCTTGTGACAAATGTATAATCGTGATGCAAGGTACGAACAACAGAGGAAACTGGGCAAATGGGAACTGTCTGTATTACCTTGGCAACTTTTCTGTAAATCTAAAACTACTTAAAAAGTTTGTTTAAATGGAAAACAAAAAGTTCATTTGGGAGGAGAAAAAAAAAAAGCCAAACACAACCTTGCTGAGACCAAGACACACTAATTACTATAAACGGAAAGGAAAATGACTGAGTTTCTAACTCCTGGTGTTAAAATTCATTCTCCAGAGAAGTCCTGACTTTTTTTTTCTCATTATAATTTTTATCTTTGTGGTTTTTCAACAGAATATCATCGAAAATTCATTGCCTCTAACAAGATGGGTACTTCTCTGAGTAGCTGACAAATATTTTCTTTTTGAGTTGCTGAGCAAATACACAATGAAAGATGTTTTTTCTTTGACTTGAGTTTTGTTTTTCAAAAAGTTAATTTCAGAAAAGCATTTAGATCTACTTGTGGGGATAGTCAAGGTAGATAAGCTGAACTTAATGCCAAATACTACCTTTGACACCCTGAACTATTCTATTTTTATTTTTAAAATTTTATTTGTTTATTTATAGCTGAGGTAATATTTGGATCCCTCTACCAGGTATTGCTGTGGTAGCACACCCACTACCAACTTGCCCAGAGTTCATCACTATAGTCCATTGTGCTTCCTGCCCTTTTTGTTCTTACCCTTCCCTCTCTGCTCCTAGCTCTGGATGCTTCACTTCTGTAATCAACTTTCAAGGGTTAATTTTCAATCTTGTCTTTACCTGACCCTTTGTTTGGTTCTCTCTATTCCACATATTTGTGACACCATCCAGTATTTATCTTTCTCCTTTGACTTATTTTGCTTAACATTAACCCTTTCTAGCGCCATCCATACTTTTACAAATGGCGTGAATTTATCCTTTTTCGTCCATCCCTGAGTAAATTATGAAAACAATCTAAGTGCTCCCAAACAGATGAGTGTCAAGATGGGGTATAAACAATGGAATATTACGCTGAAATGTTACAAAGATTAGAGTTATCAGTATTAATGAAACACTAGGGATAGCACCATCCAGTGGGGCACAATGAACCTGGGGACCAATTTCACTGAGTGGCTACTCCAAACAGTGATGACACAGAGAAGGTTTACTTCTAGCAATATAACTGGCAGTCTTGAAGTGATAAACATGGGGACATCACAAAAAGTCTAAACATATCATAGGAGATAGACACTAAGGGTTGTATATCATTTTCTTAGTTTCTGTTTAAGCACACTGACCTTGCCTCTTACCATCTTAGCTCCAAACAAAAATTTTGGACAAAATTATGGAACTGAGATATTGTGCCAATTTGCTGTACTCTTTCTATTGTCTGTTTTAAAGATCAATATGATGCCTTTTAAGATGCCTTGATATCCTAGGGCTATGTTGCTATGTTAAGAGGTTATTGGGGCCTTAAGTTTTGGTTTAGGTTTAAATTCCAACAATTCCTCCAAAAATTCTGGTTCTGGTAATAGGTATGATGCATTCACACCTGGGCTCAGAAACCAAAAGGACTGGTCATCAACCCTGGGTTGATTAATGTCATGTCTTCATAAGCTCGTTACAGCAGTCTTATCTTTGATCATGGGATATAGAAAATGAAAATCTGTCCATCCTAATTCTAATGAATGTGTCATTTGTATGATTTAAGTGACTGAGAAAAGAAAGCTATGAACATTTCCTGAGTGTCAATTAAGAGCCTAGCATACCATGCTAGAAATGTTATAAACATGACCTAGTTTAGTCTAACATAATGATCAAAATTCTTATATTCACCCCACATGTAAGAAAAGTTTCATGGAAATTAGAGTTATAGAGCAGGCAAGTCACAACTTCAGAATTAGAAACCATGTTTGACTGACTTTAAGACCATGATTTTATGGATAAGTAAAAAGTAGGTATCAACTATGTAGGAAAAGCTAACAATGAATTACAAAGAAAGCCTAGTATTTCTGCCCAGAAAAGCAATGACAAGAACAATAGGTTTTTAGCATCTCTAAGCATTAATTTTAGCTATTTTACCTAACTAGTACTATCTTGTTTTGTTTGTTTGTTTGCTTGCTTGTTTTTGCTTCTGCTGTGGCCTGGGACTTCAAACTATGAACATTACTATAATGACTATAATGCCTTCTGTTTCTTAGGTATTTCAATTTTGGTTTTCTCTATCACAACAGAAGAAAGAAGGAAGAGATGCTTACATCACTGGCGTTCCAGTAAGCTTTCTTGGCTCTGATGAGGATTGGTGTATCTGGAACCGGGGTGTACTTGTCTTTCATCTTTTCATACTGAGTCTTGTACTTTTTCTAAGAAATAAGAAAGAAGAGACAAACTTAAGTCCCAGTGTTATCCTTCTCAATTCACAACTAATCACAAAGCACAACTAATCACAAAGCACAAAGGAACACAATACGCCATGCTCAGTAAGCTTGCTCTGTGTTGCTGTTGCTGGGCACAATGAGTAGTCAAGCATCCCTGATCAGAGGCAACAGGTAGAGATTGGAAAGAAGGAATTTTTTTAATCCAGTGCTTTGATGCTGAACCCCCAATTTACCTCACTGACCATGTCCTTCACATCTTTAGCGTGCTTCAAAGCTGTGGTCTGATTTCCAGCATGATGATGGGGTCTCTCTTTGGTGGCAAGTTCAACATACAGATACTGAATAATTGGAGAACAGGGATCAGATATAAAGACAATACATTATTTTCTAGTTTAATTTTCATTCATTTCTAACCCTTAAATAGGAGGATGATGTCCATTCATTCTGGGTTTTATTTTTTTGTCACACATGTTTCTGATCATTTGTTTCTCCCTGTGGTTCGCCTTTGAAAACATATATACACTCCAGTTATTTAATATTCTTATGGCTGAGTGTAGTTCAGTCTAAATTCATGTGAGAAAGAATACTGATAGAAGAATGAGAGAATTCTGATAGAGTCCTCAACATGTTTTTTTCCCCATTTTTGTCTGAATGCATGAAATACAGATTCATTTATTTGTGGAAATAGGTCCTGTGGAATGAATAAAGCAGTAATCTCTAGTATTTTTACTACCTAGACTCCACAGTCTACTCTCCAGTGAAAAAAGTTGTATAGTACTTAAAAGAGAAGGCATGACTTTACTTGCTCCTCTAAAATATGACCATAGTTATTATAGCCCCAAAGAAAACTGCTTCTTGAAGTTAATGAGCATGAGGTTGTATCAAGAACAACTAGGTGATTAGATACACACAGCTGCCCCTATGATGCCAGCCTGACAAGTTTATCAATCTTCATTTATGGATCTACCTGACTCTGAAGCTTCTGCCCTCGCTTGGCTCTTAGAAGATCAGGAGTATCAGGAACTGAAGTGAAGATGGACTTTTGCTTCTTGCCTGCGGCTCTGTACACCAGCTGGACAGAAAGCAGTCATCAGCATCATACTGCTTTAGTGACATGTTATGTTCTCTGCAGATGTCTTTATTGCTTATTTCATAGAAAAATCAGGGGCCCTCCCTCTCCAACAATCTCAGTTTCAATCCAATAAACCAATAATTTACTTACCTCTTTAGCCCTCCTTTTCTTTCCCCCCTCATTTCAAAAGATGAGAGAAGACTCAAGCTTCCTACTGGGTGCTCATTCCCAGCTCACCTGCCCCATCTAGGACCTTGTTCCATTGAGTATGTCCTTCTCCTTCATACCTTCAGCCTCCTGTTTTCACAGTTTTTTCATTTCATCTGCAAACAGCCTAGAGTCCCTTGTAGTGACAGGTTAAGTATCCTTACCTCACTCAGGTGTGTCTTTAGTTCCTGCACTTTTCTGTATTCTGGAGTGTCAAGGACTACTTTGTACTTGTCACGCATCTTCCTTGCATTATCAGTATACAGGTAATTAGACTTAAAGAAACAACAGTTGAAATACAAATAGATTAATCACTTCAGCAATTGCATTTCACGGTCATACATTTGTCTTTCAAATAGCCAGCATGTGTGAGTTGAGCGAGTCCCCTGTGTATTCTGGATATCTTCCCAGGCAGGAATAAAAACTGTCATTTAACTCAACTCATCCTCTTTCACAGGAGCTACAGGTCAGCTTAAATGGGTCATGACTTATTAAGTAGGTTAAGGATAAATTTTCTCTTAAAAGTAGCTTCAGGTAAAGATTCTTACTGCCCAGCTCCTTGAGGCTGTGCTAGTGTGTGTGGAAGCTGTGTGGAGTAGCTACTGTCATGAAGATGTGCTCTCACCCAGAGCTTTCGCAGATGCCGAGAGCGGACCATGTCTGGAGTGTCATAAAGAAAGCAGCCCAGTCCTCTCAGGATCTGCAAATCTTCTTTGTATTTAATCTGTGTGGCAAAATCAGAAATATAGACGGACATGGGAAAATGTAAATCAGGAACAAAAAGACAGTTCAGTGACACTTCTTTATTGATGCAGCCTCCATTTTGGTTCAAAATGTCCATCTTGTACTTTCAGTTTACTTGCACATAAATAAATAATAGGGCTTTCAAAATTTTAATCTCTAACCCTGAGCTGAAGAAAGAAGACTACTATATTGTTAGTATACTTCTTTTAGAAGAAGGAACCATCCAAGGAGAAAAACAAATGGCAACAGGATATTTCTAAAGGAGGTGGGATTAGGGATGATCAGGGAAAACACTAAACATGATCTGGGACAGAGTCATTCAGAGTGAGGAGTTGTTAATGATTCCGCATTGAATGAGAAATGGTGGTGTGCTCAGCACTTCCTGTATTTCCTAGTGGACCTTTTAGCATTTCTATAGCTGGAGAAATGTGGGGTTCTACCGCCACATTTGTTCACTTTCAAATTGCTTAGAAGTACTCAAGAGAAAAGGCTACCAGTTTAAAGACTACCAGTTGTAATCCAGTCAAAAAATGGGCAAAAGAGCTAAAAAGGCAATTCTCCAAAGAGGACATGCAAATGGCCAACAGGCATATGAAAAAATGCTCAACTACTCTTGTC
>JAGFMF010011870.1:4565917-4581156 GCA_019455555.1 Galemys pyrenaicus
AGGGCAGATGGGAGCACGGGGGACTGAGGTGATGGTGCACTGGTGAGATGGTGATGGGGAATACATGGGGATTACAACTGATGTCAAATATATATAAATAAAAAAATGTTAAAAATAAATAATAAAGACTACTAGTTGTGTTAAATGTCAAAAGGAAGCCTGCCTCTTTGTAAAAGTCTTTCAGAAAGACCCCGTGCATGCTTACATCACTCGTGATGTCTCCCACGTAGCGACAATGGATCACTTGTGGCGTGTACGGCAGTGAAATCATGTGGCCCTGCATCTTGAAGAAGTCTGATTTGTAGATCAACTGAAGAAAAGTCCAGAAACACACATATTAGGAACCAAATGGTTGAATTTATCCATGGGTTCCACGGCCTATCTTTTCTCTTAAAAAAATACCCACCTCACTGACAGCCTCTTGTGTCTTCTTGACTTGGCGGATTTCAGGTGTGTCTGGAGTTGTGTGAATCTTGTCTTTCAGTTTGTGGTACAACTGTCGATACAGTCTCTAAATTGAAGGAAAAGCCATTCCAGGTGTTTAGTGCAGGAATGACAGGACATCTATTGACAAATAAGCTATAAATACTTGACATAAAGAGCCATAAAAGAGAGATTAAGGATAGAGAAAACAATCGAGTTTGGGAAAAGGAGAAGATTTTAATTTTTTTTTTAGCTGAAGAATTTTGAGCTCAAAGTTTTCCACTTTCTATTAGATGGTTGAGCAGTAGGATTAGGTATAGAAATAATGAATGTAGAAAAGCAGGGCCATGAATCGGACTAAAATGTAACACTATTAAAGATTTTTAAAAGCAAATATTAAAAGAATGAATTTACTTGCATTATAATGGACCTGAGTTTCCAATGGCATTGCCAGGTGTAGAAAAACTTTGCCAAAGGATATTAGTATCAAAATGGTGACAAACAAGACCCTCTTAATCCTGTTGATGTATAAATTTATAGTAAAATTAAAATAAACTCTTATGCACTTCCCAAAATGCCATGGTCTTTGAAGCTCAATAACCCCCCCACAAAATTAGAATGCACAGTACCTCACTAGTGACATTATTGACTCTCCGGACATTGACAAATGGAACATCGTTGGGACCAAGTGTGTACCCATTTGCCTTGATGTGTTCATACACTTCTTTGTATTTGAACTGCAAAAGAAAAGTCAGAGTGAGATCAATAACACATAAACAAAGAGCAGCATCATAATTCCTAAACATAAAAGAGCCATCCCTTTCATCTGAAAAGTATTCTGAAGTATTAAGCATAAGATAGTCACTGGCAAAATTTTGATAGTCATTCAAGTCTTTAAAACTATTTTGTTGGTCAACAAAATGAGGTCCAGAGAAGGAAAAAATGGAACGTTACCTTGATGAAATCTGTTAATAGACAAGTATGCAAAATGCAAGAAAACCCTCCAACTCCAATATGGCTAGGAGATTAGGAAATGCAAAGAAACAAGACTATTTTAAAGACTGATGAATGACTTTAAGAACTGATTTTTAAAATAAGTTAGATAATAAAAATACGACTCTGTTTTGGATACCATATTATTGGGACATTGGCTATTGGGCTTTACTGGCCAGCAGGTTTGTGTCCCAGAACTCTGTAGGACATTATGGAAGGAAGAGCTTATTCTTCAGCTCATGGTTGGTATGTGGTATGGCCTCTAGGTTAGGGTTACCGGGTTAGGCAAAATTCTCCAGACCTTGCCCATAGGGTAAATGAAACTGACTCCTCACCTTGAAAAGCAGGGAGATTAGGGTCAGGGCTAAAACTCTGGTGAGTTATCTGACCTACCCATGACAAGAGCACACACAGAGGGTAAGTAGTGAGGTAAGTATCAGAGCAGCAGCTAGGAGAGATGTCTTTTCAAGGGACCACACACTGATGTTAAATCTTCTGCATGAGGAAAGGAAACTGGAGAAGGAAGACAGTGCTACTGCTACATAGCAGAAGGACATGCATTTCCAGTGTATGGCTTGGGATGGCTCAGGAGGCTTCTGCACTGTGGGCAGGATGACACCACACTCGTGAGCTCACAGCCATGATGGCGGACTCAGGCAGACGTAACCCCATGAAAGTCCGATCCGAGCCCACTGGACTTCGCAGGTACTGCTGACTGCAGAAGCAAACCTAGAGCTGACAGCACAGCAGCCCTAGAACATCCACTGTTTCCTCACCACTGTTCCCATCATTGTATCTTGCTAAAGTTTCAGGATGTGATTAGGGAGTGGTGGTGAAAACAGAATATTCATGAATATTAGGATCCCCCTTCCTACTGCAACTCGATCTTAACAAGAAAGACACTACTTACATAACTGCTCATGTATCGGGTGTCTTTGGTATGTTTGAAGTGGAGTGTGTCAACTGGAAGCCTATATCCCGTTGGCAGGGAGCACAGGGCAGGCCTTCGGTACCGATTCTGCAGGAATGAGAAGCAGATTCAGTGACATCCACATAACTGACCTGAGTTTTCAACATGTCATATGAAGCTCAAATTAGGTTATTGGTTAAATATTTAATGTACTTTTGCTCACTGAATTGATTTCAGGAAGAAATTAAATTCTAGTAGTCTCGCAATGAGGCAGATCATTCTCAACCTATTATTTTGCAAAGAGAGCAATTCTAAAGGAGGAAAAAAATTTTCTATATGGCTTACTGACAGCATGGCATCTACAAGAGAAATGGGCAAACGACTGTCACCTTGGTTTTTCACCCTACTCTTAGGTGGTATTCAAGCTATCATCCATGCCTGAGATTGTTGTAATCACAAGGCACATCTTTGGAATCCCCTCCCGCCCTCTGTGAAGAGGTCAGGGTACTCTTATCCCTGGCAGAAGAGGCACAGAGTCTCTGTCTGTGACCATACTCTTTCGGGGTGCCCTGGGAGCAAAAATAACATTTAAAATATTAAAAACAGAATTGCTTTAAATATTCAATATAGAAGAGTAGCATTAGAGATTGAGGTCCAGGTAGCAACCCCCAGTAATAATATGGGCACTAAATGCATGAATGGAAACCTGTTGCTTTTTATTCTGAATTCCAATAGCAATTTCTAGCTTTACCATCTACTGTTAATAGTCTTTTATGATTATATGTCTTGCTTTGTCATTTTGATTTTAAGTTGTTTGAGAAAGAGCAGAGATAGACTGTTTCTCTTCTTTGTAATTTGTAAACTTTACTCCAAAAATGCCCAGTGCTGGCCGGACTGCTAATAATAGGAACCTGCCAGCCAAGAGGGAAGACAAGCTATGCTGGATTTTGTTTTATTTATTCAACTCATGTGAACAGAAGAGCATTTTCAATTAGCTATGTTGGGCTCAGAGGATGGATGGCCAAGCTGAGGATGCTTCTACAGACACAATGGCCAAGCCCTCGTGGGCTGTCCTGAATTTCTGCTCAGTCCTCACAGCTTACCTCACTCTGAAGCTTGTATGCATGAAGGGCCCGGTCCAGATCCACCGTTTTTGTAGTGGGAGCCACTTTGCCTTTGACACTGCGCACGTAGTCATAGTGGTAGACGGCCTGGGGAGCAGAGGTAGAGTGAGTTGATGAAATTGCAGCAGCATTGCTAGTAAGAGGCCAAGTAAAATTTTTAAGTCCCTTAAAAAAAAAAAAGGTACCCTGTTCTCTGCCTTGAGAACTCTATCTGATATTTATGGGGTTCTCGGAAACGTCATGACGCATTTCTTCTTGCAAAACTTAGAGACAAAGTACATCGTGACTTTTCTGACAACCCAGTATTATTTTGCCTTGTCCAGTCAGATCACAGCCAGGGTGTGGACCTCACATTGAGAAATAAGTAGAGGAGAGAGGACTCAGGCATAAGAAGAGTTCAGCACTAGGAGTCCAAAATTAATAGGTCATAATGTTCTAACTCACGCTGGGATTTAATATTTACTTATTAACCTGTGGGGTCAACAATAAAGTAAAAAGCTTTTTGTCTGTTTTGCCTACTCATGTCTGGCATTGTGGTGTGTGCTTTCTACACACATTCCCGTTGCCAGTACAAGCACACTGAAGTTTAGAGGGAGTAAATATTCTCTCTAAACTTCACAAATTACGGGTAGTAGAAGTGGACTCCATCCACCTCTCTAACTTCAGAGCCTGCTTCCTTCTCAGTCTACTGTAGTTAGCTCTAAATTATTAGAAAGCCTAGAGTGACACATAAACCATTGTTCTGGATACAAGATACAAAAACAACTCTGGAATCTCTAAAACACCAAGTATTTTATAGACAGATTACTTACAACTCTGCTCCAGGGAACATCTTGATGAATACACTCAGGTTGTAGAAAATAAGAGCAGAATCTTAAGTACTGTTTAAGGCAACAACTCTGGTTTCCCAGTTAGAAAAGGCCAGACACAGTATTTGGTTTTTGTCACTTCTTTCTAAAAGGTGGCTCTGTCTTTTTCACTGTCCATAGAAACTTCCCCAATTGTACTTACATCACTTAGTTGTTTCCCACTTTTGACAGCCTGAACATAGACAGGTGTATCAGTGACCAGCTTGTAGTCATTCCTTGTTTTCTGTACATGAGCTTTGTACTTAATCTGCAGAAAGGAAGAAAATAAAGTTCTGTTAAACCACTCACCACATTAGAAATTGCTGTTTTTCAAAAGAGGTTTGGTTGCTTTTTAACTCATTACATTGGCACTTACATTCACTAGCACTTATTCAACAAACCAGGATGTACTTGAATTTTATGACAATCAGCATAATCAATGCTTATGATCAAATAGAGCTTCTAGAGTCTCCTAGGAGGTATGACAACTGCTCTTACAGAACATTCTAATTTTCTTAATGACAATATTAATTTGCCTGACTGATCTGGTTTACAAATAGATAATGTCTGAGGCACAAACAAATGAGATTTCTCAGAATGAGAATTATATACTTATAAATATATTCAAAATAGCCCAAGAAGTAGAAAAATGAGCTAGCACTTCCTTTCTATCAGGGGATAACAATGCAACCTGACTGCATTATTTAATAGGAGTGCCAAATGCATTCCTGAGCAATGACTGCTCTCTGTTCCCTACCATCTTTCTCCAGGCTCACCATCCCCAAGACCACTAAAGACACAGATCGTGATAATGTCCATTTTTCATAAAAAACCCCTTGACTCTAGATTATACAGAAAAGGAAATATACAAAGCAAAAACAAAATAAGGCAGACTCACATCATTGCGAAGATCATAAGCATGTTTGGCATGGAGAATTTCAGGAGTGTCCCAGACGTAGCAACCAATGCCTTTCAGCCAGTTGAGGTCATCCTTGTACACAATCTAGAGAATTGCAATAAATGGAGAGGATCAGAAACTGGAAGTTGGAGCATAACTTTAACAACAAAGCCCAGGGCACTGCTGACCCAGGATGACTTCGTGGATTAAGAGGCAAAAACATATATAATGAGGCCGAAGGTGCCACAGAAACATAGGCACATAGAACCCTGCTTCCAGTGACAGTTCTGATATCCAATGAGACCCCTGGGTCACTGGGAAATGATCCTGGAAAAAGGCTGAGGTGAAGAAATAAATGAGCCTGCTTCTCTACACGAACAACATATAGAAGAGGAGGGGCCCCCTATAAACAATGGACTTACATCACTGATCTGATCTGTGACTCTCCTCACGTGATCATTAACTTGCAAGTCTGGGTGGCAAATCCATTCATGGAGATGCAGGCGGTAATCAACTTCACTGACTTTCTTCTGAGAATCCTTAGCAGTAACCATTTCTACCATGTCAGGCACGATGTGGATTTTCATCTTATTGTTTTCATAAACTGATCTGTACAGACGCTGTGATGTTAAAAAAAACATGCCAGTTATACAGGAAACTGCAGGGCATCATGGCCACTCAAGCCTCTCTTATACCCCAGTAAAGCCAGCAATCATCTGCGGACAGGGTAGGGACTGTACTTTTCTGATTGTTTCTGTAACTTTGGTGGTGGTGTTGGGAAGGGGGAAGCAGAAAGAGGGAAACAAAATGGGTAGAAACAAAACTTAAGCTGCTTCACATATGCCAGTCTAGGCCATATGGGTTGCTTAATAGAAATGCTCTGATTCACATTACATGGTTATTTTACTTGACTTAAATTTGAAGTAAGGTGTTTAGGATTACTTACATCAATGTTTAATTTGCCAACTCTGAGGCACCGGGCTGTATTTGGATCATCTTCAACACTTTTTGGTAAAGTATAAAGAGCTTTGAACTTTTCGTATTCCTCCCGATATTTGATCTATAGAGAGAATGTACAAAGGAAGAAGCACAGTTTTGAAGAGCAGTGGATTTATTGTGTTAAAACAGTATGAGATTTAATGGGAAGGACCCAACTGTGTGAGCCAACCAACGCAGGGTCACTTTCTGATCTTGTCTCCTCATCTGTGCATATGTAGAGATATAACTTCCTGACACGGTGATCCTGAGGTTTAAACCACATTATATTTGAAAGTACTTTTTAATGATAGAAAGATACAAAATTTTACTGTTTTAAAAGCTCCTATATCTATGTTTGTACTTCTATTACTATTCAGTAAACTCATGTTATAGCTTATGCAATATTAAAATCATTTTATGGTGTATTAATAGCATTATGTGAAAAATGAAAAATGTGCTCAGGAATGTCTTTGTCTTTAAAAACGGACAATCTGGTGCTTAAGAGACCTTGTATTGTGGTTTCAATAAGGTTTTCAAAAAATACAGTGCAACTAACTTCAAAATGAAAACTGTTAGTTCTTAAGCTGTATTGCCTACCAAGTAGTGCTCCATGATTTCATGAGTCTAAAGGTTAGCCCCTCACAGACTAAGACCCAATCACTTAGCACACGACTGAAGAACAATTCAATCAACACTCAGAGGTGCACATCTCAGTTAAAAAAAAAATAAAGTGCTGAGGAAAATATTTGTGTCATACTTTCTGCAAACCCCTTTAATGATGAGAAATCAACCAAAATTTTCATCAGAATTTTCCAGAATATCAGCTAATATGCTTGCATCTAACCTATCCCTCAGTTATAAAATAGAGAATATTCAAAGGTACCTTTCTATAAAAACCACTGTTGGAATCTTCCTTTAGAGGATTAATTTCTCTAATTGTCATCTTGGTTCAAGAACAATTCACTAAGAATTCTGCCTCTTCAATTTTTGTTCAAAGGAAAAAAAATTTTGCTGTGCCTCCTAAATCATATTTACAAAATTCCTCTTCCCATTAAAAATTTTGCAACTTTATCTATCTGCAGGTTCCAAATACAGTTGGCTGTGTAAAATGTATATATTTTTACTACACATAAAAATTAATTTCATATATGATCTAACAAAATACTTTTTAAACTACACATCTCTAGACCCATTAAAGGGTAGCAAAATCAATTTATACTGGGTCACTACTACTTAAAATAAACAGAATAGATTTTAAGTGACCAGAGAGCATTGTCTTTAGTGTAGGAAGAAGTACTCTTCTATAAAACATTTATGTCAAAACTCACATATGCCAATCACATCAATAATGTGTGTGTGTGCTTATGTAAGTTTATGTGAATGTGTGTTGATTTGCAATATAAAATAAATTTCTTACTGTGGATCACGATCAAAAAGTGGTTAAGAAATACTGGTCTAAATATATAAAATGCTCACAATTAAGAGATAAAACTTTCTAATATTTCTAAAGGAGAACTGAAATTATAAGAATGGAAATGAAGGTTACAGGGAATTTTATAATAAGGGGTTTTATTTAAAAACATTTTAGAAATATAGGATTAGCAGTCATAAGACATTACACTATATTTAAACAACTCATGTGATTTAGGATTTTTTTTTTACAATTATGTCTATACCTAAGGAAAGTTCTGCCTTTAAAAGATAGAATTTCAAAAAAAATTTGAAATTTCCATATTTTGTAGTTTCAGGGATAATTATTTACTTTATCATTTATTTGAGGATGATATAACTGGTTGCCACATTCACTGGCTTGTTTTTGTGCCAAAATCCATATAATTCATTAAAAAAGAGTCTATTTTATGAGGTATATCATGTCTTCTATCTCTGCCTACTACTGGTTAAAACAGAATATAGCTGATCCTTTAATGAAATAGGTTTCAACTGTGCTGGACCACTTATTTGTGGAATTTTTTTTCTATTGGCAGTTCCTTATTCAAGGATTGAAACAACTGCAATAGCCAATTGATTGAATCCAAGGATCTGAAACCTGCCTATAAGAAAAGCTGACTATAGTTATAGGTAGATCTTCTTTATTGTGGGGGTCAGTACTCCTAGGCCCCATGTGATCCAAGGGTCAATTGTATATCCATCCATACCATCTGTAGGCAGGTCACATCTGTGTCCCTGCAAGTGTTCATGATACTACCTGGACCCTTGAAAGGAAGAAATAAGTCACAGACTTGATGATGATAAGCATTTAGAATTACTTTCTGTGTAATTACTATGCCCTATGAAAGTGCTGGGGGTACTTCTTGGAAATACATGAAATAGGCAGAATAATCTGGAGACAGACATTAGGGAATGGTAGAGGGTGGGTAGGAGGGCTGTCACATTTGTACTTGACTTACATTGCTGGCCATGTGTTTCTGGTTCTTAGCATGTGTCAGGGACACACTGTTGGTAGGGAGGATATAGCTGGTGGCTTTCACTTTCTCCCAGGCCTCCTTGTACAGGTTCTGTAGGGGTTAAAAAATCTTTTTGTGAACAGAGAAAAAATGCATTTGGTTTGGTTTCCAAGTACTGGATTACTCTTCCATTCCTGTCCATTAAGATACTCCTCAATAACCCCCAGATAGTCTAAGTCTGTAGTTAGAATCCTAAGAGAATAACTGGTTTTATTCCATAAGTACAATTTCTTAGTCCATTATTTTGTTCAGTAAATAGTATTTATCACAGTTTGACAGTTATCAGATTTCTGGTGCTGTATTCATGCTTATATGTCTAAGAATTCCCAGAGGACAAAAATAAGGAACATTAAAAAAATCTATTCACTATTTTTTTTCTGTAGCTTATAGAAGCTAAAAAAGTGTTTCCATTCCTAGGTATTTATCTACCCACTGGTATTTATTTATGGATACACAAAACCTCTATGAAAATGTACACAGAAATTTTATTCATAATGGTCAAAACCTGGAAACAACTCAGATGTTTTTCATGAATGTATAAATAAACTGTGGTACATCCACAATGGAATACCATCCTGCAACAAACACAATAAAGTACTGATTTATACATCAATGTGTGTAACACACAAGTGCATTTAGCTGGGATGTAAGGAAGTGCTCAGGAAATGAAGTGACAGGGCATGTCAAATGAGTCACTTGATAGAGCTCCCAATGACCAAAGCTGAAAAAATTTGAGCAATAAAATAAATAATAATAGCACTAGACTATATCCCTTAAAATAAAAATAAATATGAGCTCATGATATAATATGATATAAACAAACCAATGGTAAGTCTGGAACAACTATTCTTCACAGGATTCCAATTAATATGTATAAGAAAAGGGGGAAACAGAAAATCATCACTAGGTATATCTACAGCATAATTGTGGCAGGGAAGACCCCTCAATGGATGTTAAAATGTCTGAAAGTTTAAGGAAAAGCAGGGTATTTGTATAAACCCAAAGGGTCTCCTGCAAGATATTTATTAACAGCAAGGGGGAAAAGAGTAACTACAGTGGAGTAGCTTTGCAGAGAGCAACTTAGGCACGTTATCAAGGTCCATATGATGTTATTGACATCACATACCACCTGTCACTGAGGTCATATCACCTGCATTGTCCTTGCCAAAATATATCACCTGCATTGTCCTTGCCTCAAACTAATCATTAGAAAATATCATATACAAACAAACATTCTACAAAATAACTAGTGAGTATTTTTCAAAAACATCAAAATCAGAAAAAGGCAAGGTAAAATTGAGCAATAACCTCATCAGAATTGACTAAAGAAACATGACAATTAAATGCAGTGTGGAATCCTGGCTTAGCAACTGCAATAGGAGAGTACACTGGTTAAACAACAAAAAAAGAGAAAATCCATAATTAATATTCTAACAATACTGCTTTCTTAGTTTTGACAATTGTACTAAAAGTTACATGGGAATTCCTCAGTTATTTTTGCAAACTCTTTGTAACTCTAAAATTACTTCAAAATGAAGTTCAAAAAAACTTGCTTTGTATTAATAGTTCAAAGGAGAAGGTAAGTGCCTTTGTTATTCTATAAGCCCCTGGCCATTGGAGAAGCCAGAGAAGTTTAGGGTCAAAATTGCTTTAAGGAAACCTGTTTGTAAGAAGGTAGGGTTTGTTAAATGTACATCATCTGGGTGAAACAGTGCACCACACAAACTGGAGTTTATTTAATTGTAATTAGGAGGGCTGATGAGATACATAATTTGAATGAGAAGTTTTCAGGAAGTTTCAAGTTTCTTTAAGGAAAAATACAGGAATACCTTTTTGAGTAGAGTGCCTATTCCTTTTATTCTTTTATGGTTTCGAAGGGGAAAAATGTAGCTCAAACATAAGAGAAAATTTTCAACTCACACTACTATAAAGATTCTTCAGATTCTTGGTTCTGTCATGATCCACTGTTTCTACAACTGTTGTGTATTTGTCCTTGATCTGATGGTAATTTTCCTTATATTTCACCTAAAATCAAAATAATAGGTTATTCCTTTCTATTATTCAAAATTGTGTGAAGACAATAAAGGTTTATTTTAGAAGAGAAGTACAGGGAAGACATACCTCACTGGCATTAATGCCACTTTGAAGAGCAGTCACATAAACTGGTGTATCTGTCACCAGATTATAATTTTGCAGATTTTCTTTACCTGCTGCTGTGTATTGTATCTGTGAAGGAAAAAAAGTCATGTAAATGGTGAAATATAGCTGTATCAGCCTTATCAATTTGTACCAACTAAGAAATGCTTTTATTTCTGGGTTTCTAATTTAATTCTAACAAAAAGGCTATACTCCTGCAGACTGTATGATTATCAAAACAAATAGTTAACTTAACCAAGAAAGCTATCTGGATATTTACTGGGTCTGGATCTTCATTTTGTTGTCTTTTTCAAGTCTCTATTCCATTCCTGACAACAAGACCCTTGAGTGCAATATTTCATTAGTCTGCCTTATCAGAGCTTAGTTTCTGCTACAGGATTTTCCAAATACTTGTTTTTTACTTCAAACCTAACTATCTATGGTCAAAATAAGCATTTGCATTCTACTCTCCATAATTTAACTTGAGTCAGCTAAGGCATAGATGTTTGAAAATAGTTCACTGCTGAACATTTTCATGTTTCCAGCTACTTTCTGTTATAAACATTTAATGCCTTAATGTACAGGAGAGACTCAAACTAAGAAGGCCTAGATCACAGAAGATTATCAGAAAAGATTTTATTGGATGGAGGGCCTATGGTTCTTTTTGATCATGTGCTATTCAAGCAGCTTTCTCTGCCTGAGCACAGATACAGTGTGGCTATCACTCCCCACCCTGAGAACACCAAGGGTTCTACTGACCCATGAGTTAGTCATTCAGAAACATTGACTTACCTGACTCTGTAGGTCATATGATTTCTTGGCATGGAGAATCTGGGGTGTATCCCAAACATAGCATCCAATACCTTTCAGCCAATTCAAGTCATCTTTATACACATTCTGAGAGAAAGAACAGTGAAAGGTGACAAGTACTAACAACTGAATTTATAGTAGAACATTTAGATGATTTCCTAACTGTTTGTCACTGTGCTTAATGGTCATAGGGTGGGCATCTCAACAGCTGGAAGGTCTTTATGCCCAGTCTAAAGAACAACTTAACCAAATGATCAAGGCCAACATCACTGGCTAGTGACATCATACCACCTGCTATGTCAAACACCTCCTCCTCTCAAGGAGACAAATAACTAAGTTCTAGTCTAACGGTAAAAAGATTAAATATTTGACATAAGTGTTCCATACTTGGAGAGGATGCTTACAAATCAAGGAATGATTGCTTATTTTGTGTAGAGAAGCAGCAGGGTTTATAGATACAGGGGAAACCCAAGCATGGAGGATTGAGCAGGGTTGGGTGAAGCCAGTAACTAAGCAAGTTGCAGAAAGGACATCTTACATCACTCAAGATCTCCTGTGCATTTCGGGCCCTTATAATGTTGGGTTCTTCTGGAAGAGATGTCCACTGGTGGAAGTAGTTTCGGTACTCCAGATCACTGAGTATATACTGGCACCTTTTAGCCAACACATGGTTCATCATATCATTGGGGATATGAACATTTGCTTTGGTGTCCTCATAATCTCTTCTGTAGTTCAACTAAATAGTATTTTTAAAGACAGAAATAGGAGGAGAAGTAAAACATAAATTATCTAGATAATCTCTTTTAGGGTCCCATTTCCAATATAATAAAAGTCAGAACCTTTAGAATAGACTTAGGTTTAAAAATTATTCTTAGATATATTATTCTTTGTCTTTTAAAATCTCCCATTCTTTTAGAACACAGGCAAATAGTGACCTTTGTGTTTTCTCTTTTTTTCCTGAATACAGAATTCTCATGTGTGTTTGGTAGTAGAGGAGGGAAGGAAAGAAGAAACCCACATACTAAATGGTGGGTGGATCTGGGGTAGACTAAGACTGGATCATTCCTTCCTCTCCAGCTAATCTTACATCCAAAGGCAGATTATATATAGGCAGACATGATAGCAGTATATACAAATACTCAAGTGAACATATGCTTACCGCACTCCTCATCTTTTGGAAATCCAAAGAGTGAACCACACCAGGGAATTCACTGATTACTTTTCCAGCCAGGTAGTGACCCTTCTGCTTCTCATATGTCTCTTTGTATTTAAGCTGTGAAGCAGAGACAACATTGAGAATCACTGAGATTTTCTAATTTAATCCTTACTCCCTAATAAAGACTGAAACTTCTGAGATGAAAAATCCTACCGACCTCACTGTTCACAAAGTCAGCATGCTTGGCTCCAACAATGGGAATATAGCGTTCATCCAAGGTATAACCATAGGCTTTGGTTCCCTCCCATGCTCCTTTATAGAGTATCTATAACAAAGAAATCTGTGTAACAAATATTTGCATTTGACATCATTCATATACTACTAAAAAGAAAAAGGTAAAATAAAGGCAAAAAATTTGTTTAAAGTCAGACTTAAATTTTTATTTACAACTGTGAGTATACCTACCTTAGAACAGGATGGTCATTTGGCTTGTTGCAAGTTAAATCTATAGATCTTGAGGATTTAAAATAAATTTAACTATATTTCTGGTTGTAATAAAAGTGAAAACAAATTTGCATATAGGGAATTTTACAAAGATTGCTTTTTATTAGTATATATGCCTACACACTATGCACACACATGCAGCATCCTTAACACTTTTTTACCTGAACTAAAATTTGAAATTGCTAAGTCCTTCATTTTTTGACTGGAGTTGTCTACATTGATAAAGAGGGACCAAGCTCTCCCCTCTTTTTCTTTCCTATTGGCAGTTAAGTTGTACAGTCCTATATGGACAGGACTTACTACCTTATTAAGTTACAGCACTAGTAAGTGCTGTATTATATATAACTTATTTAATTGTCTCTCTATTTCACTTGCATGGGTTCCTAAACTGTTTATCTGATTGAACTTCAGCACCTCAGTGCCTCTTACAGTGCCTGGCACATTACAGGAACTCAAAGATATAACTGAACAAGTGCTACTAGTCCTGAATAATATGTAATTTCTAATAAAGAAGACTAAATGCAACAAAAATAGCTCTCCTTAAAAGCTCAGCTGACCACAAAATCTGCCATGAATATATTAAAAAATTTCAATTTGGAACAGAGTGTCTAGCACATAAAATAGAACTTACGGTACTATAGAGTTTTCCCATGTCTTTGGAGTGGGTGATATGTGGTGTCTCTGGAGAAAATATATACTTGCCCTTTACTTCTTTATTAAATGTTTCTTTATATTTTACCTAAGGAGAGAAAACAAAATCTTTCATAACTATAAAGTAATTATTATTTTAAAATATTTTAATTTAGTATTTGTTAATTTAAGTAGTAAAAATGACTATTTAAACTTGTAAGATCTATCTAGAAAGATAATAATCAGTCTACATTTAGAGAACAAAACTAATAATTGGTTGAACTTCAGTCCATTTTAGTAAATAAAATAATTTGACATGAATATAGGTATTATTTAAAAGTGCTTAACAATATACCACCTACTAGTGACTTTAAAGACATCCCTCTAAGGCCACCCTATAATTTATACCCCCTCCTTTTTCTCACAAGCAATTACCAAGAATTAACCAAAATCCATTCAGTGATAGACAACTAACTCCCCAGGCTATGTGCCTCATTATACACAAAGCAAACTTACATCACTTTGATTGACTGAGTTAATCTTGGCTAAAACAATCTCTGGAGGGTCCACCACACTTGTGAAGTTAGGATAGTTGTCAAGAGCACCTTTCTTATATTTTATCTGCAAACAAATAGAGATGATTAAGATTGGTCTCCCCTCCCCCACTAAGCATTCTACCCTTACATGGGAAGTAAGGAGTTGAGGCATGAAGTAAGAACAGGCTTTGCATACCTGATTCACCATTTCCTGGTTCTTAGTGACCCTCACATAGTCCACAGAATCCAGGGGGATCCAGCCAATGCCTCGGAGCCACTCTAGGTCAGCTTTGTAGACATTCTGAAAGCAGGCAGAGAAATATGCTGCCGATATAACTGGGTCAGACACAGGATTTCAGGGCACAGTAGAGTAGAAACAGTTTTTCAGAAACTTTTAAAGGATTCCTTCTCATGACTATTACTGAATTAATTTAGTCACTTCATCTGTCAATCTAAGATCTATTTCTCGAACTTGTTATTATGACTGAGGCACTGTGCTAGGTACTTTTATTTTTATTAAAATATTTTAAAATTTACATATACTTGCCATTAATTGTAATCCCCATGTATTCCCCATCACCATCTCACCAGTGCACCATCACCTCAGTCCCCCGTGCTCCCATCTGCCCTCAACCCTCCCCCTCCCCCCTCCCCACCAAGTGTCCCCAGTTTGTCCTTGTCTTTTCATTTTTGGTTTTTGTTTCTTTATTGTTGTTGTTATTATTATTATTATTGTTCTTATTCCTTTCCTTGATACTCATTTGGTTCCCTTATGTTCCTCCTAGGGGAGGAACCATCTGGTAGTTTTCTTTTGCCTTCTGACTTGCT
>JAGFMF010011870.1:4604874-4620492 GCA_019455555.1 Galemys pyrenaicus
CAGAAGGCAAAAGAAAACTACCAGATGGTTCCTCCCCTAGGAGGAATATAAGGGAACCAAATAAGGATCAAGGAAAGGAATAAGAACAACAACAATAACCACAATAAAGAAACAAAAACCAAAAATGAAAAGACAAGGACAAACTGGGGACACTTGGTAGGGAGGGAAGAGGGGGAGGGTTGAGGGCAGATGGGAGCACGGGGGATGAGGTGATGGTGCACTGGTGAGATGGTGATGGGGAATACATGGGGATTACAATTGATGATCAAATATATATAAATTTAAAAAAAATTATAGTAATAAAAAAATTTTAAAAAAGAGTAACTTTTTAAGGATAACAATTCTTTTTCTTTTTATGGCTTTGGAGAAATTTTTTACCACGCCACAACTTTCACCATTCTTTCAAACATAACTAGTTGTCAGTGCCTGGTTAAAAAAAAAAAAAAGAAACGAAAACAAGGAGCTACTATGTCAATGATGTAGCATCTGAGTTCCAAAGACACTCCATTAAATGACAAGAATAATTTCCCAACATATTTCTAGGGAACTTTGTTTTCAGTTTCTTAGAAAAATTTTTTTCAACATATACAATTCACTCTTCAACTTCTAGTCACAAATTATACTAGATGCTTCAGAAAAAGTTAAATAATCATAAAAAAGATAATGCAATCAATTCATTTGGACAATTAATTGGTTTTGAAGTGAATATTCTTCACCCAGCTTTGATGAAGTAGATAGAAAAGAGATAACTTTATTTTCATTCACCTTTAGCTGAAATATAGCCTTTCATTCAATTATAAGTATGAATAACAGGCTGTACTAGTATTGACATTATATGACACTTTTGCAGGAACAAAAATCACAAATATTTTCATATCTTATTACAGTTGTTGCAAGTATCTTGAAATATTTATGCTCAACACTTGTCTGAAATTAAAAGCAGTTGTTTTTTACTTAATGTGTTAAAAAGCTTATTTTACTACACTATAGATTTAGTTTATTATTTTGTTAACCACATTTTGATGTGACCGCTTCCTTCTGAAATACATTTTTAAAATTTTATTTTATGCATTTCATGACATTATCTTCAAGTAACAGGTTTTATCAGATTACCAAAAGATTCCATGGCATAATGAAGTAGGAATCCCTTTTCAAAACCTTCAAACATATGCTGAAGAAAATTAGATCCACTCACATCACTCTGAAGATCATAGGCCTTCCGAGCCTGGATGACATCATTCTGGTCAGGAAGACAGGTCCACTCATGTAGAGGATGCTTGTAGTCTATATCACTTACAAGGATCTGGCACTTCTTGGCAAGCACCACCCCCAGCATGTCCACTGGGCTGCTGAACTTGGTCTTCCACTTCTCAAAGTCCTTCTTGTACTCCCTGTCACTCTGGATTTTTGCTGCATGTATGGACCACATCATCTTGGGGTCATCCTTAATGTCCCGAGCCCCGATGTGATGACCGAGCTGCTTGCGGTAGCCCTCCTTATACTTGTACTGAGAAAATAGAAAGGGTATGAGTCTAGTGATAAGGACAGCTTATTAATATCATAGTTCATCATTTCACACACACGGTATTTCTTCTGATTTTCTGCACCACTATTGTGAAGGATACAGGTGAATATTGCCAATCCTATTGTATAATAAAGAAATCTGAAGCCTAGAGGGGTTAGGTGATTTGTCCAAGGCCACATCACAAACAGAACAGAGAGCTTCTGGCTCCTAATTTTTCCTCCTTCTACAAAATTATATAACCTAGTTTATAAATGATTGCTTAACAAGTAAAAGTAAAATATCCTACACAATCTAAAAGAGCATATACTAGAGTCATTGCAACTACTTTCTAAAAATGTTTTCACATTAAAATGTTTTAGAATATACCCCTTATTATTAGAATTTAAAATGAGTCCTTGCTTGAAGATATGGACTATATTTTGCTAGAGTTTGACCAGAAAACATCTCTTTTACTAGTTTGTTAATGGTATTAAACTTTCAGCGACTTTAGTTAAGATTCTACTTTTAAAATTCAAGAAAAATAATGATGATGGTCGTGATCATGATAATGCCTATTTTACAATCACATTGTAGAGTAAACTTGTCCAACTTAACAACCACAGAAAGTTTTGATAATGGAAGGATAAAATCTAAATCATAGGACCCTTCTAGGAGGAAAGTTTGGAGCTAGGTCCCAAGGAGTCATAGTACAGAATGAAGACACTGAACACCCTCAGGTGATGTTTCTCATGAGAACAGAACTAGAGATAAGAGATAAGTGGGTAAGTAAAAAAAGACCTGTTTACTTCTCAATTGTTCTTGTGTTCAGTTAGGGTTATTTTGGTGGGAGAGCCTCAATAATAGTTACAAAGAATGAAACAAAACAAAACTTTTTATATGGGGAATTATTAAAAGAGACTAGTCAGGTCAACTAAAGTTTTGGCAAGAAAACTGTAAGATCTGCCATTTGTAAACATCTTTGAGTAAGAAATGTCTCTTCCAAAAACATCACTTACATCGCTAGCAATATCTCTTGAGGCCTTGGCTGCTTGAATTGGAATGGCATCCAAACGCAAGTCATAGCCTTCCTTCTTGGACTCTTCCAAAGCAAGTTTATAGAGTTTCTGCAGAAAAGAGAGTCATCAATCATTACTCCTTTCATAAAAAATAAAGCTGTTTATTATTAAATTTTTTTCTGTCTTCATTTAAAGTACGGAAATAAATGTACTAAGTATTAGAGTGGGTTTGTGGAAAACATTGCTTCATAGGTGCTCAAAGGTTTTAGAGCCCATGTTCTAAGCTTTGGGATTTTATTGATTGGTAAATTTTTTAAAAATGGGGAAGGTCAGTATCAAGTTGCCAAAATTTTGTTTTGCCAAACAAGCACATGTGAAAAACCATTTACTATTACAATACATCAAAGAAAGGTCATCTTACAACTAAAGAAGAAGAAAGAATTAAGGGCATTTTTAAATTGCATATATTTGCATTCATGAAAAACTGATTATGTTGTCTTTATTTTTTTCTTTCACCTTGCTGTGAACTGTCATCAAGGATTATTATCAGTCTGTAGACTAAGGTTTCAGAATCACTGCTCTGATAAAAATGTTGGTCCTAACAGGACCAGTGCCTAGGAAGTGCTTGCAAACAACTAAACCAGAGCACAGTGAAGCAGCACTATAATACAAGGTATGATAACTTCTTGGGTTTCAATTCAGTGCTTGCTAAGTAACTCGTGTATAAAATAAAGACTTGTTATCTACATTGACTTGTAGGGAAATTCTTTACTAGTTCAATTTTGATTTGAGTATCTCTTCATAACATGAATAACCTATTGATAAAGGCTGGCCTATTTTGTTTACCCACCATATATCCCAAAATTGAATCAAGGGAGATGAATTACCTTTTACTAATAAATTTAGTTTGACTATGTATAATAAATCAATCAAAAATATTCCACTAATAAAACAATCATTCATTTTTGCCTTTGAGTTCTTCAGAAGATCAATATTTTACTCACATCACTATAGTTTATTCGGTTGGACTTGGCTAACATAATTTCTGGTGTATCAGGCATGACATGGATTGTCTTCTTATCATTGTCCCAAGCTTCAGTATATAAGCGCTATAACAAAAAAGAATGAGAAAAATTATTTTGGTGTTTGAAAACATTTTTCTTTTGATTATATGCCTGTTACTTTTCTTCTATAAAATGCTGAAATAAAATTATTAGAGCTGCATAAGTTTCTCCCTAATAAATCACTACATTGAAGAGTATATAGTTCACTATATCATTGACTCAGAGTTATTACAATTTCTTACTAAAGTCCTCAGTTCTCAAAAGTATAACTGGGTTGCAGGAGTTAAATTCTGTGTAGGAAAGAATTATGAAACAATTATGACATATACTCTCTTAAACATAAACTTAATAATTTCAAGATTAAGAAACTATAACATAATGGAACAATCACTTTTAAAAGAATCACAAATCTTCTAAGACTACAAAATTATAATATGTCAAAATTTTTATTCTATGGAGAATTTTGGACATAATTTGAGGAGGAGTAATGACTCACCTTATTCATGTTTATAGCATTGTTCTTTGCCAGCACCTGCTCCAGAGAATCAGTTATGCTAGTAAATTTCATTGTGTCTGGACGTTGACGGTAGATATTATCACTCAATATCTCTGTGGCTCTCTTGGCTTTAACAACTTCCATAGAGCCAATTGGAACCCAGCCAATGCCCTTCATCCATTCAAGGTCCGCTTTATACAGATTCTGTGAATCAACAGTTAAGAAATGCATTTATTGGTTTTTTTTTTTTTTTTTTTTCAGATTTTTATAGTCACAAAGTGGATAANGTTAAGAAATGCATTTTTTGGTTTTTTTTTTTTTTTTTTTTCAGATTTTTATAGTCACAAAGTGGATAATACTAGAGAATACAGATGTATTGATCAACAGATAAAGCTCCTAACATAACTGACTATTCATTCATAAGCACTGTGAATCCTGAGCATATTTTCTTTCCTGAGAATTTTTTGGTATAGAGGATGACAAGCCTTTTTTTTTTTTAAGTGAAAGATGCAATCTTGCCCTTGGCTATAACCTTGAGGAAATTATAAGATTTCTGAATGAAAGCTGAGCAGACTGTGTTCTAATATTTTCTCTGTAAGACCACACATCAGACCTATGCCATGTGAGTGATGCAGTCACAGAAATGCTTGCCTCTATTTC
Source organism: Galemys pyrenaicus (assembly GCA_019455555.1). Taxonomy (NCBI): domain Eukaryota; kingdom Metazoa; phylum Chordata; class Mammalia; order Eulipotyphla; family Talpidae; genus Galemys; species Galemys pyrenaicus. The sequence continues at coordinate 4,609,615 of JAGFMF010011870.1, forward strand.
CATCTTCAATCAAAAAAATCAAATGCTTAATGTATAACGGTAATATATAGATATTTCCCTGATTTTTCAATCTGTTTGCTCTCAATAGGACATTCTGAATGTTCATAGGTATTAAATTAAGTCATGACATGATTCAGATCTGTTTGTAACCAGCCTAAGGGATACTCACATCACTCTGGAGATCATAAGCTTTCCGAGCCTGGATGATGTCATTCTGGTCAGGCAGGCAGGTCCATTCATGCAAAGGATGTTTATAGTCCACATCACTGACCAAGGTCTGACATTTCTTAGCCAAAACAATACCAAGCATGTCCACTGGGCTGCTGTACCTGGTCTTGTATTTCTCAAATTCTTTCTTGTACTCACGGTCACTCTGCACTTTGGCTATGTGGAGGGACCACATCATCTTGGGGTCATCATGTACTGCTCTGGCACCAATATGGTGACCCAACTGCTTACGGTAAGCTTCTTTATATTTGTACTGAAAGAAAGAAACCAGTGAATAAGGAGGAAGCACCAAGGGATATTTCCTGTTGTTCTTTCTAAGGTGAGGCCTTTCTATGAAAACCTGAGACACCAGGGAGTTTAGCTAAATGTGCTGCTGTGATGCTAGCATCAGGCATGCTTTCTCCCAAAGGAGAAGATGGTATGCTAATGTGCACACTTTCAAATGATTCCTTTATATAATGCCAAAAATTTTTCTGTTCACAAATAATGATTAAAAAGTGAACACCAAAAGACTGAACTCAGTCAGTGATGAACAGCATCCCAGGAGATAGTCATGTGGGTGAAACTAGCTAAGAACATGTCTGAGAGATGTGTTTACATGGTCCATTACATTTTCTTTTCCTAGGGCATTTTGATGAATAATTTCCTCTTCACAAATAATCTTGGAAGAATCATTTTAAATAGGAATAGCTTCTTGTGTAATGAATAGAGAGGTTTGGTTTTGCAAGATGAAAAAGCTCTAGAAGTCTGTTGTACAACAGTATAAATATTCTTAACATTACTGAGCTTATATTTGAAAATGGGTAAAATAGTAAATTTTATATTTTGTGTTTTTATCATGACTAAAAATGAAAAAAAAATCTATAAACCTGGGTGATTTTGCTACTCTTCAACTAATATTAAAATTGTCCAGGAATCTGAGGTCTCCATTTTTAGGGTAAATGAATAATCAGTTTTATGGATACCAAAGCAGGACTTTTAGCTTCTTCCCTATCCTATATCCTTCTTTAAGTCATGTGGAACTCAATCCTTTAAGTCAAGAACTCAGTTAAGCTGGTTTTTCCAAACATCTTTGCCTTGAGTGTTTCCTGAGGACAACTCATGAGATATAATAAGTACCTCAACATATGTCCATTTAACTTTAATCAAGGCACTCAGTTTTATTAATCAAAGACCAAAACACAAGAGCCAAAAAAAATATCTTCCAGTCCAGGTGTTGTCTCAATGTCACTTGTATTCTTGGGCAGTTTACCCACTTATCTCAAATGCGTTTGCCTATGCAATGAGGGCTTTGTGATGACTAAGGAGACTTCCAAGTGTAGTCCAATAATGTGGTTTCCTATGTAGGTGGCTGGCCTGTTGGTAACAATTGCAAAGACTGGATCAACTCTTACATCACTGGCAATATCCCGGGAGGCCTTGGCAGCCACAATCGGAATGGCATCACTTCTCAAGTCGTAGCCCTCTTTCTTGGCTTCTTCCATGGCTTGGCGATAAAGGCTCTGGGGAAAGAAGCAGTAGACTTTAGGTATAGTACCTACCTTTATTCTAAAAAAGCATTTTGTCAAAGGAAGACAACTTGGGGATACAGAAATTCACTGGTATATTCAGTCAGGTTTTTAAAAAATCTGCTAGTAGATGCAGTACTAGTAGATAGTTCTGGAAAAAGATTGAGAAACCACTTATAGTTTTAGTGGAAAAACAATAACGACCTATAACTCTTTAAGGCCTTATCTTTTCTCTATATTGTTCAGAATATTTTAAATTGTTTGTGACTGTAAAGACAAATTCTCACATGCAAAGAAAGTCCTTAATATGGCAGAAATAGTGAAATTATATTGCTTCATTATTGTGCCCCATTTTCCAGTTATGCTGAATTAATAACAATGTAATAATATCTGGATTTTATATATGATGCAGAGGTATTTAATTTTTAAGTAACTTAAAAGTACTAGAGGGAAATTATTGTATGGTTTTAATGTAGGTTATTACTATATGACAAACTACATTCTTTTCAAGATGAGACTTTACAAGGAAAAGCCAAAGTAAAAATACATTTTAAAAAGTTGATATAAACCCTGAGCGCACTTGTTCTTAAAAATTTTAGAAATGTTTATTTTTTAACTGGGGAGTCATTTACTTTATAAAAGTTTTCCTTTGAAGAATAAATGCTCAAACTTGTCCTCATGTATAAGTGTGATAAAACGTCTTTGAGTCATCTCATGACCTGGGGTCAAACAAAAAGATTTCTTTCATTTTTCCAAAATTTGAAAAAGATGTAGGGTTTCAAAGAAATGAATGCTTTTAGTTATCATCAAGGCTACAATTTAAAGCTTATTTGGTACTGTATTTACCCAAGAGAACTAGAACAGATAAATGAGCATTTAAAAGGAAAAAAACAAGATGTGGTTGTTTTGTTTACATTTATTTAGCTAAATATGAACTGAAGTACTAATGATAAAGGGTTGAGAAGAAAATCAATTGGTCATTCTGAAGTATAGTTTCCAGAAAGCAGTTCTTTGATAATAAACATAATCATGTAATTTTAAAGAAAGTAAATTCAGCTGGAAATTTTAGAATTAAAAAATAGCCCAATTTCCTCTCAGCAGTCCAAAAAGAAAATCTACCTCATCTGACCTAATTTTAACAAAAGAGAGAGACTTAAAAGCTTTATTACAGTTTGATATAGAAAGTAACTTTATCTACTTGGGGTGAGACAGATCACTTAGGAAAGTTAATCGAATAGAAAAACTCCGTAGTCGCAAGAAAAATTGCTTTTTCAAAAATAACTGAAACCAAGGTCAATCAAGTATTTCTGACCAGGCTTGTGCCTGGATCTGCTTTGTAATGCCGGAGAGGAAAATCATATCCTCTTCATTTCATTTGTCATGGTTATTTGATATAAGCATGGTTCCTTTTTAGGGCTACACTACAAAACTAATTAATGTGGATTAAATAATGAACATTGTCAAGTCTTGAAAATGACTATTTAAAATCTGCAGTGTTCTCAAGCCAAAGAAAAATCTGTCCTCCATATTTTTTACTGAAAATGCACAGATATGTAAAAAAAAATCAGTGTTCTTGAATAAACCAGATAATTCTTGACTTCAGCATGAACAATCAGGTAAGAAGCTATTTCTGTAGCAGTATTTCTAGACTGCAGATTTATGTGATGACAAGTTTGGTAAAGATGGAGACAGTGCGTGAAAGAATGTATTTTATCATCCTCAGACAATTTTGAAATGGAGGAATTTAAGAATTATCATTTCAGTTCTTATAAATAAACCTCAAGTTATTTTGAGCATATTAAATAAATCAAATCTTCATGGTGAATTAAGTGTAAAGAGAAGAAATTAAAGTTTATTAATTAAACAACTGTTTTGCATCAGTCTTCAACTGGACATTTTATATATACTAACTCATGTTGTCATTACAGAAGAGGAAATTTTGCTCCATTTTACAGTTGATGTAACTAAGGAAAAAAAACTCACAAAATTCGAAGCAAATATTATCCTGATAAATAACAATAATTTTTAAAATTAAAACTACAAGATGTTTCAATCACAATGAGATTGAGGGTTTGCACCCTGAATATAAACATGTTTATCTTAGGTATATATAATATTCAAAAGTACATACATAGATCTACTTTTTGAATATAACAATATGTATATTCATGGTATAGTATGTACATAAGAAAAAAACAAACTTATTGGTATACATGAGGATACAATCTATAATTCTGAAATTTTTATTAAATCAGCAAAAATCAATATGGCCAGATTAAGAATGAAACAAATGATCTTACCTCACTATAATTTATTTTATTTTGCCTGGCCAACATAATTTCAGGTGTATCAGGCATGATGTGGATTTGGGTCTTGTCTTTGTCCCAGGCTTCTGTGTATAAGCGCTGTGATGTATAAAATATTTCATGAGTTATGAAAACAAAGTGTATTACATACTGGAGTTTTCATTTAAGAGATCATGACAAAAGTGAATGCTGGTAAATGCCTCCTTGCTATCTATGCTTGTGCAGCAATTAACACTCTTTAGTCTTTTTGATATTACAGATTATTTATTATCTTTACATATAAGAGTAGACTGTTATGAAAAAGAACATGTGTGCCCTTCATTACAGGATCACATCCATCCCAATTAAATTAAAAGCAAGTATTTTCTAAGCAGATAGCACAAGCATCGATAGTATAGTGGTTAGCAGAGTTACCTTCCAATATTGATATCTCCATGTGTACTGTGGGCATATTAACAAATCTTTCCCATTTTTTTTATTAATTACAAATGTACCTGGATATGCCATCTCTAGATTATTTTTTAACCAGTATTATGAACATTAGCATCTGATTTGTTTTATACTTAACTAAATAAGTATAGCCAGTAAAAAAGAAACCTTGATATGATACAACATGTAACTCTCATAGACGTCAAATTATTTGAACACCAAGCAGCTATTCTTAGTTGTGGATATTTCACAAGTAATGTCAAAGTAGCAATTTCCACATTTTTTTTAATCATCCTAGTATAACTGAATAGATAACCAAATCACTTTATAGAGGATGACAACTGAATATAAGACTTATTTAATCACAGATAGTCTCTGTGTTATTTCTTAAAGTTTGGGGGCTCACCTTGTTCATGGTGATGGCATTGTTCTTGGCCAGCACCTGTTCCAGGGAATCAGTCACACTGGTAAATTTCAGCTTGTCTGGGGACTGACGGTAGATGTTGTCACTCAGTATCTCTGCAGCTCTCTTGCACTTGACTTGCTCCAGAGACCCAAGGGGGACCCAGCCAATGCCTTTCAGCCACTGGAGGTCTGATTTATAGACGTTCTGGTGAGATCAAACATAAAAGAAAATATTACTGAAGCTGTTAAGACTTGACTACAAAAATGGAAAACTTGGGTAGCCAAATACCACACCTATATCCTTTAAAATATGCAGACAAAAAAAAATTGAAACATGCAGACCAAATTAGATATACCCTCATGGTATTTGGTTCTTTCTAAAAGAAAAGACAGCACAATGAAAAAAGGATGGAGAGGAGAAATACTAGTCTTTATGAGTATTTTACCTAGACCATTACCTATTTATTACTATGTATTAATTGTCATAAGCATGTTCACTTGTGGTAGTTAGTAGTCACTCAGTACTCACATCACTCTGGAGGTCATAGGCCTGCCGAGCATGGATGACGTCATTCTGGTCAGGCAGACACGTCCACTGGTGCAGGTAGTTCTTGTAATCCACGTCACTGACTAAGGTCTGGCACTTCTTGGCCAGCACCACTCCCAGCATGTCCACTGGGCTGCTGAACTTGGTCTTCCACTTCTCAAAGTCCTTCTTGTACTCCCTGTCACTCTGGATCTTGGCCACATGCATGGACCACATCATCTTGGGGTCGTCCTTAATGTCCCGGGCCCCAATGTGATGGCCCAGCTGCTTGCGGTAACCATCTTTGTATTTGTACTGAAATAAAAGTGGTCATTATAAACAAATGAATGGAAAGGCTAAAAGTCTTACTGATTAAAATTTTAGTATTTTTAAATTGGGAATTCTTGCAGAGAAATGGAATCTTCTGAGTTTTAACTTATATTCTCATTCTAAACTCTGATTAACTTCATGACAATATTCTAATGGTAACACTGACCAAACTACATCGTTGCAATGCATTCAGACATCAAGTCTCTGAAAGCAAAGGCAGCAATACTTAAGAAAAACAGAAATGTGTACTGCCTTTGCTTTATTTTAGAATAATGAAATCACTGTTTGACAGTAAATTTGACATATAATTTGAGAATGATATTTCTAAGTCCACAGGTGTCATTTCATCCCCCCTCACACCCTATACTCCTCCCACTTCTGCCTTGCTGACTTTCACTAGGTCATATGATTCCCAGAAGTAGACTAGTTTGTGTTTTCCACACAGTGTGTCCTTCTGTCAGAGGTCAAATTTGGTTGAGGGTTGTTGGGATTCCTTACAAGAAAAAAAGTCTTTTGGTGGTGTAGTAAGTGCTGACTCCAGATGTTTTTCTCTAATTTAGACAATATTACCCAAAACCCAACCATACATATTTTGGAAGCTATGTAACAAAGATACCTATTTAGTGTCTTCTGGAATTTTCATTTTTCTGTGAGGGCAATGTGCTTAAAATATGGAGATGAATTTTTAATAATTATAGAAATGAAGAATTGTAGATTCAAATTCAATTTTATATTGAAGTTTAGGATCCTCTCTCTGCCTTTAGGATCTGGATAAAGTCTTTTTTTTTTTTAAGATTTATTTATTTATGCATACAAGCACTGGGATACAGGCCAGAGGTTGGGGGGGGAGGTGGTGGTGGTGAGAGGATTCACCACAGAGAGCAAGCAGCAGAACAGGCAGATCAACTGAAGTACACTGCTGAGGGGAGCAGCGGGCACAGCAGGAGAGGTCCGCCACACCATGTGAGTCCCCTCCCTGGCTGGCAGCAGGGATCGAACTCGTGCTGCAGTGGCTGTGGTTTGCTTCATAGTGCGTTGCTTAACCCACTGCGCCACCAGGGAGGCTCTATTTAGGTCTTTTTGAGTTAAAAGTATGAAAAAGTTGGGCATCCCTGGTGGTGCAACAGGTGGTAAAGCAAAGCACTATGAAGCAAACTGCAGCCACTGCAGCATGAGTTCAATCCCTGCTGCTGGCCAGGGAGAGGACCCACATGGCGCAGCAGAATTTTCCTGCCTCACTCGCTGCTTCCCTCAGCAGTGTGTTTCAGTCAATCTGCCTGTTCTGCTCCCCACTGTCTCTTGTGAATCCTCTCACCTCCCTGGACTCTGGCCTGTACCCCAGAGCTCTATATGCATAAATAAATAAATCTTTAAAAAATTTTTTAAAAAGATTTATAAAAATATGAAAAAGTTTTATAAGAGCATTTCTTTCATCTAGAAAAATAAACCAATAAATGTGCTTCAACTGACAGCCAGGTGCATCTTCCTGATGCAATAATGTGACTGCCCCAACACTTCTCCCAGGCATGTAAATATGCAGAGGGCTTGCTGCTACTCACATCACTGATGATGTCCCGGGAGGCCTTGGCAGCCACGATTGGAATAGCATCACTTCTTAAGTCATAGCCTTTCTTCTTTGCTTCTTCATGAGCAAGTTTATACAGACTCTACAGAAAGAAAGTCAGAATTAAAACAAAACAAATTGGAGATTAGAAAATCACACACCACACATTTTTAACAATAGAAACTGGAAAGTAAGTTTCTAGCAATACTGGAAAGTAAACACAATATATTCTACCAAAAAAATGCTATTTAGCAGTAGAAAAATGAGATATAGCAATAAATAGCAATGTAGTTTTCTGTATCATTATAGATTAACATGAGCAATATGATACATATATCAATATAGATAAGCATCCCTATAAATGTAGACTAATGAGTAGAGGATCAATCCATACATATTTCTAAGTGAAAAAGAAATTACAGGACAATATACTTAATATTACTTGTTTGTATGTAAAATATAGACATTTATTCATTTACTCTTTAAAATTTGTGACAATCTTCTAATCTTTATGTTTTAAAAAATGAGAAAAATAAAATTTGAAACATAGTTAACTTGACTATAATCACAAGGTAAGCCTCTAAATTTTGACTGCAAAATTTGGAAAACGTACGTTTTTTAAATAATATGTAGGTAGTATTATTAGCTTGAAAAGGGGCCTGATTAATTTAAGTCTGGTCTTTCTCCTTTATCTGCCACTTTATACTCTACCTTTGGAGAGGTGCAGTGATTTCCTTATTTATCCAATTGGTTCAGATGGGATAACTGGGTATGCCCTGCTCAGCTCTGACCTGTTCCTTCTAGATCAGCCCAGTGCCTCCTCTGTTTCTCCAGACATCAAGGGGCACATTGTCTCCAATGTGACTTGTGCCTGGATTCAGTTAGGTTCAGAACCTCATTTTGGGATCCAGTTAGATTTTTAGCTCTCATACAAATGTGTTCTTTAACCTAATGTTAAGTAGCAGAAAATTCAGACTTCTATTTCTCCTCCTTTGTTTAATTTTTAAATTTTACTCAGGATACAGGTGGGACTAGGTCTACCTATTCCCCTTGAAGGGTTGTCAGATTTAGCAAATACAAATATAACATATCTACTTAAACCTGAATTTCAGATAAACAGCAGATAAAATTTTACTATATGATAATAATAACAATGAGTCAGTATCTTATCTGGCAACCTTATTTCTAGGAAAGGCCAAAATAGTACTCAGGTCTAATGACTCACACTGGAAATGACCATAAGTTGAAAGATAACATTACTGCAGTTTGCCCATGGAATTCAATAGAATATTATATTCAACACATAGATGAAAGTTTGGACAGACTGGGTGTCCATGACAGCTGAGACTTCAAAATCTCCACAAAAGTAAGTAAAGAAAAACAAACAACAATAACGTAACATCACAGATCTTTGCACATACCTCACTGTAGTTGAGTTTGTTCTGCCTTGCCAACATGATTTCTGGGGTATCAGGCATTATATGAATTTGAGTCTTGTCTTTGTCCCAGGCCTCAGTGTATAAACGCTATCAAAGCAGATGGTGATAGAAAACCACTTGAAGTAAGCATTAAAAAGATTATTACTTATCTAATGAGAAAAATTTAAATAGACATAAGGTATTCAACCTCCAGTTGAATCTTAATGCTAGTTATCAAGATTAGAACAGGGAATAATAAAATTATTTAAAGGATTTCAAGTATATAATTTGAGGTATTTCTGTGGAAAATTTTAACTCCACTAGTCAAAGTATAACATCTTTTATCATCTCGAAGGAGCTTGAGGCAACTGGGGGCTCACCTTGTTCATGGTGATGGCGTTGTTCTTGGCCAGCACCTGTTCCAGGGAATCAGTCACACTGGTAAATTTCAGCTTGTCTGGGGACTGACGGTAGATGTTGTCACTCAGTATCTCTGCAGCTCTCTTGCACTTGACTTGCTCCAGAGACCCAAGGGGGACCCAGCCAATGCCTTTCAGCCACTGGAGATCAGACTTATACACATTCTGTGAAGAGTTTAAAAACATAAGTTCTTCAGCAAGAACAAAATATTTAGGGTTAAGATGTAAATGGGATCAACAGTAAAGTACAATTCTAGTTGTTTTTGTTTTTCTACAGAAAACAAGTTCACCGTATTGTGATACAGTGACTATCACAATAGAGGACTCTAGAAACATCTCCTAGCCATAACAAAAGTGGTCACCTATTTCAGGTGGTTAGCAGAGAAGTGACTGAAGTGAGTATCTCCTATCCATCAGTACAGTGACAGTTATAATGTCCATGTGTACGAGAAAAGAATGTCAACCTAGTATGAATATGAACCCAACAGCAGGTTCTCAAGCCTCATCAAATGAGATTTTTCAGGAGCTACTAAAAGTCAGATTTTATTTTATTTTTTTTAAAGTCAGATGTTAAAGAATACTGATAATATGAAGAAATGTCATTAATATTAGATGAAAAATAGTACATAAAACAATGTGTGTGGATAAACTATAGAGCAGCAGTGGGCTTTTCAGGAGTTGGATTAATATTGCCCTAAATATATTTTATGTTTTATATTTATAAGGAGCAGAATGAAAATGTAATAAGGATGTAGAACCCTGAAGTCCTGAGGCAGAATTTTGATGGTTTTAACAGTGTCCAATGTTCAGGGTGGTAAGTGAGCATTTTATCGGTCCAGGCTCCAGTTTCTTTGCCACCAAATTCCCAAGACAGGAAGCATGGACTCTTTTACAGAGTCATCTATCCATATCTTTATTCCTCAGTTTTTTATTTTATTTAAAATCTTTATCTTCATCTTTCTGCTACAGATTTTTATGTACCCATTAAATACTCCTAACTGGAGTGAGACATTTGCTCTGCTCTTTGAAGGATTTCACCTCTAATAGCAATAGAAAATATAAGCTGATATTTTGCAGTCTGAACAAAAAGTCTTGGAATTGTTCTATGCCGACTAGTAATTGATCCTTAAATAACCACAGAAAGAATAAAAACATAAATACCTCTGGAGTACCATTTATTTTAATATGTACCTACCTCACATTATTTAAACATATCTGAAGGATGCCATCTAAAAGTGGCACTCAGCAAATAGACGGATGAAGGCAATCTGTCAATTCTGTCACTCTATGAATAATGTTAACTGTTTTCCACTACCTTTTATGTTCAGTCAGGGCCTTTCTGTTTGGATAAAACTGAAAACCCACAATTCTGTATGTTCAAAGCTATAGGACAGAGTAGGAGTTCAGGGGTGGGCTATAAATTTCTAGGAACAGATGATGTATAATTATTATTAATTTGCTTTATTCACCTAATTCCTCTAATGCAAAATAATTCATTCACACATGTGTAAATATGTGCTGAAGGAAATATTCTTCTTATATACAGATTTGAGATGATGCATCTACTTCTAATAGAAAATCAGGGTCTGCAGAGCCCTCAATAAAGATTTAGAAACCATGAATCTAGTGGACATCTATAGAACTCTCACCCTAAAAAGTCAGAGTACATGTTTTTCTCGAACCCACATGGATCATACTCCAGAATCGATCACATACTGGGCCACAAGAACAACATAAACAGATAC
>JAGFMF010011870.1:4624900-4649235 GCA_019455555.1 Galemys pyrenaicus
GTCCCCTCCCTGGCCAGCAGCAGGGATCGAACTCGTGCTGCAGTGGCTGTGGTTTGCTTCATAGTGCGTTGCTTAACCCACTGCGCCACCAGGGAGGCCTGAGAATTCATTATTTTTAATGGATTGATGCATTCAGTGGTAGTGGTCAATTTCTGGCATCATTTGAAAGCAAATCACCCTAGTGATGCTGATGGAGCAGTCCAAATGGCAAGAGCACACTCCTAATAGAGTCATGGATGCTAGTTCCATCTGTGCCAACAATGTTTTTATTGGTCTATATCTAATGACCTTCTAGAATTTGAGCCAATTTTCCAAGATACATGTTTGCTATCTCAAAGAGAACTGAGTGAGAAAGATAAGTCAACAGAAGACAACAGAGTAGAGTGGAGAGGAATGAGGTTGTCTGAAGTTTCAACTCCACCACCCACCAAGAGTTTGATTTCAGACAAGTTGTTTAAGAAATGTATAAAATGGGAACAATAACAACATTTACATCCTAGGATAATTATGAATAATAAGTAAGAAACAGTGCATGTAAAGCTCTTAAAACACACAGTTCTCAATACTTCTTGGTTATTATTTCATTATTTCATATTATTAGCATAAATCCACTTGGAGGGAAGACAATACATAAACTAAACTGAGTCACTACCATGAATCTCCAGTACAAAGAACATAGTCCATAGTCCTGAATAGTGGGTCTTGATTTTTAGTGCAGTGGTCTGTTCTCAAGAATCCTTTGAGGTACCAAGAAAGGATGATGATTTTATTCTGAGAGGGAGACACTACACAGCCAGGAGCTACAGATAAGAGCTCGAGCTTGGGGGCAGTCACCTCTATGACTGGTCATCTACCTTGTTTTCATAATCTTATATGGGTGAACTGTCATGGAAAGTGTCATAGGCATTTCTGAATTTTGTATATTAAAGTGCTACATAAAGCCAGGCGCTGGTTCTCACTGGGGAAACTGAGGTGAGTTACACTAGTATAAGCTCTGTGATAATTTTTATATAAGCACCTCTAAACCTGCAGCTGCTCTAGCAATTTCCACTGAAGGAATCTTCATTTTTGGTGGGTTTGTTGTCACTGAAGATACTACATGCTTAAGGTGATAAATTCCCTTTTATGAACATCAAACTGTCATTTTTCTCAAAATTAGATTTTGAAAAATTCCACCAAAATACACCAGGACATATTTTCAAAGGTGCAGGGCAGCACTTCCTTAATTCAGTTTGGTGAAAATGTCATTTCTTACTGATCTCATATTCAGAATAAAGTTGACAACTCACATCACTGGCAATGTCCCGGGAAGCCTTGGCAGCCACAATTGGGATGGCATCACTTCTCAAGTCATAGCCTTTCTTCTTTGCTTCTTCATTTGCAAGTTTATACAGACTCTGAATTTGAGCAAAGAATAAATCAGGTAGATGTTGACATTCATATTCAAAAATTAGGGGACTGAACTAATTCACCAAGTTCTACACAGTGCAGTTCTTATAATAATCTTACTTTAAAGAGTTTTAAATAGTCTGCTTTTTTTTTTTTTTTGCTGAGGTTGAGATCTATACAATGATACCTATACAGAATGTTACACCTTCACTTTTTACTTTAAAATTAATGTTGTATCAACTATATATAAATATTATATGTTAATTTTAAAATTCTGAAAAGAACTAGAAAACTTGAGCTGAAATTCATGGCCCTGAGATCGCAAAAGGTGGTTCAGTGGGAAAGACTTTACTGTTGATCATGGAAATCAATTCAATCCACATTTATTCTGCTTTGCCCCCGTGCCTTGAATGTACTGTGTGTGTGTGAATCAAAGGGTCCATTACCAAGTTTGTTAACAGATGTGATAAAAAGACTGGTAAGCCCTAGAACTGCCAGAAACTCAGAGCAGAAGAGGTTATTTAACCATGTTATTTTTTTAATGTCTTATTTTTTTCTAAATTTTTGCATGGAAGAACTGTGGTGTAGGCCAGAGGTGGGTGGGGCAGAGAGGAGGTCTGTTATTCTTGCACATAAAATAATGCTTTCCTGCAACAATATGGGACCTGTATCACAGGTTTAGCTAAAAAGTCACTTAGATATCAAAGTAGGACTAGATTTTAGAATAGCACCCCCAAAATAAAATGACTTAATATGACAGTTAAACCATCTAAAGTCTCTATTTTATATTTGGACAGAATATATAGTTAATTTATGCTGTCAAAGAAACAATATTTTCCTTGCTTGTAGCCCAAAGCTTGAAGAAATAAATAATACATCAGCTTACAGCATTTTAGATTCACAAAAATCCCCACAGGCTTAAACCAATAAGCTCAATCTAAGAAAGATAAATGTCAATCTTTGAACTGAGATTTAAATTGTTAAATGCATAAATGCAAGATAGAAAGAATCCAGCTTAAATTTGCATCAAGTGTTTTAGGATTTCAGGAGCTCCCCTGTTCCTTGTGCACCAGCAGTGACCTAGCTGCCAGTGTGCCCTAAGGCACAGAGTGAAGTAAACAGAGGTCAAAGTCCAGAAGGGGAACTTCTGGAACTATGACTGTATTCTACTCTGGTAGAATTTCTCAGTCAGTGTTTTGCTCAGTTCTGAGAGTCTCACACTAGCAGGGATGTCATCTGAGGATGCCCAGGAACTAGGTATGTTTGGGGTGAGATATCAGGGGAGGGCCATGGCAGTAGCGTGTCTATCTCTGTGGAGGAGCACATATTGGTTTTGCCTAGATCAGACAACTATCAATTTATGGGTCTGCAGAGAAAAATGTGGCTCAATAAAGCAAAAGTACTTTTTAAAGGAATTTTCTAAAACAAGTGGGTTGATTTGTTTGCTGAGAACATTTAAGCAAGGCAAGATGGTAATTTGTTGGGTGAAGACTCCTGTACTCTAGAAGAGAGACTGCCCTCTCAGACTAAACATCTGTGGCTCTCAAATGGGGGCACAAGGTCCTAGGCTCCCAGAAAGTGAAAAGGAAATAAACTTTACTAACATGTAGTATATTATCATATACTAATAGACAGAATCCTCTCTATGTTTCTCTCTCAGTGTTATTTAATAGTACTGATTTTATTACTTAATTTAATATATAATTTAAAACAAATTTATTACATAAATTAATTTAATAAATTAATACATAAATTTATTACATAATTTAATACATAAATCTAAAACTAAAATTCAATCTATACTTTAAAAATAGTAAATCTCATATGGATAATATATTTAGTACAGTTATGTTGCATAAGGAGAAAATAAATGTATATTTGATCTGTTGCTTAAAATTAATAAAGAAGGTTTATTTAATTTTATAGTTACTGCTTAAATCACTAGTTCTTACAATTCACACTTCCTAAATGATCATGTCTATTACTCAAAATATGATACTTAGTGAATATGAAATACAATGGTTGGTATTTACATGGAGCAAAGATAGATATTCTTTATAAAGCTGACACTTAATATTAGATCACCATGGAATAGATTAATGAAATGAGAAACAGCATGCAAAATATCATGAAGTTAGTATGTGTTCCTACCTCACTGTAGTTGAGTTTGTTCATTCTTGCCAACATAATTTCTGGTGTGTCTGGCATGATGTGGACCTGGGTCTTGTCTTTGTCCCAGGCTTCAGTATATAATCGCTATCAAAGGAAAGGTATTTGTCATTTAGTTCATAATATGAATTATAAACAAAAATAACAGTTTTGAGTTTTATTCATATATTTTATAGACCTATTGAAGTAATCAGTTCACAATAGAACATGTTCTAATGTATGTAAACATAAAAGGAGGTTGAGAATATCTGAAACGTAATTTCTCCATTAGGTTGTGCCATTTTATCAAAACCATGACACAATGAGGTAAATAGTAAAATATAAAACATATATCAGCAATAATAGATGACTTTTGTTCTAGAATGTTCTATTTCTTTTCTCAATCATGTTTCTTTCGCTCTGACTCAATTTTAGGAGTCCTACCTTGGTTCTCTGAATTTTGAAGTCTCACCTTGTTCATGGTGATGGCGTTATTCTTGGCCAACACTTGTTCCAGAGAATCAGTCACACTGGTAAATTTAAATTGGTCTGGAGACTGACGATAGATTTTATCACTCAAAATTTCAGTTGCTCTTTTGCATTTTTCTACATCCAAAGAGCCAATGGGAACCCAGCCAATGCCTTTCATCCACTGGAGATCTGACTTGTACATATTCTGTTGACACAAATAGTAAATATTTATCTGTGCACTAGGAAAGTAATTTCATCTAAAATATGTGAAATAAAGTTAAAGCACACTCGAAAATACTGGTATCGCAGCTTTTCTAGTTATGCCACATTGCTTTTATGAAAGAACTCTGTTAGTGTCTGTTTTTACCAACCAAAGGAAATCCAGAGAGGCTAGAAAGTCCCTTTTACAACAAAAATCAAAAAGCAAAACTGGCATTTGGTGACTGTTTTGCAGCAGCACCCAAGCAGCAAGGGTGGCCCTGCCAAGCTCCTTTCCTTTCCAAAACTACTTTATACCAGATGCATATGTATCATAGAAGTCCTGCTTTTAATATAGATTAATTTTATTTTAGTTTTCAGGTGTCATTTGGTATGATTTGGTAGGTTAATTTTCTGTGTTTCTGGGAAAGGTATAAAAATTTCCATATATAAAATCAATAGTAGTTAATCTTTTGCTTTATACCATTTCAGCTTGTAAAAGGTTTAATAAGAATATTCCATTTCTGGGTAGCAGAGGACAGATGTTTTAGTGAACAGGCAGGATATCAGAAAATGTTCCTTTTGGGCCTGAAGGTTAAAGGATTAACACTTACAAGGAAGATATGTCATTCCCCACCTGGCAGGGGCTGGTGAGTTTGCTGCGATCTATTGCTACCTTCTCTATGCAATGTTAATTTCACTGATTTCCCACTTTTGTATAATATTATTCTCAGTACTCACATCACTCTGGAGGTCATAGGCCTGCCGAGCATGGATGACGTCATTCTGGTCAGGCAGGCACGTCCACTGGTGCAGGTAGTTCTTGTAGTCCACGTCACTGACTAAGGTCTGGCACTTCTTGGCCAGCACCACTCCCAGCATGTCCACTGGGCTGCTGAACTTGGTCTTCCACTTCTCAAAGTCCTTCTTGTACTCCCTGTCACTCTGGATCTTGGCCACATGCATGGACCACATCATCTTGGGGTCATCATGTATTGCTCGGGCACCGATGTGATGGCCAAGCTGCTTACGATAGCCTTCTTTGTATTTGAACTAGAAAAATAAAAAGGCAGATAGTCACTTCTTTTAACTTTTAGTTAAAAGTAGGGGCCTCCCTGGTGGCGTAGGAGTTAAGTCTCAGTGCTATCACTGATGTAGCCTGAGTTCAATCCCCAGCCAAGGAGCTGACCCACATATGGTGCAACAGACTTCTCCTGTCTCATCTGCTGCTCCTTTCAGTGGTGTATTTTAGTAGTTTTGCCTGTTCTGCTCCCCACTATGTCTCTGGTGAATTCTTATATCCCCCATACCTCTCAGCTACACACCAGTTCTTCTATGTTTAAAAAAAAAAAGTAACTACTAGTATAGTTACTACGCTAAATTTTGCAGTTACTGCACTTAAATTTGTAGTTGCAATTTTCCTATTCATTAAAAATACCATGATTTTCTGGGAATATATAAGTAATATATGCTTCTTATAAACCATTCAGAAAAATAAAGTATATACATGTGAAAATAAAAATTAAGACATGACTCAGCTACTCAGTGATAATCACTGGTTAAATTGCATGTTTGCTCTTTCTCTCTCTAAGAGAGAGAGGAAAAAAAATAGAGTAAGAGTCATACTGTATATGAATTTTGGATTAAAGTTAACGTTAAGCTGATACTTTGAGCCAAAGTTTAATGCAATTAGCATTTCAGGTGCACTCACCTCACTTGCTATGTCTCTGGAGGCCTTGGCTGCCCTGATGGGAATTGCATCTAGCCTCATGTCATAGCCTTTCTTCCTGGCTTCTTCTAGACCAAGTTTATATAGTTTCTGAAATAGATATAAATCAACATCAGTTTCATTGACAAAGGATGCTGTAAGGAAAACATTCTATGAATCATGATTATGTTGCTTACCTCACTGTAATTTAATTTGTTTTGTTTAGCTAGTACCACTTCAGGGGTGTCCGGCATAATGTGGACAGTAGTTTTATCTTTATCCCAAGCTTCTGTATAGAGGCGCTAAAACAAATGAGAAATATGTGACTAATACAGGCCAGTAATGTAGACACACAATGAAAAATCCCTTTAAGTAAACAAAGGCCTTACATGGTTCATGGTAATGGCATTGTTTTTTGCCAAAACCATTGGGATGGAGTCCATGAGGCTGGAAAACTTTAATTTATCTGGGTGCTGACGGTAAACATGGTCACTCAAAATCTGGGTTGCTCTCTTGTTCTTCTCATCCTCAAGAGAACCACTAGGCATCCATCCAATGCCTTTTAGCCACTGAAGGTCAGCCTTGTACAAATTCTGAAATTTCAAGTGACAAACCACTAAATATAAGCATAATGTTATATCCCCTAAAAAAATAAAACTTTATATTATAAAGTGCATTTTAATGCTTGAATTCTTGGAAAAC
This sequence comes from Galemys pyrenaicus, assembly GCA_019455555.1. Classification (NCBI taxonomy): domain Eukaryota; kingdom Metazoa; phylum Chordata; class Mammalia; order Eulipotyphla; family Talpidae; genus Galemys; species Galemys pyrenaicus. Next base: position 4,631,517 of record JAGFMF010011870.1, read on the forward strand.
AAAATTTTTGTTATAACTTGGAAATCAAAAAACTATTAGATTAAAAGCATATTTTGAAAAATTTTAAATAACAAAAATGTTGAAAAAAACATTTAATAAAAAACAATCCAATTCTCCTAGGTCAACAATCTAGGCTCCCTCAGGAGCCATGGAGGGGAGGAGGTTGATGGTTCATTCTTTGTGGTATAATGCTTTCAGATCTTTAGGTGGTTAGACAGAGCATGGGCACTAGTCCAGGGAAGTAGAACTCTTGTATAAACTCAATTTCCATCATTTTGGGAGCAGGGGAACTTTGATATTTAGGAAAGCAAACATCGTGTTTTGGTGTCCAATGGAAAATCTAAGACTCACATCACTCTGGAGGTCATAGGCCTGCCGAGCATGGATGACGTCATTCTGGTCAGGCAGGCACGTCCACTGGTGCAGGTAGTTCTTGTAGTCCACGTCACTGACTAAGGTCTGGCACTTCTTGGCCAGCACCACTCCCAGCATGTCCACTGGGCTGCTGAACTTGGTCTTCCACTTCTCAAAGTCCTTCTTGTACTCCCTGTCACTCTGGATCTTGGCTACATGCATGGACCACATCATCTTGGGGTCGTCCTTAATGTCCCGAGCCCCGATGTGATGACCAAGCTGCTTGCGAAAGCCTTCCTTATATTTATACTAAAGGAAAAAAAATGTTTCATTCTTTTCAAGAATAGCTTATATTTCCATCCTTGTAACAAAGCACAGTAAATCTAAATATTCACTAAGCCTAGAGAGACACAGAATAAAGTTTTTCTTATAGGAAAGATTAAAGGCTAGATTCAGGTACAAATTACATAAATAAAAAATGCATTCTTCAGTTTATCTTCTTCCCACACTACAGCTCTGGGATTATTTCATGCTATTTTAAGCTGTTATTCCTTAGAAGATTTTGTTCAAATTAATATTAAGTTTGGACTTCTTTGAAGTGATAAGTTTCAATCATATTGATATAAACAGGATAAAGTCTTACTTCACTGGCGATTTCACGGGATGCTTTGGCTGTTTTGATTGATATGGCATCAAGGGGAAGATCATAACCTTTTCTCTTCAATTCCTCATAACCCATTCGGTAGAGTTTCTGTTAAGAGAAGATCACTGTGAGTAAAACTGTTTTCCATAAACAAAGCAGCATAATGAATCCAACATGCTAAATATTTTAAGAGTCCTTGATAATAGTATCTCTGCCCTAGAACATTCAAATATAACTGGAAATTATGCCCTTCCATTGCTAATGATCCTGTTTTAATCTTACATTAACAAAAGGAAACGTCCATTCTTCACAAACACTAATGAGTTTGAGGCAAAACTAAATTGTTTGAGAAGTGAAATGAAATATCATTTAGATATTGCTTTCCAATTAACTTTGGGTATTTTATTAGAAAATTTTTTTAGAAAAGAAAAGTGTAATGTCTTTCCATTGAACATCTCTAGTAGGGAAAAATCATGCCTGATGGGCTCTCTCTTCCATATAACCAATGCATTGTGATATAGTCTATTTCAGAATATAGGGACTGTACAAAGCAGAATCCATATCTCTAGGTTAGAAACAATATCCTATAAACACTTAATCTATGACAAAGGAACCAAGAATATACATTAAAGAAAAGAAAGTCTCATCAACAAATAATGCTGGGAAAAATGAATAGGCAAATGCAAAAGATGCTACTGTCAACTACGGACTGCATATACAATGATCCCAATAGGTTATACCATATAAGGCAGGTGTATAGTTGGGTCATGCCATCTAGGTTTGTGTAGTACATTCTACAACAACACATTTTTTAGAAAGTATCCTTGTCATTAAGGGATGTATGATTACAAAGATATGTGTAATACTGGACTACAAAGACAGCACATGTCTCCAACTCTTCCTGAGACAGATAGTGCTATGCTTTGATCTTTTAAGAGTCACTAAATAAGAAATCTAAATCATATGTTGTTTATTAATTAAAATGATTAAGCTATTCAAAATTTACTTTCACATAAATTCACTGATTTAGAAGCAATTAAAATAAACTACTGAAAGCAAATGGTGAATTTAGTAACTTACATCACTTGTATTGACTAAGTTTGCTTTAGCCAGCATAATGTCAGGTGTATCAGGCATGATGTGAATTTGAGTCTTATCCTTATCCCAAGCTTCTCTATAGAGTCTCTGAAAAAGAACAATATTTTTAGTGTTGTTTGTAAATGACACAGTTAACATCAAACAGGCTTACTAAATTCATCTGAATTAAATATTATAATTGATAGCATAAGCAGATAACGTGAGCAGAATCAGGTAGTATATATTGACTTATCTGAAACAATTACTTTTCAAATATAGATTATTGATGAACTTTTCGAAGTTAGAAATAACTATGCCTTTAAGAAATCAACCCTAGTAATTAGAGCATTTGTCAGTATCATCAAATGGAGCAGAAGTTCACGATCTTTGGGGTTGTTAAAGCCCCCTCAGTATTTAACTGGGAGATAGCTCTCGCCTTCTCAAAGATGACATATTCAAGATATGTTTGCAAATCAGGCAATTTCATTTCCTACATACTTATAATTTGTAGTTATATCTTATAATTAATGGAGGGGAGTGTTAGCATTCCAAAGCAATTTTGCATAGGAATTTATCAAAATCTTTTGTATGTTTTGGAGTGATTCCTTGTCTTTCTTCAACAGATGGGACCCAAATAAAAATCTCACTCAATTACTAAAATTAGGGGGTAAAATGAAATGAAAAACCAAGGTATTTACATTGTTAGAGAATCTGCTCACAAAATACTTAACAAAAGCAACTCAGTGGTGCAGAAATATGGTGACACTATTTTAACCAAATGATTAAAGTTAAAATTATTAGTACTGGGACAAACTGATATCATAGGTTTCCTGACATTATACATGGAGGAAGATAAAACAAATATTATCCTGCCAAAAATACAAAACCTGAATCTAATTATGAGGAAATGTTGGACAGACCCAGACTAAGAGAGATTCTATAAAATAACTGGCCTGTGCTATTCAGAAGTATCAGTGCCTTAATGACAAATTATAAGCAACAGTCTAATCAAAGGAAACTAGAGACATGAAAAGTAAATTCAATGTGTGATCTTGGATTGGATTCTGGATTAGAAAAAAAACTTCTTTTTACAAAGGATATTAGTGGTAAAATTGAATTCTGTAGAACAGTATTATTTCAACACTAGTTAATTGAATGTGATCCTTGCACTGTGGGTATATAAGAAACTATTCTTGTTTTCAGGAAATACACAATATTTAGGGTAGAGTGGATTTGTGAAGCAACATATGTGTATGCTATATATACATATATGGGATAATATATGCTATATTTTCCATGCATATATATAATATATATATATTATACATACAAATGAGAAATGGAAGGAAGTAAGGAAGGGGCGGGGGTAGGAAACAAATGTTAATATTTGGGGAAGCTGGGTGAAAATATATACACACATACATGTACATACATTTATATATTTATGCAAATTATTTGTAACAATTTTGCAACTTTTCTGTCTGCCTGATTTCAATATCAAAATTTTAAAATCTTGGACTTATCAATTTCTCTTTGAGGTGTGTAAAGTGAACTGTGTAATGTTGGTCCTTCTCTCCCTCATGAACATGTCTATTCGAGTTCATTAAGCTCAAAGAAGTCAATTAAGAAGTTCAGGAACAAAACAAAGCAGGGCTTGTTAATTTTCATATACAGGTATTTTGGTTCTGCATTAATCTTTCTGATTACATAGAATGACAGTTTCTCAACGTCAGCACTAAGGTGTTGTACACTAGGTAATTCTTTGTTGGGGGAGAGAGGACTATTTTATACATTCTGGGATGTCTATGCATCCATGGTGTCTATCCACTAGATGCCAGTAGTATGTCAGTTTGTGACAATCAAAAAGGTCTCTAAATGTTGCCCAACATCTAGCTGGATAAAATTATCCTGATTGAGAATCACTAAAATAGACCTTTTCCTCAAAATCATGTCACTTTTACCACATGGAAAATAGATAAAATGCTAATATTCCTTTATACTGAAATAACTGTATTATTCTATTCAAAAGAAGAGACAGCAAGCTCAGGAACATCAAGCCCTCTCCTGAGACTTCAGGGGGATCAGTAACTCAGCCTTCCCATAACAAGGGTACACTATTGGGGAGGTCTTTCTTGAGACATTGATGTTGACAAATTCCACGATCCAAGGTTTTTCTCTTGGTCACCATACTAGTTCAGAACTTTGTGGAGAGAAAAGAAATGAAGATTCCCAAGGGGAAACTATTTTATGTAAATTTGTTGCTTGATGTCAACCTATGGATTGAAGTTGCCATGTTAAAAATAAAAAGGGAAGAAGTTAAAATTTGATAGGTCAGCATTTACTGAATGTTTGGGATATCAAAACTGCTAGAAGTATGTGAAGGGTTGATTAGGAAGAGAGGAGCTACTATTTATCAAATGCTTACTACATTAAGCTGATTATGGGTATCTACATATATCTAAAATACAAAAACTAATGATGTATAAGATATATATATATGTATATATAACATATGTGACTAGGTCCTTCCAATGACCCAAATTATTATTAGTATCTTGCTGGAGAAGGACATATATTGAAGATGGGATGCATACATGTTGTGTATCTATTCATTTTGGTTCAGCTAAACAGCAAACTATTTGGCAGAAAATATACTCTTCATAACATTTCCACTGTGTCTACAGAAGGGACTCAGAATACCTTCATTTCATGTATACTATCCCCAACAAGAAGTAATCTGGGTCACTAATACACCTACATTTTAGAAGGGGTGAAAACATGTTGAATAGGTTACTCATTATGATTTAGGTATATAAATGGGCAAATTAACGAGAAAACTTTGGGTGAAAAAAATAGATACTAACTCAGTTTTACATGGTCCAGTTCAGGGAAATTAATAACTCAAATGACACAACCAAATATAAAACAGTACGCTGTGCCATTCTCTGAGCATCATATGAAATTATGCAATTTATTATGAAAATTTATTAAGCAAAGCTATGGAACATCTATCAGGTATCAGGCACTAAAATTTCTGTATTTCCAAAGTTACTCACATCACTTCTATTTTTGGCATTTGTTTTTGCAAGAACTATATCCATGGCATCAGGAATGCTGGTGAACTTGTTTCTGTCTGCAGGCTGACGATATTTCTTCTCACTGATGATTTCTGAAGCTCGTTTGTTTTTTTCTGCCTCCAAGGAACCCAAGGGACTCCATCCTATGCCTTTCAGCCACTCAAGGTCAGACTTATATAAATTCTGTGGAAATACAAAGCAAGTCATCAAAATCCCATCCTCATCTAGAACCTTGACTCAAGTGATTCAATGCATTACAAACAGATTCATTTTAGATATTCTATAATCCCTTTCTAGTCTCTGTTGCTTTGTAACTAGTTACTGATGAGTTATACAACAATATATAAATTATAAATGTAAAAGAAACTGACCTCACTCTGTAGTTCATAAACTCTTTTAGCTTGAATAACATCATTCTGGTCAGGCAGGCATGTCCACTGATGCAGGTAATTCTTATAGTCCACATCACTAACCAAGGCCTGACATTTCTTGGCCAGTACCACTCCCAGCATATCCACTGGACTAGTATACTTGGTTTTCCACTTTTCAAAGTCCTTCTTGTATTCTCTTTCACTTTGCATTTTGGCTACATTCATGGACAGCACAAGCTTTGGATCATCTTGCAGACTCCGGAATCCAATATGGTGGCCAAGTTGCTTACGGTAGCCTTGTTTGTATTTAAACTAAAATTAGAAAAAACATTTATTTTGTTAACATAAACAGTAGTCAAGTTAAGCTCAGTTTGCTGCTTGCATATTTGCAATTTGCTGAAATAAGAATAGATGTCTATGTTAATATCATTTAAAAAATGTAAAACTCAAGTGGAGGCTTCCAAAGAAATGTAACGCTGAGAGAAGTTATAATGAGAAATTAATTCAAAACTAGAAGCAGAAATATATTCTGTGATGTGCTAGACGTTATATATCCTGACTTTAGGGTAGCACTTGCTAAAGCTTTTGTGGTATTCTTAAAGAATTAAAGAAAAGTCTGGGTCAAACGGTTAAAAAAAAAAAATGTGTGCAAGATTCAGGACTTGATGAACACGTCCACAGTGTAGGTTAATTTACTAAGAAGCATAATTTTTAGTTGTTGACCATATGGCTACATCATGTAAACTTTTTCTGTTCAGGATCCTTATTTGCATGTATCCTTGGCTAAAAACAAATAAATATATTAGAGTAAAAGGAAAATTATACAAGATCTCAATATAATGCCACAATGTGTCAAAATGAACTGCATTAAGTTAAGGAAATGAAGTGAATTCCAGTATTTAGATTCAACTGGAAAATTGCATTGGAAGTGGTCTACAGTAACAGTGGCAATAATAATGATAGCAGTAATAGCATTTACTTTGGTGCTAGATATTGAACATACATTACACATCACAGAAATAGGTTCTACTCTCTCAACACCTAACTTCACAGTTATATATATTAAAAATACTCAGTGTAAGTAGACTAAGCTCCAGTGTAGGCAAGCTGACAAAACTGCTTACCAAAAGGTACTGTTAAAGATTTTGTGTTGGGGTACAGATAAAATCAAGTCAGAAGCTCATTTTCTCTGACCTGAATAGAAAAACAACACTGAGTTTTAAGGTAATTTACTTGAGGGGAATTTTAGGAAAACAAACAGAATAATTCACAGTAGAATGATCATAAGACTGAAGAACTTTTAAAACTAAAACAACTGAGATCAAATATGAGAAAACTAACTACTCTGTGGCATTCTAGAACACAAACTAGAGATGGCTAGCAACATATTTCGAGTCAAAATAAGAAAATATATGACTGTAATTAGAGATAATCCAATAAGGACATGACCTGCCCTGAAGGACAGTGAAATTCCTGTATCCACAGACTGGATAATTGTTGGAGATTCTAGAGAAGGTAGGACATGTGAAATTGGATATTACAACCCAATATTATATAAATTATCTTTTAATTAAATTCTATTATTCTAATTGATTAAATTGAGCACTCATAAAGTAGTTCTAATTCCCTCAATTTTTTATACATATAAGTATCATTTAAAATTGAAAAGAGGGCCTCCCTGTTGGCGCGTTAAGCAACACATTATGAAGCAAACCGCAGCCACTGTAGCACGAGTTTGATCCCTGCTGCCGGCCAGAGAGGGGATCCACACGGCGAGGCAGACCTCTCCTGCCTTGCCCACTGCTCCCCTCAGCAGTGTACTTCAGTTAATCTGCCTGTTCTGCTCCCTGCTCTCTGTGGTGAATCCTCTCACTGCCCACACCTCTGACCTGTATACCCCAGTGCTTGTATGCATAAATAAATAAATAGATAAAATTGAAAAGAGAAACAATGATGGGAAAGTTCATTTATAGTTAATTTTATTTTTTATTTTTTTTACTTCAATTAAATTGTTTTATTTACAATTAACTATAAAATAGATGCCATGTATTTTGAAATGGAGGCACTGATTTAGCAATATACGTTTCTGAGCTAGTGAAATGATTTATATTACTTTGAACTTGGCTCTAGCACATCAAAAGTTTAAACAAAATACCAATAGGATTGTTTCTTTAAGATATGAATAACATATTGCTGTAGTCATTTGTAAACAGGTAAGTTAATGTATAAATGAATTCCCTAAGTCTAATAATTAGAAACACATAGTGTTTTATGAAAAAATGATATTTTTCTAATTTTTTTAGCATTTAATTAATTATTGCTTTATTATAAAGGATCTTTTTTTAAGTTAAGCATTTAAAGTTATTTATTTTTTTATTTCATTTATAGTTAATTTTAGAGTAAGATTTCAAAAGTTTTAATTAGTAGTTTCACATGAAAAGAAATTAGGTACCATAAAAGTTCTTTTATTAGGAAATTATTAAAGCTATTTCTAAATTCTTAAACTACTTTTTATTTTTGGAGAACATATAACATGAAATGAAAATGAATTTACTTCATTGGAAATATTCAAGTATCATTTCTTTCAGTTCATCACCACATTGATCATTTTAAGAAGGTATTGACCTGCACAGTGCACAGTAATACTACATCATCTAATTAAGTTTCCTACACTTCTGAAGTGCTTCAAATGAACTGAATTAGAGCTTTTTCCTTATATTCTTAGAATTTATGTCAGATTCTGTCTTGAGACATTCTTTCCATTTTACTTCAATCTGAGTATCGAACCAAATTCTTACTTGTTTTAAAGAGCCCAATTAAGAGACTGCTTCCCTAGTAATTTATTTTTTATAACCAAGGTGCTATGACCGTTTGTGGTTAATTTTTAAGGTTAACACACTGATATTTATCTATATATAGAATGTCTAAATCAAATATCTTAAGTTACTTGATTGAGATGAAAAAAAGATTCTTACAAAGTCAAATTAGTACTTACATCACTAACAATGTCTCTTGAAGCTTTGGCTGATTGTACAGAAATTGCATCAAGTGGGAGATCATAGCCTTTCTTTAAAGCTTCTTCCCATCCAAGTTTATAGAATTTCTGAAAATTAAAGAAACACTAGCATTATTATGAATAAATTAAAACCCCAACAGTTTATTAACAAAATACATATTAAAAAATTTAGTGAGTAAATACCAGATTCTAACATCTTCCTACCTTGTCTCTAGAAATATAGATAGAAAGAAAACAAGTACAGACTTAGCATGCATGGTCTGCCTGCAATGTTCTGTCTGTGAGACATTCATGGTATAACTGAGCATGGCCTTTTTTGTTCATATAGAACACAGGTATATCAGATATACAGGTACCCCTACTCTTTAAAGTTTGTGTTAGGTCACCACAATTTTCTGAAAGACCTATATTAGTTGCTATTTTCACTAACCAAAAGAAATCCAAAGAGGATTTTCACTTTTATGATAAAAGGCAAAAACCAAACACAGCATTTAGCACTTCTTTGGAAGGTGAGTCTTTAGAGAGGCAGTAAGCATGGCACAGTCAAGCTCCTTTTCGAGAAATGCATTTATACAGGCTCCATAAACATTATACCATTCCTACGCTTATTATAGGCTATTTGGTGTTATTTTAGGTTTTATGTATTATTCGGTAGGTTATTTTGGGGGGCTGTGAAAGCATAAAATTTTTTTCAAAGCGTTTCTGTACTTTGCTCTCTTTTAGCTTACTAAAGGTTTCACAGGGTTGCTCTGCCTCCAGATAGAGCAGGAAACTTTCCTTTGATGCCAAGTACAGCCTGCGTTCACTGTCGATGCAGATATTAAAATAACTGATAACCAAAAATGCTAATAGTTTTAGTTAAATGATAAAAACAATAAATGAAGTGTCTTTTAAAAATTGCAATAAATGAGTTAATCTTTTTTGAGTCACATCTATTGAATGTGTTAAATCTGTTGTACATGTGGTAAACCCACATAGTAATAAAAAATAGCTGAAAGTCATTCAACACTTACTGTGTGCCAGGCACTGTGCTGAGGCTCTTACAAACAAGTTCACAGCAATCCAACCTCAGAGGCCCTTTAATAGTACCAGTTTTAGGAATGAGGAAACTGAGGTTTAGACTCAATATTATAAAATTCACATATGGCAAAGTCAAACTCATACCAGATCTGTATGATGGAGTCTTTTCTTTCAACTGTTCTTTAGTAATTTCCTGGTCTATATCAAGTGTGATAATTGAGGTAGATAATCCAAGCCCAGTGTCTGCCTCCACAGAATTCAAAACTTATTTCTAGTATCCCATAGGCTAGCCAGTTTGAGTCATTCATTTCCATCGCTTCAGCATTTACATCAATCATTTACATTATATCATTTAGTAAGTTTAATTAGTTTCAAGCCAATTTTTTGATGCAACTTTACCTGACTGTACAATGTTTGATTCTGCTTGGCTTGTAAAATATCAGGTGTATCTGGCATCACATGAATCTTGGTTTTATCTTTGTTCCAATCAACAGTGTACAAGTACTAGAAAGATTTAAAAAAGACATTTGAGTAGCTTCTTAAGACAAACAGTAAAGTATATAAAAGTATTTGAAGGAACTTAATTTGAATTAAATTCTTTAGTAGCTAAAGCAGTATCTGAGTAAGAAAAGATACCAAAAACAAACTCAGAATTTAAGAAATATTTTAGACAGTTTCTATCTTCTATAATGGATGGAAAAGTACTAAATATATAATAATTTTTTAAAATGTAATCAATACTTTCTAACAATTAAGAAGACTGGGGAAATGACAAGAGGTAGGTAGCAGAAAAAAATGGTTGAGGAGAATGCTCTGGAACTGTTCGCCACTACCTTGAAGTGCAGACCTGAATTAATTTCTCAAACTAGGGCCAGAGGTTGCTAGCCCTGCCTTGATGGGACGTGTGTGGAAGGACAGCAGTTCTGTATACCTTGTTCATGGTCTGAGCATTCTGTTTGGCAAGAACCATGTCCATGGAGTCGGTCAGTTTCTTAAACTGGAAGTTGCTAGGGTGCTGGCGGTATTTCTGATCACTGGCATATTCAGTTGCCTTCCTGGCCTTTTCCACTTCTAGAGAACCAGCTGGACTCCAGCCAAGCCCTTTGTACCATTCATTATAGTCCTGCTTATATTCATTCTATAAAGAGAAGAGGCAAATCCTGTTTTAAAATCAATTTAGACACAAAGTGAGGCACAGAAGATGGTGATCTCCGTGCCCATGATAGAAATCCAACCACCGCCCAGAAAGAGGAGAACCTTACATCACTTTGTATGTGATTCATATTCCTAGTCAACTCAATATTCATGGCATCTGGAAGGAGGATGTACTTGTGGATCAGGTGCTTATAGTTCGTGTTGGTAATGTTGGCTTGAGCATCCTTGGCGGCTGTGACACTGAGCATGTCTGCAGGGGTGTGGTAGCTGGTCTTTGTATTCTCATAGTTTTTCTTGTACTCCCGATCAGATTGCATCTTAGCCACTTGCATGGAATGGACTAATTTGGGATCATCCTCAAGACTGCGGAAACCAACCATTTTTCCTCTTTGTTTTTCATAATTGATTTTATATTTATACTGCAAAGAAAATTTAAATATTCAGAGAAATTCCTTGACAATTCCTAATCAAGTATTAGTATTTGTATTTTATAAAAGGTGATACTAGTAGAGTTCCACAGTTCACAAAACACCTTTTCACATTTATATTTGTAAATTGATACTCATAACTGTACATTTCACATAGACAGCAAAATTGTTATCACTGCCCCTATTTTATAGCTATGTGATCTGAAATCCAGAGAGATGAGTAACTTGCTAAGCTCACTAAGGATTAGATCCCCAATCTTGTAATGATACAACATGACTTCCATAGATGCTCTGTTGTTAGTGTTAAAGATATCATTAGTAAGTAACTAGAGTAGAGCAAATGAGAGAAAAAAAGTAGAATGTTCTAACGCTTTTAATGCTACTCTGAGAAATCAGTCAGTCCTTTACTGTTGAGGACAGACTGGGTTATGACATATAATTTTAGAGCACCTTTATATCTGTAGAGCTCTAAACTGGTAATTGGTGGATTTTATATTTTAACTATTTATCATATAGCTTCCTTCTATAGGCAGGAGATCCTGATACATGGAAAACCTCTTATTCTATCTACCTCTTTTGGTCTTGAAGGTAGAAGTTAGTAGGTAGGAGTTAGGAAAGTCAAATTACTCCAGTACAATAGCAGGAGAAAGCGAAGATTTATAGAAATGTTGAAGTGGGACAGGAATGCATACATAGAAAAAAATGAAAATCAGAGATAGAAGAGAGAAAATATAACTAGGGATGGCCAAGGAAAGTGCTCTGAACTTGCTCCTTTCCCTCAGATCATTCAGAGCTCAGCAGGAATGAGTTTCCTATGGAAACAACCAAATGAAGCATTGCATTTCATTTAGGTGATGTCTGATGGCAGTGTTGTGTTGGCACATCAACTCTCTGGGGGTAGAGAGGAAGCCAAATTTGCAGTGTTTGTCGATTTCTATGACATATATACTCCAATGCTTTAACAACTGTTTCCAAAATTCCTGATTATTCAGTAATCAGTTGTCATGAGCTCAAAAGGTCAGCACTCCCAGCATATCAATCACTTCATGAAACAACCTGCTAGGAAGAGAGATCATAAAAGGCAAAAACAACATGAACCTTTCACCAAGAAAATGTGGTGAAGGGCTGTGAATATAGACAGGCCATAACCTTGGTGATGGGAGTTCAAAGAAAATTCACTCATGGGTCAGGAAATTGACATCAACTTGGTCATAATATGGTCAGCAATCTGTTTTGTTTTTTTCCAGAAATACCAGAGAAAATATGAAAGCTAGTCTAAGAATCATTTATACAACAAGATGAGATTACACTTAGCAGGCACACTTCACTGGCCCCCACTTTTTTTGTCCACTTAGTGTGTTTCCAGGAAACAGTCCTTGTTATTTGGGCAGATTAGAAACCTCCACCTAGGTGACTGTTCTCGTTTTGACTTACATCACTTGCAATATCTCTTGAAGCCTTGGCAGCTTGGATAGGAATTGCATCAGTTCTGAGATCGTAGCCTTTCTTCCTGGACTCCTCCAAAGAAAGTTTGTAGATTTTCTGTAAAGAGAGGCAAAAGTAATAATCTTCCTCTAAATAGGAAATCCTGGATTTATTTTAAAATAGTAAATTAGTATTGTAGTATCCTTTTTTTCCCTGAATCCTTAACATTGTCCACATTTCTTTAATATATAGACAATATATGTGTATATATATACATATGTACAACACATATCATTGTGTGTATATATACATTATTATATGTATTATGTATATTGTATACACATGTTATTGTATATATACACATTATAATATATGTGATATTGAAGTAATGTTGGTTTCCAACACTGTGTATGGTTCAGAGGCACAGGATCACAGCTCCTTACACCTCAGGTCATGTCCCCACACCACACCCATCACCAAGGCTTCCAGCAGAATGTGTCATTGGTGGTTCTATGGGTATATGTTCTCACAAACAATGTGATTGTGTTTGAAATAAACTCTGTTACAAACTCAAACATATCTTCAAGAAACTGCCAAAGAAAGCAAAGTTACTTGTCCCTATCAGGTTGTGAATACATTTTTATAAAATGTGAAATCCCAATAGATTCATGTTGATCAATTTCATCAAACATGAGTCAAGGGAAGACTACCAAACAGCCATATCCTTATGTCAAAAGAAAACTTGACTGTTTTGTAACTGACACTTCAGTTTTATATATTTGTGTGGATTCTACAATCCAAAAAGAAATCATCAATCCCAAATCCCTAAGGAACTGAAATAAAGAAAAGAAAAATATCCTGACAGGATTGGAGGATTTCCTAGCAACTATGGTGAGGATGAGAAAGGAAGTGAAATGAAATATGTATGCATTTTTTAACAGTAAGTGTTGGACATTTTGTGAGTCTTTCCCCAAATTCTTCAAAATGTTCGACTCCCCTTTCCATTTAACTTTTCCTAAGACACCCTCTTTAGAACCATCTCAAAGGTTTAGTGAAGGGATTCTCCAAAAATGAAATCCTGGAACTCTCACTTCATCTCTTCTCTTGATTCACAAACCCTTCTCTTCCTGCCAACTCTCTTAGTTTGATAAGGAGGAACTACCTCTAAAATAAAATCCAGCCACTCTTCAAATTCCTAACAGCTCAGCTCAAGCCCCACTGATAGGTCTACTCCAATTCTAGCAAAGCAAGATTAGAAAAAGAAAAATTATTGTTTGTGGATATCTGTTATTATCAAGATAGTCTCCCTTATAATTGAGATACATTAGTTAGTTTGCTTTTACTGGCTTAAGTAGGCAGGAAAGAAAGATAACAGTTGGGGAAATACACTTACATCACTCATATTTATTGCATTTGCTTTTGCCAAAATAATCTGGGGGATATCAGGCATAATGTGGACTTTGGTCTTATCTGCTTCCCATGCTTGTTTGTAGAGGTGCTAGAGAGTAAGAAAAAAGAAGAAAACAATGAAGGTTAATATTGAAAATTTTAAAAGGAGTTCACTCAGCATATATATTAGTGTACATAAATATTAATTTTTATGTACTTGTATTAGTTAGATTTTATTTTAAAAAATTTAACATGGAATTTGTGCTCATTCAAACAGTAGAATGGAGAGGACATCAGATGAAAAATAAAATTTCCTATCCTCCTATTTTACACCCTATAGATAATATCTCCATCCTAAAATTTTCTATGCATATTACAGTCCACATATAGTTCTTTTAAATATAAATGTTGTAGTATAATAATGTTTACAACCTGCTTTTTTACTTAATGTAGGCAGACACTTTGTTAAAAATCATTTACTGCATTTATTTACAGAGCTGTGTAGTATTTCACAGGGAGGTATGATTTACCTAGTTTTCTGTTGACTTAATCTGCTGTTTTCAGTCTTCTTTTTTTTTAACTACAAGAAATGGAGGCATATTCTTTGTGGTAGACCTGGAAATGCACCACCCAGACACCCATTTAAGGAGGATTTGTTGCCCTAATTTCGGTAAACAGCCTCCAGTTATCATCTGCTTAAATGTTTGGTGCTGTACACAAGACCACACCTTTTTCTGGTGATCATAACCAGTGACTTATCTGGGGTTGTATAAAGACCTGGCCATTCTTACAAGTGGAGAATGCTTCTGTCTGGTCATATACATTCAAGAGCACTCTGAGGGATTGTCCTAGAGTTTGTAGGGCCTCTATCACAATTGGACTCCTCCTTTTGCCTATAACTCCTCCCATAGGTACTGATCCCTCAAATATGCCCTGCAGTCCATATTCTATTTTAACACCTCCTTTTTAAGATACTAAAGTACAAAAAACATTATTGTGTTTATGCATATATGTATATATGTCTGTACATACATAAGGATTTCTGTAAGGCATCAGGCACCTGAATTTTTAATACTAACAATTAACAAAATATTGATTAGAAGTTTACATTAACTTCCTGATACTATATATAACACAACTGTTTAATCTCGCAAACCTGCTAGGTAAAACATGCTATCTCTTTGTTTTAGGCAAGTTTAATTAGAAAACAAAAACAAAACTTCTAGAGCATTCTTCTAGACCAGAAGTTGGTAGACTTTTCTTGTAAAGGTCAAGTAGTAAATGTTTTAGACTTTGTGTGTTATAGGATGTGTGTAATTAGTTACTCAAGTCTGTTGTAGTGCAAAAGCAGCCATAGATAATATGTGAAATTACAATAAAATTAAATTGCCACACCGGGCTAGTGGTTATGGTGGACAGCACAATTTATAATGGAAAGAACAACAGCTAGTTATCAGAGAGCTGGCTCTAGTCCAGACCTTTTCATTGGCCTGCTGTGTGACTGTAGAGGAAGTACCTTGCCTCTCTGTGCCAAACTTTCCTCAACTCTGCAGTAGGGCAAGGGATGGGAGTAGAGACAAGGTCTTCAATTTGATCATGAAGATATTTTATTATTTGCATTTTATAAGTAGATACTAAAGGTTGATGTGTTCTTTGGACCTGATACCAACTTATGATTAATGAACATAAAAATACAGTACAGCTTTCCTAAAAGCTGGAGTAATTAATGATCGAAGAATTACTGGTAGAAAATAATTTCTCTCATTTTTGCCCAGAGAAAGACCTGGATCAGAATGTGGCTATAACTACATAATCTAGGAGTCTTCTCTGATCCCATCAAAGCAGCTGAGAAGCAGAAGTGGGCTGCAAAATCCAGCTGTTATCAGGCAAATAATCTTCTGATTCAGGGTCATGAACTTATACTCAAACTCCCCTTAGACAAATCAGACTCATTTTTTCTAAGGGTTGAATTATAAAAGAGTCTGGATTTATTTTGTTAAATTTGTTGGGTAGAGAGTTTGACCAAATATTTGGGGATGAGGAAGGGAGCTACTAACTAGGATTGATTTCTATTTTTAATTACAAGGCCCTTTCCAAGGTAAAATAACAATGATGTCCTAAAACTATTTTGCAAAACCTATACATTAAATGTAATTAAATATATACAATGCTAAGGATGCAGCAACAAGATATGTCAGGATTCTTTGTGATTCATATGAAAGCATTATGTGATTGAACCACTTACTTCATTCATAATTTTGGCATTATTCTGGGCCAAAACCATGTTCATTGAATCCATCAATGTGGAATACTTCAAAGTGTCTGGGTGTTGGCGGTACTTCTTTTCACTAATAATCTCCATAGCTTTCTTGTTCTTCTCAGACTCTAAGGAGCCCAAGGGGAGCCATCCAATGCCCTTCATGAAGTCAGCATAATCAGCTTTGTACTGATTCTGAAAAAAAAAAAAAAAATTTTAAGTATGAGAAGAATCCAAAAACTCCCAGGACAAAAAGAGGGTATTTTAGAAAATTCCATTTCAAATTTCAACCAATAGTAATTTGAACTTTAAAAATCTTTTATCTCTAACTTATCATTTTAACATTTCCTTGCATGAGGAATTAAAAATTTGTCTTTCTCAATATCTTCAAAAAGCAAAAGGGCTAAGAATACCAAATAGATTAATTTACCATGCGACTATTATATTGAGAAAGGTAATGCTGGATTTTCTTATAGAAAATCCCAAGTTCTCTATCATCCTCAACGGTGAAAAACTGAAAGCATTCCCCTTAATATCAGGAACAAGACAAGGATGCTCACTTTCCCCACTGCTATTCAACATAGTACTGGAAGTCTTAGCCAGAGCAATAAGACAGGAAAAGGACATACAGGGAATACAAATCGGGAAAGAAGTAAAACTATCATTATTTGCAGATTATATGATAATATACTTGGAAAATCCTAAAAGCTCCACAGAAAAGCTAATTAAAATAATCAACCAGTTTAGTAAAGTAGCAGGATACAAAATCAATGCACAGAAGTCAGTAGCCTTCCTATACACAAACAATCAATCCGAAGAAGAAATCAAGAAAAATATACCTTTTACAATTGAGGCCAAAAAAATCAAATATCTAGGAATCAACCTAACAAAAGAAACAAAAGATCTATATAGAAAAATTATAAAACACTGTTAAAAGAAATAGAAGAGGACACAAAGAAATGGAAAGATATCCCTTGTTCATGGATAGGAAGAATCAACATTATCAAAATAGCCATCCTACCAAAAGCAATCTACAGATTCAACACAATACCAATAAAATATTAATGAAATTCTTTAAGGAAATAGACCAAATATTGATGAAATTCATATGGAGACACAAAAAACCCCGATTAGCCAAAGCTCTACTAAAAGAAAAGGAGAATGGAGGTATCATATTCCCAAACTTCAAACTCTACTACAAAGCAATAGTAATTAAAACAGCATGGTACTGGAACAAAGAGACACACAGACCAATGGAACTGTATAGAAAGCACAGAAGTAAAACCACACAACTATGGTCATCTGATCTTTGACAAAGGGAGAAAGAATATGCAAAGGAACAAGGACAGCTTATTCAATAAATGGTGTTGGCAAAACTGGTCCACCACATGTAAAAAATGAAAGAGGGCCACTATCTCACACCATGTACGAAAATCAACTCAAAATGGATAAAAGACCTAAAGGTAAGACCTGAAACTATAAAATACATAGAGGAAAACACAGATAA
>JAGFMF010011870.1:4649535-4689478 GCA_019455555.1 Galemys pyrenaicus
AGCTAATCCAACCATTATGGAAGGCCGTATGGAGGTTCCTCAGTCTACTAGAAATGGAACTACCATATGATCCAGCAATCCCACTCCTAGGAATCTACCAAAAGGACAAAAACACCGATCCAAAAGAGCACCTGTACCCCTATGTTTATTGCAGCACTATTTGTAATTGGTAAGACCTGGAAACAACCCAAATGTCCAAAAGTAGATGACCGGATCAAGAAGATGTGGTACATATACACAATGGAATATTATTCAGCAATCAAAAATGAGAAACTAGGGACATTTATAGAAACATGATGGAGCTAGAAGGAATTATACTCAGTGAAACAAGTCAGAAGGCAAGAGAAAAATATCGGATGGCTTCACTATTAGGAGAAATATGAAAGAGTAACAACTACAACAACAACAAAAAAAGGAAGAAGAAGAAGAAGCTCAAGGAAATGGGCAATTACAACCAAAAGCAAACAAAATATTCAACAAGACCAAAAGGTCAAAGATAAACCAAAGGGACCATGGGGGGGGGGGGGTTAGGGAAAGGAAGGGAGACCAAAGATGGGGATGAGGGCAGAAAGGGCACAAGGGACTGAGGTGATGGTGCATGGATGAAATGGTGATAGGAAATCCCTGGGGAATATAAATGATATAAATATAATTAAGTAAATAAATTTATATATAATAAAAGAAAATCCCAAGTTCTCTTGGTTGATAGATAACTTATGGAGACCATATTTATACCTTGGGCTATAAGTCTCTGATCACCAACTACTGTTCAATTTCCTCAGGTATGCCTAAAACTTCACTGGTACTTTGCGCTAATTTCATTTTTACTCTTAACTCAAATTTTCCTTTACAACTGTTAACTCTGGTTCCTTTCATTTGGGCACTTATGTATCCCTGGACAATTAGTATCTCAGATTGCCTTTGGATTATAATGTAAATTCCCTTCCTCTAGTCATCAAATGGCTTCTCTAGCTGATTATTTGGCTCCTTACTTTCTCTGCTTTCTCAAATTCACTCTAAGAGCGGGCTCAACCTTCACTTCCTCATTATTTCATAAATAAAATAAGTAATTATAAATTTGAAAGTAGTAGATGAAAATTGGTTGGAATGGGTGACTATCAAGTTATCTCCACTTTCCCTCTTACTTGTTTATCAGGAGCTTCTAACTCTCTTTCTTAGATACATTCCCTTTAACATATTCTTTCTGAAACTAAACTTCATTTCTTCATTTGCTATTGCTGCCTCCAGCACCCAACAATGCTCATAGCAATAACAGTAGAAAATAAGTTTTTCGTTTAGACAATTGATCCCTTTTTAGGATAATTGCACATGAATTTCTTTCAGAATTGTGTCATTCACAATCACTCATGATTTCTTTACTATCCAGAGTAAATGTTCTACAAAGGTTGTGGCTATTACATACATCACTTTGAATCTGCATCATATTTTTGGCCAATTCGAAGCTCATGGCATCAGGAAGCATGTTGTAGGAATGAATCACATTCCTATAGTTGGCATTGGTGGCCACTTCTTGAGACTTCTTGGCTGCCACCACGCTTAACATGTCCACTGGTGTGTGGAAGGATGTCTTGGATTGCTCGTATGCCTTCTTATATTCCCGGTCTGATTGCATCTTGGCCACCTGCATGAAGTGCACCAACTTGGGGTCATCCTCCAGGCTCCGGAAGCCAATATGTCTTCCTTTGGCTTGTTCATAGGCTTGCTTGTATTTGTACTGTGGACAGAAAAGACAGCATGGTAATGAGGACAGCAAAGGAAAAAGAGCAAATACAATTCATTGGATGCTATTGGCTTTGACATAAGTGTAGGGTTTTAAAACTACTCTAAGTTTAGAAAGGGAGGAGCTCACAAGGAGCAGGGAGTAGAGTAAAATCTTTTTGCTTCAAATTTCTTGCCAGATTTGAATTCATGGAAAGACAATGTTAGCATTAATCAAAGAAATATGTGAATAAATTATTTTTTAAGGTGATTTAGAAAGCAGTGTTTCCCCCTGAGCTCTCTTCCCAGCAGAAAAAGCTGCAGGCATGATTTCTTACCATGCATCTTTAAATACAGCTAAGAGCCTGACCAGGGTATTTGGGCATCCCTATGATTGCTTAGACTTGTCTACAAATGATTTGACTACTCTAACAGCAAATTCTTTTAACAAGATCCAGTCACTTTTGCATTAAATAATGAAGAGTGATTGATGGTAAAAGAAAGTATTGTGTGCCTGTAGGACAATGATCACACCAACATTGGAAGGCGCTGACCTCAGACCCTGACAAACATTTGGTTTCTCCACTTTCATTTACTCATCCTAAGGAAGACCCATGGAAATACTCACATCACTGGCAATGTCTCTAGAAGCTTTTGCAGCCTTTATTGGGATGGCATCGGGCCTCAAGTCATAGCCTTTCTTCTTTTCTTCTTCCCAACCAGATTTGTACAGTTTCTAAGTAGGATATAAGAAGACACCAGCATTTGTTATTTGCATTAGAATGGGATCCTGTAGTCAAAATTGTTAGTAGGTAGAAAACAGATAATCAAATGTTAGTTCCCATCAACCTCTCCCCTTCTATTTTTGTTGTAAATCTACTCACATCACTCATGGTGATTTGGTTCATTTTGGAGAGTACGATGTCTGGAGTATCAGGCATGACATGAATGGTTGTCTTGTCT
The DNA here is from genome assembly GCA_019455555.1 of Galemys pyrenaicus. Classification (NCBI taxonomy): domain Eukaryota; kingdom Metazoa; phylum Chordata; class Mammalia; order Eulipotyphla; family Talpidae; genus Galemys; species Galemys pyrenaicus. The sequence continues at coordinate 4,652,218 of JAGFMF010011870.1, forward strand.
TTGTTCCATTTTTCAGTGTAAAGCCTCTACAACGAGAAGGACAGGCACATGATTTCACATTCGAGATAGTGCTACAAGAAGAGATTCACATATCCATGTAGAAGGTGTTAAATATAATATCAGAAAATGGATGAAATAGCAAGAAGATAGGCTGATAAAAATGGACATACTGAGGAAAAAAATCATCAAAAAAGGGATGTCTTCACTGAAACAATAAATGGCATCTTGCGCTGACCTCAGACCTCATGGATTTTTGCAATTTTGCTGCATTAATTAGCATGGTATTGAGAGAAACGCTGAAGGCCAGTGTAAGTGAGGGCTCTTTCGATACAATTAAAGTTACAGACTATATGCATTCCCACCACTAACACCACAGTCATGAGAAACATTAACATGCTGATGAGGAACACAGTGGTAATGCAGGCTCAATGGCATGGGTTAATTTGCTGAGGTCAGCAGGTGAGTCCTTACCTTATTCATATTCAGTTTGTTACTTTTGTTAAGTGCTTGCTCCATTGTGTCCATGGAGTAGGTGAACTTCAGTTTCTCAGGGTGCTGGCGATATTTCTTCTCACTGAAAATCTCTCCAGCTTTCTTTGCTTTCTCCACGTCCAGTGACTCTATTGGGACCCAGCCAATCCCTTTCATCCAGTTGGTGAAGTCCGATTTGTACAGGTTCTTTACAATGAAAAAGGAGATTTTTCTTTCAGAAAGAGTCAGGGCAGGATCCCTCATGATCCAAAGGGAAAAAAAAGGAGGGGGAAAAGAATAACCTGGTTTTTACTCCCTACCATCTTTTGGAAAAAATTAGTTCTAAAAAGTGACTTCAGTCACGGTAATTTTAAGCAGGAAATCCTGACACAACATTTTCTTTTAAAAAATTAACTTTCTTGGGGAAAAGTTAACAGAGTTTTACACCAGAAGGGATATTATATAGTACCCACTTGGACCTCTTAGTTTTTCCAAAATAAATCACATATTAGGTCTAACATCCAAAATTTGTATGTGTGTATTACACATGGTTCTGGAAGGGATCCCTAATTTACTGCAGTCAATCAGGTTCAAGATGAATTAAATGGAATCTTTTAGTTCTTATTCTGCCCTCCCATTGGCTAGAAATGAATAATTTTGAGTTACATACATCACTTTGAATCTGCATCGCATTCCTAGAGTGTTCCATATTCAAGGCATCAGGCAGGAGAGTATAGTTGTGGTACTGTTGTTTGTAGTTAGTGTTGGTAGCAACCTCCTGAGATTTCTTTGCTGCTGTCACACTGAACATATCCAAGGGTGTGTGATACCTGGTCTTACTGGCCTCATAGCCCTTCTTGTATTCACGATCAGATTGTATTTTGGCTACGTTCATGTAGTGAACCAGTTTAGGATCATCCTGAAGACTGAGAAATCCAATGTGCTTGCCTTTGGCTTTCTCATGAGCCTCCTTATACTTAAACTATAAGAAAAAGATGGGCAAACAGAAGTTTGATAGGATAGATTACAGAAAATACTAAAGTTAAGTTAGATTTATATGATCAATTATATGATCAATCAATTTAATGTGAATCCAGATAATATCTAAGTTTTCAGTATTTTAAAATAAACATCTAGCAAAAAATTTCTAATGTATGGTTTTGAGGTCTGCTCTGTGATATTTAAGACTGAAATAATTTGCAGTTTATACCTAGATGACTCATAAGTAGAGTCTTTGAATATGAGTAAAAGTTCCTAAAAATTTATTTATTAAGGACTTAGTGTAGCTTTTTAATCTTGTTTCCATTCTCAATTTGTTATAAAGTATTTGTATAATCACAAGTAAATTTCAGCTAAGTCCTCATACAAATTAGTAAACCAATGATAAATGAATTAGTGTACACATGAATGACTAGGCATATTAAATCATATGTAATATATAACTTAATTTATGAAAAGTAGTTAATTGAAACTCTACTACTTAACTTATAATTTACCCTAATTTTCCAGATTTCACCAGATTTTTTTCTGTGGGAATTATATAATTAAAAAATTATATTCTTTTAGAATACTTAACTTTTGTTATTGTTCAAGTTCATAACAATGATACTAATGAGAATTCCAAATACTTCAATTTAAATTTTTTTCTTCTTCGTAACGATTTATTGAGTTTTTAAAGAGTTTTAAAACATTGACAGGATATTAAAGACTATTTTTACATTATCATTTTTCCATTTGCTTTCTAATATATCTCATGTAGCTTCATATACTATGTAAAGATTTTTAAAGTATACAGTAAGATAGTTTACTACTTTTAAATGAGACTTACATCACTAGCAATATTCCTTGAACTTTTTGCAGCAACAATTGGAATGGCATCTGGTCTCAAATCATAGCCCTTAGCAAGAGTTTTCTTCCAGTCTGCTTTATAATGAGCCTTTTAAAAGGAAAGGTTACTTTATTATTTGACATAATTAAAAGAATGAAATAGAATGCCAAATTCTTTCTTACAGAACATATATATTATATATTAAGAGAATTTATGGAACTAGTTCCATAAAAGGGTTTTGGTTCATCTTTTATATATCTATTAGATTCTTTCAAAAACGATCTGCAAAACATGTACATATTATGACCTCAACCATTTGCAAAATATATATATTTGCGTAACGAATGGAAAGATAATGCTGAATGTGGGGTAACAGATGATTTTAATTTTTTCATAATTTTTTAATATTTTCCAACTTTCCTGAAAAGGGTAATGCTTCTTTTTCATATTTTTAATGAAACATTTCAAACTTGCAAAAAGTTTAGATCCTGAAATAGCAAATGTAGTACTACTGAACTTTAGTTTTTAAATTTTAAACATTATAAAAGTAATATTTACTTACTAAAAAACAAGGTTTTTTTAGTAAACCAAAAATATAGAAATAAGTATCAAAAATGTTCATTGGAGATAAAAGAAAACCTAAAATATTAGCAAGAATGACCAAGGTATTTTTCTAGAAATGAACAGTTTTATACAGGTTTATGTTTTTAAATTAAATTTTAGTAAGATAGAAAAAGGCAATAATTATAATGAATGTAAATATCACTATCAATTAGGTATCTATCCTGCCTGAGAGGCTAATTATCTAAAGAAAAATAAAGTACATTTTTCAGATGCTCTAACAAATAACCGAAACAAAAGTCATACAAAGCAATACTTACCTTTACGAGACTATGCATGACTCTATTTTTCCATTTTTGTCTACCCAATTTTGTTTCTTTTTTAATGAACTATAATATATTAAATTGATTTTACAACTCACTAATGAGTCATAGCACGTTGTTGGGAAAAGTCTGCATTAAATAAAACTTCAGGTAGCCTCTAGTCTCATGTTCTATGATGGGGTCCAATCTGGACATTCACAGGCCTGGTTCACACTCCATGTTCCCTGCTTCAAGTACTCAGTACAATATTGTGCAGAACTAGAAAGGAGAAGTCCCAGACTGACAATAGGTAAAATACTCACATCACTCATATTGAGGGCATTGACCTTGGCTTGAATAAACTGGGGCAATTCAGGGTCCATAGTGTACTTGTGCTTCAGTTTCTCTCCCTCCACCTTGTAGTTCAACTAAAAACAGAAGGAGGCAGCACGCAAATATCATTAGTTGTCATAATGTACATTTTACCAAGCACACACTCCTTTAAAAAGTGCTCTACTTATAAAGAGTACAAGGTACTGAGGCGATGGTGCACGGGTGAATGGTGGTGGGAACCCCCTGGGGACTACAAATTATGTCAAATACAATTAAATCTAATAATAAAAATAAATAAAAAATAAAAAGTGCTATACTTGTGGGGGTTTTTTCCAGTTACAAGGCAAATGTCCACACTATCACACAGAGGTATTAGCAGCAGATATATTCTTTTTCTTATTCTACCAATATTTATTAGACAGCACTGAGAGCCAGACAGGGTGGTAAGTCCTGCATTTAAAATGATAAAAAAAAAAGGTAGATGTGTTTTCTTAGAGCTTATAGTCAAGTAGAACAGAAAATAAACACAAACTATAAGAATTTGTGGTGTTCTATAAGTAGAATAACTATAGAGAAGAAACAAGGTAGTCAGCAGAAGCTCTCTAAAGAGGTTGTATTTATGACCAAACCTGAAGAAAGGGGAGGGGTCCAGATAGAAGGGCATTCAGGGCCATGAATCTGAAAAGGGCATAGCCAATTGAGGGACTGAGGGGTGAGAGGAAGAGAACCAAAGATCAGATAAGAATGGGAACAGAGTCACAAAATCCAGGGCCTTTTCAGCCAAGTTAACAAATTTAGATTTCAATTTAAGTTTATGAAGAAATTACTATGGAGTTTTAATTACAAGAAGAATGTGATTCATGTTTCAAGATGGTCTCTCTGTTTATGGTATGTGACTCCCAGCAGGAGTCCGACAATAGGTTGTGCAGTTGTCCATATAAGAGATGTGAATGAGGAGCAAAGGTTGGGGGCAGCTGAAAGAGAGGGAAGTACTGCAACTGGGTGGCTGAAAGTTCAGTGGCTGACTCAGCCCTTGCATTGGAAGTGGGGAGTTGCATAGGGTCTCAGGTTTCTCCCAGGTTTTTTTGCTTGAGTAACTAGGTATATGTAGGTGACATTTATAGAGATATGGAGGACTTAATTTTAATTCATGAGTGCACAGTTTTCCTAGTTAACTGGAAAAACACTATGAGAAATAACATCTTGCTCTTACAACAGAAATTGTAAGAATCTACACCATTTATAACCATTAAAATTAAATTAATCTCAAAATAGCTATAGTAATGTGGCAGTAGGGACTGGCCTGAGGGAAAAAAAATCCATAAGAAATCCTTAGACCTGAGCCATGCAAAGTATTCCCCACCTTCTGATATCTGGACCTAAGAACACAAAAAGTCTTCTCTTTACTTTGAGTTACTGCTCTCTTTCCTGTGAAGGTGTTTTCACAGAGCCCAGAAATTACCAAAGGAGATGAAGCACTGGGCATTATAAGCAGCCTTTGACCAAAAATCAGGGTCTAGATAGACGTCAGCTCAGAAATGAGACTCTGGATGACTCTGAAAGTAAATTGTTTATCTCTTCTCCAAAGGCCTTTCTCGCGATTGCCTCTCAGAACATAGGGCTGTTATGCAAGGAGATTATGTCATTATGCCTTTTTCCTATGCAACTAGGTAAAACTGTTAACTCAGAGCAGCACAACAGCTTGGTTTAATTTTACACAAAGTCACAGATGATAAAATAATAATTTCTTATGTATAACAGGTAAAGGTCTGCTTATGAATAGCCCAGACTTTATTTGGGATATTAAACAAATTTGGAACATCCTCATTCTCCCTCCCCTATAATCCTTATATTGAAATTCCAAGTTGCTTCAGAAGTGAAACCTTTCTATTGAATATTATGCCTCTGAAAGAAGTTAATTTGCTAACATAGATTCACCTTCATGCATTGACTTAAGAAGAGTAGCATGACTTGATTACAGGGGTATTCATGAGCAAAACCTTTTGAAGAGAAACCACTTACATCACTTAGCTGCTTTGTGTTCTGCTGAGCCAAAACTATGCCCATGGAATCAGGCACACTTGTGAACTTGATGGTATCTGGGTGCTGTCGATACTTTCTCTCACTGAGTGCATCGCCTGCTTTCTTAACCTTCTCAACCTCCAAAGAACCAATAGGGATCCATCCAATGCCTTTGAAGAAGCTGTTATACTCATCTTTATATACATTCTGTAAAAGAGTAATCTCACATAAGCATATATCCAAGCACATACTAAAAGGAGGTTTCTTAAATCTACATTTCCATCCAGGGGAAATGAATAGCAACCTTGTCAAATGCTGCTGTCTGTAATAGTGTTTAGGTAAGTCTGCACAGAACTTATTACCCAGTTTTTGGCAATAAGGAAAAGCACGTCTGTTGTTAGAATGCATCATACAACACAGAAGGAAATCTAGGTCATATATTTCCATGGGTACTGCTTTAAAAAAGTGAAAGTTTTTTTTTACTATAAATTGGGCTTTTACTTTTTTATTTCAATGACAACTCCACAACTTTGAATTTCACCCATACTGTTCACCTAAGCTATTACTGATCTCAGTTGGGGAGGGGATATTTTCATAGAGCAACAATAAGTAAACACTGTTTCCTCCTTTTACAGAAGATGATTCCAGAGAAATCTGGCTCCTGCAGAAAGAAATGTCTTGAGTATTAAACACCTTCCCCATGCAGCTATCCATGAATCATGTCGCAATCACACACAGACTTCTTGGTTCATTTTAGATGACTCATTATATAGATTTACATGGATGAGAATCTAATCTTGGGTTAAAAAAAAAACGTTTAGGAAAAAAAAATAGAGAATGCTCCCATTTTTCAATATACTTATCAACATTGAATCAGGCCCATCAGGGGCCTGCCATTTCCTCTCTCTGGGAATCAAGGTGGCTTATATACTTAATGGAATATAGTTTTATTTTTGATCCATAAGTTAATGAAGACAATGTCAGTGATTAAAATAGGATCACAGGAAACCAGCAAAAACATAACTTGTCTACCATGCCTTTGTTAGTCCTTTAGTAACAATCATTTATTTTAAAGTGAATTTTTTAAATATCTTGTATATTGTGAAGGCAAGTGAAGTAAGAAGAAATGGTTAAGCCTATGTACAATGTATCTGGGCTTGTTAGGTTTTACATACTTACATCACTCTGAATTTGGTTCACATTCCTAGTATGCTCAAGACTCATGGCATCAGGTAGGTAGGTGTAGTGATGGATTGGCTGTTTGTAGTTGACATTGGTGGCAACATCCTGGGCCATCTTTGCAGCTGTAATGCTAACCATGTCCCCGGGTGTATGGTAGCTGGTTTTAGTGTTCTCATAGTTCTTCTTGTATTCACGGTCAGATTGTAACTTTGCTACATTCATATAATGGACCAGCTTGGGATCATCCTGGAGGCTTCTGAAACCCACATGCTTTCCCTTTGACTTCTCATGAGCTTCCTTGTATTTATACTGTGGAGGCAGAATTTGGTTAACAAAGCCCTAAGCATTGATAACATTAGGTGCAGCAATTATATTTAGAACATAGTGACTTTCTTGAAGATTGTCTAAGAAATGCAAACTACAACCCCCCACCCTAGAAAATTCAGGATGAAAACATTTACATCATACTGCTGGGTTATAAATATAGAATGATATCTATAGATGATTGGCACATAGCATTTTAAAGACAACTGAATTTTTGCACAATATAAATATAACACATTCCAAATATAAGAATGATATCTCTTGTTTTTCCAGGGATGTGAATTTTCAAAATCCAGTATGTTATTTCACATCATGTAATATTAGAAATTCTTGAGAAAACCTTCCATTTTCTGTTCCCAATGGCCTCGTACATAACAAGCACAGAAGAAATTCTAAAGCACCCCACACAAGAAATTTTCCCACATATTTTCTTGGGGTGTGGGCTGGAAAACATTACTGTGCTGTTGTCTCAAGTTTACCTAATATAGCTAAAACAAAAACAGATACCCTCCTCTTTCTAGGCGGCATCAATTTAGATGCTACTTTTCAAGCTCACTGCTGGAACAGCTTAGGACATGCTACAAAGGTGCTAAGGTAAAGGCAGTGGTCTTTCCCAGGAAAAGCCCAACCCAAAGCTCTGCAGGGCCAGCAACGGACTGCAGAGGAAGCTATATTCTAGTTGGTCAAACCTCAATTGTTATTCAAGAAAATTCAAATGCACCTAAACTCTGCAGACATTCTGCTCTTGCCATGTAAGCAATCATTTATAAACAAAGGTTTGGCAGGAGAAAGTATTATCAAGTAATTTCTAGGCAAGTTTTTAAAATCTAGGTAAAAAAAAAAAAGATAGTATCATATTTTAGACTTTCACCTTAAACTGGAAATGCTTCAAACTGTGTACAAACATTTAAGGAACATATTTTCATTATCATCCACCCCAACAAGGAAAGCTATAGAATTCTTACACCTCTCCCTCCCAAGTGGTCTGTGCGCATGGGTAGTCATTTCACCTTTCTCAGGCCCAGGCATGTGTTCCTAGCCACCTGATATAATGTGTGACACTGAAGTCCATAGGACATGTGTGTTTTTGAAATTTTGTTTTTCATTCACAGGAAGAGTATAAATAATTTGTATTATAGATAAAATGGTCCACAACATACCTAAATCAAAATTACATTCTAGGAAAGTGGACTTTTCCCCCATTTGGCTTATAAAATTTGCACATTTCATAAACATAACAAACTTTCAATCTTCTTAGTACAATTATAATGCAGGCAGTCATCTGAATTTAACATGTTAGTGTCAGTCAGGGTGTTGCAACTGAAAATGAACATGAGCTGTCAGGGAAATGTATTAGTGAAAGTAATTTGGGCTCTAAATCTGGGGAGAAAACAGCTGTCAGATTATGACAGCTCTACCATGTGGGGTTGATTTGAAAAGAATTACAAAAATGTCAAAAAAAAAGTGACAGGTTTTCTAAACAATGTTTTGTACAAAATTTGAGTGTCATTAATTTACATATTGTTTTCAATGTGGTATCATTTACACAAGCACAGGTTAGGTTACATTTTAAAAGGGCAATCACCCAGATTGCACCAAAAATTTTTACTCACATCACTTGCGATGTTTCTTGACGCTTTGGCTGCAGCAATGGGAATAGCATCGCCCATCACATTGTTGCCCTTGGCTATTAAATCATGCCAGTCCTGTTTGTAACAGACCTGGGATGGGAAAGGAGAAAGGATGTCAGCATGCTGGTATTAATTGGTCAAAATGGTTTCTCAACTGCTAGAAGTATTTTATTATGTTCCAGATACTAACTAAAGGAATCACCCATATATCAGGCTGTTTTAGGATATCACCTTAGCAAAACGTCACATTTCGTGCAGCATGAAATTATTGAACTATACACTAATTGTTCACAGAAGTGTGGTTGTGACTCACACTGATAAAGGATCTTAAGATGCTGCAGTAGACCCAAAGGAAGTAATAAATGTTCTGAAAGCACAGCCTATAAAGACCAACTAGAGAAAAGCCATCTGTTCCACAGTCTCACGGAAGAAAGGTCAGGTGGTCTACTTCAGAAATTTTGTTGTTAAAAAAAAAATCATTTCCTCTTAAGTGTTCTGGAAAATATAATTCTCCACATATCGAATAGGAAAACAAAGTCAAAGTTTTAGAGGAATAGTGTTGGAATCTTCATAAAAAAGAATGTTTATCTTTTTGAATTGCCTACCCTTGGAAAGTTAGACTCAAAATATAAAGAATCATTACCACAGGATATGCTCCAACTGGTACATGTGAGAAACTAACCTAAAAAAATTTTAAGACCCTATCCTATTGTAAAATTCTATTATTATTTAATCGTGTCTGGACTTCACACACCCAGTCAAAGACCTTACTTACATCACTTATATTGTAAGCATTGCACTTGGCCTGGACAAACTGAGGAAGATCAGCACTCATCGTGTATTTATGTTTTACATCTTCTCCTTTAGCTTTGTATAAGATCTGCAACACATAGTCACAAAAGTAAAGTTCATTACAGATAGAGCAAAAAGGGAAATAAATTAGTTGCATGTTTAAAAAGAGTTGTTCCTAGCACAACCCACTATTTGCATTGTTAGAAATAATTAGATATTTTCCTCTTTTTAAGAAATTCAAGCATCAATGGACTAAAGACAGCTTGTTCAATAAATGGGGCTGGACTGCTATATGCAAAAAAAATGAAATTAGAATACTGTCTTTCACCACACACAAAAAACAACTCAAAATGAATTAAAGGATTAGACACAAAACCTGAAACCATAAAATATCTAGAAGAAAAAGCAGGCAAAACTCTACATGACATATACCTCAGTAACATCTTTAAAGAAACAGCACCCAAAGCAAAGATAGCGAAGGAAAAGATAAACAGCTTGGACTACATCAAAATTAAAATCTTTTGTTCAGCAAAAGACACACTAACCAAAACAGAGCGACACCCCACTGACAGGGAGAAAATCTTTGCACATAACAATAACTGACAAGGGACTTATCACAAAGATCTACAAAGAGCTGACCAGACTAAACAAAAACAAAGTAAACAATCTAGTCAAAAAATGGGTGGAAGAGCTAAAAAGACATTTCTCCAAAGAGGAAATGCAAATGGTCAACAGGCATATTAGAAAATGCTCAACATCTCTTGTAATCAGAGAAATACAAATCAAAACCACTATGAGACACCACCTCACACCAGTAAGAATGACACGTATCAAAAAAATTAGCAGCAACAAGTGTTGGCAAGGATATGGAGAAAAAGGAACTCTACTGTACTGCTGGTGGGAACGCAAACTGGTCCAACCACTATGGAAAGTCGTGTGGAGGTTCCTCAAACTACTAAAAATGGAACTCCTATATGATCCAGAAATCCCACTTCTAGGAATATACCCAAAAGACACAAAACACTGGTTCAAAAGAATACCTATGTTTATTGCAGCACTATTTATAATAAGTAAGACCCGGAAACAACCTAAATGCCCCAAAATGCTGAGTGAAGTCAGAAGGCAAAAGAATAATACCAGAAGGTTTCACTCCTAGGAGGAACATAAGGGAACCAAATAAAGGACCAAGGAAAAGAATAATAAAAATTAAAAAAAAAAACACAATTCAAAAAAAAACAAAAAGACAGGGACAAGGACAAATCAGAAATACTTTGTGTGGGGGGCGGGAAGGGAATGGGATGAGGGCAGGAAGAGCACAAGGGACTGAGGTGATGTTGCACTGGTGAAATGGTTGTGGGAAACCCATGGGAACCACAATTGATGTCAAATATATATAAATAAAGAAAAAGAAAAAAAAGAAAGAAATTCAAGTATATTGTTATCTTTAGAAAGACCCAACAATTCCGTGTTAAGACAGAAAATGCTTTAGAAAATAGAAATATTTGTCTGCCAGAGATGAGAGGAAAATAAGTTCAAAGATGAAACCCTAACACAAATAACAATTTACCAAACCCAGAAAAATTTAGTCATTGCTAGTGGAATAGTTATTAAAGTCTTGCGGTTTTGTTTTTAATTCTATTTAAAAGTCCAGTTTACCATTTCATTTCATATTTATTCCTTTTGTCGCTTTAAAGATATTTGAATGACATTAAATGATAGAAATCACATTGTATTGTCTCTTGGTAATGGAAAGAAATTATTTAATTTCTAAAACTAAAACAGAGCCAGAATCACAAATATATTTTCAGTCTCTTGATTATCATTGTTAGATAAACCCCCACTTCCCAGACACGTCTATGAAACTTCATATGTAAATTGATGTGTGTGTATCACAAGTCTGAAATGACTGGTATCTAAATAAATCCCTCAATATTAATTTCTTCTAGGAATGCAAAAGTTATCTTTAATTCTTCACTGTCATTAGAAATCATATCTAAGCATTAACAGAATCTCTTTAATTCTACCTTCTAAACATCTTTTTTGCCCATTACTTCTTAGTTGAAATCCAAATAAGACTTCTGTTGGATTTCTGTAACAGCTTTCCTATTTATCTCTTTGCCTCCAATCTCCCCCTTCTCTATTAGTTTCTTCAATTTTTCCAGTTACCTGTTAAAATTCAGATTTGATAGAGAACTCCCTGGATTAAAATTTTTCAGCACCTCTCTCCACCACCTCTATAACATACAGACTCTATAAAATAGCATTTACAAGCCTCAAAGATCATGTTACATTCTGAACACTTCACTATCCTTCCATTCCTTGACCATCAATATATACCCTTTGGTCAAGAATAGGCTCTTCCCTTATTTGCCAGGGAAACTCTCTGGTAGTCTGTTACCTGCTTCCCTTGCACTTAGTTAGCACATGCCTCCCTTGTAGCATTCCTCTCCCTAAATCACTATGTTTCTATCCATGCCTTTGTCTTATACTATTGTCCAAATCCTTGTTATATTCCATATCCCTCTAATTCTCCTCTTTTCAACTTTATACCATCAGCACATAATACTTGGAAGGCGCTCAAAAACATCCATTCAATAAATTAATGAATGAACGCTTCTGATTCTCCTTTACACCAAACTTCTCTTTAGAGCTAACTTCAGCCAGAGCATTTACATTGCTCATGGACAGGCAGACAAACAATATACTAATCTCCACCAAGATATGTTTTAAAAGTCCCTGAAGTAATTGTGTATGATGCATTCTGACTAGCAAAATCATATAGTCATGTGCATTATTTCCCTATACTAACATTTTACATATGAAAAACAAATGTGATCAATTTAATATTGAATTGAATACAATTACTTTGTCACAATAAAGTGTCTAGGTGTCAGCTTAAATTTGTGTGTATGTTGAGCAGAACTTTTTGCAGCAAGTAAAATTTATCCAAAGACTCAGTATTTCAAAGGTAGTGGAAGAGGATGAAGTGCTTTAAAAAGGAAGGAAGAAGGCAAGATGAAAGAAAACAAAAATTTATAATGTCTAAACTAAAAATGACTGTAATTCTTAATTAAATAATAATTTTAAAGGAAATGATTGGTTCAGAAGAATAAAAACTATGAACTGATGTTTAATTTTATTTAAGCCCCTCCTCCTTTGCTCCTTCTCTTTTGTTATACTCACATCACTGATTTGCTGTGTGTTTTGCTTTGCCTGGACCATAACTGGGGAGTCCACAATGCTGGTGAATTTGAGGGTGTCTGGATGTTGCCTGTACTTCTTTTCATTCAGAGCATCACCTGCCTTCTTAACTTTTTCTACATCAAGGCTGCCAATAGGTATCCAGCCAATGCCTTTCATCCAGGTATTATAGTCTTCTTTGTAGGCATTCTGCAACAAAAGGAAAAAAGAAGAGTGAGTGCCCCAGGCAATGGGTTCTCTCAAGGCAGGTTCTGACATGGGGTGGGGAGGGGGGATGTCATGTGGCGTAAATGTTACTTACATCACTCTGTATTTGCATCATATTTTTAGACAACTCCAGGTCCATGGCATCAGGCAGATAGGTGTAATGATGGAGTTGATGCTTATAGTTGACATTGCTGACAACATCCTGAGCTTTCTTAGCAGCCACAACGTTGAACATGTCATGGGGTGTGTTGTATTTAGTTTTTGTCTTTTCATAGTCTTTTTTATATTCCCGTTCTGATTGTATCTTGGCCACATTCATATAATGAACCAGTTTAGGATCATCTTGGAGACTTTGAAAGCCAACCATTTTCCCTTTGGCCTTTTCAAAATCTTTTTTGTATTGAACCTATTGGAAATAAAGATAGACATATTTTTTAATACTAGCTATGAATATTTTACAGAAAAATTAGAACATATTTGAAGCAATTAAAATTCCCTGAAATTATTTTATTTCAATAAACATTTAGTTATTCACTTCCACATACTTTAAATGTAAAATGGTAAAAATAAATATTAGAGCACATTTAATTGTGTAGTTGCTTCTGCCAATTAATTGAGAGAGATTTGGGTTGGGAGAGTTACTATAATTCACACCAGTGACAAGTAGCGAGCTAGTAATAGATTGATAACAGCAACAGAGTAGTGGTAATTGTAGCAGTGTATTCATAGTAGTAGAATTTCCATGAATCTTCAGCTATTCAAAGGGTGATCCAGAGTGAACTGTATGTTAAAACTAATTGGTTCTGAATAATGAAGTGAGAAAAAGTGAGCTGCCTTGGGGAGAAAACTGGGAAGCTCAGAAGCAGAGATTTGAGGGCAGGTGTGTACGTGTTGGGGTTGGAGGTGGCTAGAGGGGAATACCTATAGAGAACTGGAAACTGTGAGAAATTCTGAGGCAAGGCACTTTGAAAATGGATGCTTATCATTTAATTGTAATATATTTTTTTTCAAGATTTATTTATTTATGCATACAAGAGCTGGGGTACAGGCCAGAGTCCAGGGAGGTGAGAGGATTCACCAGACAGAGTGGGGAGCAGAACAGGCAGACTGACCGAAACACACTGCTGAGGGGAGCAGCGGGCACAGCAGGAGAGGTCTGCTGCGCCATGTGGGTCCCCTCCCCGGCCGGCAGCAGGGATCAAACTCGTGCTGCAGTGGCTGCGGTTTGCTTCATAGTGCGTTGCTTAACCCACTGCGCCACCAGGGAGGGCCCCTAATTGTAATATATTTACATTGGTGTTCTGTAAACTTCATTTCAAACAACCAATAAAATTGTGCTTGGGGTTGGGAAGAAGAAATCAAAAGGAAGGAGCTGTTTCCCATATCTATACTATCAAAGCAGAAAAAGAAGTTAACCCAGGTGAAGATGGCCCAGCAAAACCACTGTATGCAGACCAGAAGCCACCAGAGATCAGAACAACAAACATGGAGTATCTGCAGAAGTCACCAGAATAACCAGAACAGTGGAGGCTTGAGTCAACTTACTGTCAAAGTTCTAAGTGACTTCAGTTCATATCTGGGTTAAAGTTAGGAAAAGAAACAAAATTCTTACTTGTAATGGAAACTCATGACTAACTGTTAGGGTTAGTCTGTAGGAGCAATGTAGTATAAAGACTGAGGAAAGGGAGTGAGGAATTCATATAAATTAAGCAATTTTGAGATGAAATTTCACTATCTGTAAGTTATTATGACTTTAAAAATAGGAATTTCTTTATTTCCACAAGAGAAATTAGATAATGATTTTAAACTAGAAGCTTGATTAGAATGAGTCAGTAAAGGTTATAGAAATTCTTACCACCATAAAATCCAGAACTTTCCTTTCTAAATAGTTTCCAACCAAACTTGCTTCTAGCCAGAGACAACAGTTGTGGTGACTTTTGGATAAACTACCCAATCAGTGGTCACCCACCCCATGGCCTGAGGGCATGCAGGTGACCACCAGCTGGACTTACATCACTTGCTGCCTGCCGGGCAGCTTTGGCAGCTTTGATGGGAATTGCATCAATTCTTAGGTCATATCCCTTCTTGCTCAAATCTTTCAAGTCTGCTTTGTACATATTCTGAAAGAAAAATGGCATTTAGATATAACTCAAACCACATTTAATAAAGGCTTAACAGATAATCAATAGTCAAGCACACATGCGTACCTCGCTGATATTGTAGGCATTAACTTTAGCCTGAACAAACTGAGGAAGGTCTGCTGGAAGGCTGTATTTGTGAAGCATCTCCTCTCCTTTGGCTTTGTAGGCAATCTGAAAGAAAAGAAAAACTCATAAACAAAGAAAAATTAATGTAGGAGGAATGGTTTAATGGCACAGGAAAGTATTTTGAAAGTGGATCCCACAGCACAGAAGTCCTTTTTATTAAAAACACTCTGAGCCATGGCCATGTTCATCTACAAATATATGTGCATTTAAAGTTTTTATACAATTGCACAGGATCCTACCTTACCGCCGAATCTTCTCTGGCAAAGATAGATATGCCGTAGGAACCTCTGGACTTAGGTAGGGGTACCCTGTAGAGGTGACTTAGCCCAGGGAGTTGACTGCATGAGAACATTAACCTGCACATACTTTCCCAAGCATAGGAAAGACTGATAGTGTAAGCGAAACCAGCATCTGTACTTTGTGGGTGACTAAAGGGTTTCAGGGGTAGTTTTTATAATAATTTTTTTTGTCTTAGCTCTGACTTAAGATACAGCTCTTCCATATGATATAGTGCCTATAGTCATTTTCCTGGTCTTTCCTAGAAGTAGGCTCATAGTGCTTCTTGTCATCAAGAGAAGCCTCTTATGTTTTCCTTGAAGAGCAATATTAGTGGCTAAAAGGACAGTCAGCACAATGATTCAATATTATAAATATATGATTCATGTAAGTTTGGTTTTAATGAAAAGCTAGAAGGGTAACAGAGTTGTTCATGCAATTGAGTCTCAGGTAATTGGTACATATAGAATACAAATATAATTGCTATAGTTAACATTTGTTAAAATAAAAATAGGAATAACACTTACATCACTCCTCTGGGCTTGGTTAATTTTAGACTGTACTGTAATTGGAGCATCTTCAATTGAAGTAAACTTGAGAGTGTCTGGATGTTGGCGGTATTTTTTCTGTTTGGTGAATTAAAAAGCAAAATTAGTATTATTTTCACTGAAGGCTAACTTGTCAAAACCCTCAAAATTTATTTTGGGGGGACAAGAATTTCTCTAATTTAAAATATAAAAATATTAGATTTTTGTTTGATGTGGGGGGAAAATGAACATCATTTGAAAGTGAATCTTTAAAAATATCAGTTTAATTTTGTACTGCTTGGGGGGGTAGTGCAGATCAATATAGTTTTTAGGAACCAGACTTGACTCTTTTTTTTTTTTAAAGATTTATTTATTTATGCATACAAGAGCTGGGGTACAGGCCAGAGTCACGGGAGGTGAGAGGATTCACCAGATAGAGTGGGGAGCAGAACAGGCAGATTGACTGAAACACACTGCCGAGGGCAGCAGTGGGGCGAGGCAGGAGAGGTCTGCTGCGCCATGTGGGTCCACTCCCTGGCCGGCAGCAGGGATTGAATTTGTGATGCAATGGCTGCGATTTGCTTCATTGCGTGCTGCTTAACCCACTGCGCCACCAGGGAGGCCCCCAGACTGACTCTTTTAATTTCTTTCTAAGAAAGAGGGCACTCTTAGCTAAGCAGAATCTAGAAGCATTGCAAAGTTTTCTTCTAAAGGACTAAGAAAAGCAAACAAGGACATATGGAATATATTTCTATGACATTAACAAGTTCTAAGGGATGTCATTCTTCCTGTCACTTCATCAACAACTGAAAAAGTTCTCCAGATGAGGGAGGAGGAAGTGAGGAATGAGGGCAATAACTACATATTATTAATAAGAGAGGAAGGACTTTTGCTTTGCAGGCGTTTAAGTGGTTAATTTACATGTTATCACAAAAATGTTGAGGAAGCACAGGAGGGTGACAGAGAGAAGTATTCTAGCTACTCTTATCCTACATTCTCCATTTATTCACCCAATTCTCTCCCTTTGTGCACACTATACATCCCAGTTTTTGTGTGTGCATCATTCTTCCAACTTTGAATTTCTGAAAGCCACTATTCCACTATTCCTGGATATCTTATTCTCAAAGATTTCTGAGAATATAGGGCAGTTTTCAACAAAACCAAACAAAAGCACAAAACAACAACAACAAAAACTTGAATGTGAAGACAGCCCTCATTCAGAATCTCTGTCCTTTCTTCCTATAATCTAATGTTTTTGATGATAGAGTCACCTCACAGCAGGGGAATGTGTTGCTTTTTCTTAGATTGATTAATTCATATACTACTTCAAAGTCATGAAGAATAAAAGGATAATAGATTACAGTACTTCAAAGAAAATATCTATAAATTCATTAGATGCATTATTCATAATCACAATATTGGCAAAAATCTGCATGTCCACCAACAGGGCAATCAAATGCAACAGCCACATAAGGAATACTACTCAAGAATAAAAAGGAATAAATACAGAAATATATACAACTATGTATCTATAGCTACCTCAAAAACATTCTATTAAATGAAAGACTCCTGATACAAAGGAAATTTCTAGAAAAGCAGCAGAATGCAGATCGGTGTTTGCTTGGGATTGAAGATGGGAATGTGGACTTTTCAAGGGAACTAGCAGAATTTTAAAATTCAGTTGTAGGAATCACACAGTTATATGAATTTATTAGAACTTGTGAAGATATGCAGCTAAAACAGGTGAACTTTATGTTACACAAATCATAACTCAATAAATTTGTTAAAGAATATGTCCATCATGAATGGTAAATGTAACTAACTTTAGTGACCTAAAAAAGATATGCTTATCTACCTAGATAATTCATGCTTGTGGCAAGATTTCAGTTTTTCCCCTCAGCAACAATTACTGGTAAGTGAAGCAGTCAAACCCTTGGTTTGGAAGTCTTTAATGAGACATTCACCAATATCTCTCACACACATACTGGTTTTACCTCATTAAGGATGTCTGAAGCTCTCTTCACCTGTTCCATTTCTAAGGACCCAAAAGGCACCCAGCCACAGCCTTTCATCCAGCTGTTATAGTCAGCCTTATATTCAACCTAAAACATCAAAAGAAAGGTTGTATTTCTTTGCCCGGTAACATCTTTATTCACAGTATCATTAAAATTTTACCCAATGTGATGTTTTTAGTATTTCTGACCATACTTTGTCACTCCATATATTAAGGTTATTTCAGACATTTCCTTTTGAGAGATTTTAATAATCATTAGGTTTTTGCTCTTCTTCTGATTGGGAGATGTTCCATTTAAATCCTTATTTCCAGTGGGATGAAAACATGTGGAACTTTAATTCCAATCTGGACAAATTGTTACATTCAAAACTGTATTTCAAGGAATAACTGAAATTGTTATATTTAGATAATCAAATATGAGATGTTTGGTCACTAGTACTCTTAAATGTGATGTTTCTATGGTCAAATTAAGACTGTCAACCTGAAAATGATAATTTTGTTCATTTTCTGATGAAGTAAGAATGGATACCAGTTAATGCACGGTGTGCATGCCTTTTATGTGTAGTCAGCGTGACACTGTGTCTACACTGGCTAACAGTGCACTTTAAATTAGTTGCACTTATTAACTGCTGTGGAGAGCAATTATCATTTGGAATTTGTTCTATTGGAGCACAGTCACCTGATGCTATTAAAATAATGACCTACTCCTGTCTGGTCATAGGTGGTATACTATTTATACAAAATTCAAATTATTAATCTCTAGTATGGACCTTTCATTGGAATGAAAATTCAAGTCACCATTTAGTTCTTGCCTTTTGAGGCTGATGACATATTTAGGAAGGGGAAAAAACTACAAAATTAAATAATATAATAATACATAAAATGGAATTATTAGTAATGGGGATATAAAATTGTCCATCTGTTGTGGAAAAGAGTATGGTGGTTCTTCAAAAAACTGAAAATGTATTTACCATATAATCTAGCAATTCCACTTCTAAGAATATACTCAAAAGAATTGAAAGCAGGCTCCCAAAGAGATATTTACCTACCCGTGTTCATAGCTGCATTAGTCACAATAGCCAAATAGTAGAAGCAACCCAAATGTTCAATGACAGATGAATGGATGTGAAAAATGTGGTATATACATATAAAGGATATTATTCAGTCTCAAAAAGAAGAAAATTCTGACACAGGCTATAGAACTAATGAGCCTAGAGGTCATTAGGCTAAGTGAAATAAGCCAACCTAAGGAGACAAATACAGCATGATTCTATTTATGTAAGGTCTACAAAGTAGTCCAGCTCAAAGAAACAGAAAGTAGAAGGATGGTTGTCAGGAACTAAGGGGAGGAGGGAATGGAAGCTGTTTAATGTGTGTAGAGTTTCCTTTTTGCAAGATGAAAAAGTTCAGACTTATTATCTCAGTGTGAATATATGAGCTGCTACTGAACTAACTGTAGACTTTAAAATGATAAAGATAGGAAATTTTTTATGCACATTTGCCACATTAAAAAAGAGAGTTGTTAGGATAAACTGTTCAATTGTATAACTCAGCAAATTAATTTACATAAAGAAGTTCTGAGCCACAGAAAAAATACAGGTATTACAAAAATTGATATTATAAAAGATACTTTATTTTCAGACAAGCTAGCAATCTATGTTTTAAAAATATCAGTAATGAAGAATGTGATAATTATGATAATGGTGATGATAATCACAGTGAACATTTATTGAGAACCTACCACAACTTAGGACCACACTGAGTATTTAGCATGTGCATAAATCCCCAAAACAACTTTGTTTTTCCCCCAGATTTATTAATTGGAATTCTAGATTCAGCAAGGCTGATAATATTTCCAAAGGGAAGCAGTGATGAGGTGTATACTAGACCAGGTACCTCCAACTTTTACAGAACTACCAGAGTCATTTTCCCATTTCCCATTTGTGTATACAGAAGTCAATGGAGCTATCTCTGAGAATTGCCAAAGCATCATTTAATTTTGAAATTCTTTTCAGTCTCTGCTTTATAAAGACAGAATGGAAAATCTGGGTACTTACATCGCTCTGCAATGCATAAGCCTTCTTTGCAAGGTCCATGTTGATGCTGTCAGGTGGATAGCTGTAATTGTGTAAGATGTGCTTATAGTCCACATCACTGACAATTGCCTGAGTTTTCTTAGCTTGAGTGACTGGGAGCATGTCAAGAGGTGCCGTGTAGATTGTTTTTGACTTTTCATAATCTTTACGATATTCACGCTACAAATAGGAAATTACCATGTATTACTATACATTTTACAGAAAAAGCACAGAGATCTTTCTAAACAATAAATATGTGTTGAAGAAACAACGCTGAACAGCTGAATAGTTTTTCCCTAAAATTCGTTCATTACACATCAATGAATTTGCCCTTCCCCCAAAATAATTCAGACATGGACAGATCTTCTCAAATCTCTTTTTTTGATCAAACAGATTTTTGATCAAAGAGCAATCATCAGATTGGATCAAGAAGATGTGGTACATATACATGATGGAATACTATTCAGCAGTCAAAAAAGATAAACTAGAGTTATTTGTAGAAACAGGGATGGAGTTAGAAAGGATTATGCTCAGCAAAATAAGTCAAAAGGCAAAAGAAAAATACCAGGTGGTTTCACCTCTAGGAGGAATATAGGGGAACCAAATAAGGGACCAAGGAAAAGAATAATAACAATAAAAATAACACAACAAAAACAAAAAGACAAGGGCAAATCAGAAATATTTTGTGTGTGGTGAGGGAGGGAATGGTATGAGGGCAGAAAGAGCACAAGGGACTGAGGTGATGGTGCACTGGTAAAATGGTGATGGGAAATCCATGGGGACCACAACAGATGTAATATATATATATAAATAAGCAAAAAGAAAAAAAATAGAAAAAATTTAAATGTAATTCAGGAAAAAAAGTAGAGGGATCATCTTTGGGAGAAGTCACTAAACTACCATTAGGTGAAATTATAGGAACCCAGAAGTAAACTACTCTGTGATATCACTTGACTTCAGAATTCCTGAAGTTTTGATGTTTCCAATTTATGATATAGTATGTGTTGGGTTCATGTGAAAATAATTTTTGTCTGCCTTGTTAAATAGTGCCTTGACTTCAGAATTCCTGAAGTTTTGATGTTTCCAATTTATGATATAGTATGTGTTGGGTTCATGTGAAAATAATTTTTGTCTGCCTTGTTAAATAGTGCTGTTTGTACAGTAAAAAAAAAAAGCAACCATCAGACATTAGGAATAGGTCACAGTTTCTGCTTCAGTCAGGTATTATTTTATTTTAAAATAGAGTTCTTCAAGGACCACTAACAAACATTATTTCTACTAGGGTAATCTAACCTTTGAAGAGTTAGTACTGCCAATAAGGAAGTACTTTTTAATTGACAAATATGTGATAATCCTTCGCACTTCTGATCTTATAAAATAGCTACTTCATAAATAGAGCTGTACACGTGAATTCTTGGCTTTTCTAAAATCACCTTTAAATGATTAGTCATTGATTTTTCACACTGACTACTCTGTTTTGGGCAGTAGATAAATCCCACTGAGAATCCCAACATTTTTTTCATCCAAATTTAATTCTGGTAAAATTTAAAGGAAATTTAAGATTATAGTCCTTATAAGATCTCAAAGGAGAAAAGTTGGTGAAACTGAGTTATTAAAGTAACCTTGGCCCTTATATACAGTGTTCTCATAAACCAAATGTGCTGGGTCTCAAAAGGCACTTTTATTGACAAATTTTCTGGAATGGTTAGGCAGGGAATCAATTAGGTCAAACGTAGCTTCATCATGTCCCCTCACCAATTATTTTAAGAGAGAGAAAAAAATATCTGACACTGTGACTTTAGGAAAATTCTAAATTCATTATGCCTTCTCATAATCACGTAAGTATTAAAGACAGTGACTCAAGTTAGCAAGTATAAATGAGCATTATAAATCTTCCAGAGACAGTCCTTTGGCAAATGATCCAATTTTTTAGCTTTCGTAAGGAATGTGATCTTCTTTCTAATATTTTGTGAATAGTCACTTTCACTCAATTGTAAAATAAGTGAAAATATGGAAACTTTCTGGTGACATGCAAGAACATTGAAAAAAAAAGTTTCTATTTATTAGAAATAATATAATGCTGATCAAAC
This sequence comes from Galemys pyrenaicus, assembly GCA_019455555.1. Classification (NCBI taxonomy): domain Eukaryota; kingdom Metazoa; phylum Chordata; class Mammalia; order Eulipotyphla; family Talpidae; genus Galemys; species Galemys pyrenaicus. Next base: position 4,674,321 of record JAGFMF010011870.1, read on the forward strand.
AGTATTGTACCAGCAGTGTTTACAGAGAAGTGTTTTTACTAAATTGATTTATTCATGGTCATTCCTGCACAAATAAAATGTTGCCAGAGTCAAAGACAAATGACTTTAAAAAGTTATTTTTAAAAACTATGAGTGCTCTGTATCTGCCACTTAGCATCTTGCCTGAATATTATGTGAGAATCTTTCATCATTAACTATCTCTTTGGCTATCACCATAAATCAGTTAGCAAGCATTACTGAAAACTTACTATGTACCTAGGCTTTCAATAGGTTCTGTTGTGGGCTAACACCAAATATAAGATACACTCTAAACCAAGAGCTACAATGTTCTGATAATGGAAAGGAACTAAGGAACAGGAAGTATCATGTATTTGTGCACTACATACTGACATAATTTGTAGTGAAGTTATTAAAGAAAATTACCAAGTGGGATGCTGAAACTAACTATATATTAAAAATATAATGAGTTAAAGAGGGTTTGTGTTGTTCATGATGTGAACACATGGTTAAAATGAAAACTCTGTTAAATATTCCTACCACTTTTATAAGTCTCTAAACATTTTAAAAACCGTGTGTAGTGAAACTTGGTGCTTGCCTTCCTATAGTAAAAACTGTAACCACAAGATGGTACATGGCCCACAGACGAGCATTAGGGAATCCATGAATTCTCTGAAGGTAAGGCATGAAAACAAGTTAGTTTTTCTAGATATATGTTCCAAATCTTTTATCAGATTCCTTAAGGAACGTACAATCAAAGGAATTTTTCATTTGACCCTAAGTCAATAAAGAACAATGATATCTACACTGAGATTTTTTTGTAGAACTGGGGTACAGGTCAGAGGAATGGGGGCGGATAAGAGTCACCAGAGACAAAGCAGGGAGCATAACAGGCAGATCTACTGAAATACGCTGCTAAGGGGAGCAGTGGGCAAGACAGGATTGTCTACTGTGCCATATGTTGGTTAGCTCCCTGGCTGGGGATTGAACTCAGGCCACAGTGGTGATAGCACTGAGACTTAACCCCTAGGCCATCAGGGAGGCCCTTTAATGAGATTTTTATTTGTGACTCATGATTTTCTTCCAAAATAAAGATGATTTTAAAATTATCATTTTAAAAGTTATTTATCAACTAGAAGACAATGAGAGCATACAGTGATGTTTTCAAAAAGGCAGTGAGAATTACAGTCAATAATTACTAGCACCTACATTTTTCAAAATTCAATTGACATCAAGCAATTTTTCTCCTCACACAAGAGAGGTGCAAGGATCTGAGGAACCATTCTACTTCTAAAGTAGATGTAGATGGTTGTTGTGAACCTGAGAGAGCCAAGGATATGGAATTCCTATACATGCCAATCCCACTGGGCACTGGAAGAGGTCTACCAGCTGAAAACAAGACAAACTGAGAGAAGCACTCACGTCACTTTGGTTTTTGGCCGTCTTCAAAGAGTGCAGCATCTTGGGATCATCATTAATACTGAGGGCACCAATCATCTTCCCTTTGCTTTTTTCATAGTCTTTCTTGTACATCACCTGCAAAGACACCACACATGCCAGATCACACCCTTGGAGAAATACCTCTCAGTCTCTGCCCAGGTGACTAGGCCATACTCACATCGCTAGCGATCTTGCTGTTGGCCTTGGCTGCCAGCAGGGGAATGGCATCCACTTTAATGTCAAATTTCTTAGCTTTGCTCTTCTCCCAGTCTTGCTTATATACATTCTAGATAGGAAGATTTTAACAAAGGAATTGTAAATACAACATCTAACACAGATCTTCTAGAAAAGATTTTAAAACTCTAAACAGCTCTACAGTTATGCATTGCAGAATGCAGTTTCATGACAGACCCCTGTACAATAGCAACCACAATAGGCTATACCATATAGCCTAAGTGTGAAGTGGGCCATATTATCTAGGTATGCATAATTATTTATACTTTCTGAGTTCTTCCAATGATGAAATCACCTCATAACCATTTCTCAGAAGCTATCCTTGTTATTCAATGGTATATGACCGTATAGATAGAATTATTTCACCTATAAATACTTTATTTACCAGATGGTAGTATAACTATTATAACTATTGATTTACCTATAACCTAGCTTCTTCCTCCCATCACCTAATAAACATAATTTTGCTAATAACCTGTTACCTTTCTAAAGACCCTGCTATTCTAATGAGCAAAGTGCAAAGAATAATATAAAATGAATCCCACTTGGGGAAGATGAAATGTGACATTTACGAAGAAGTGATCTTGTAAAACTCTAGGAATTAGAAGAGTAATTGATAGAATGTTTTCAATGGTACTCAGACAGTGGAAAATGAAATTTTATAGATAAGAGCCTTAGAACATTTAGGCTTTAAAAACTACATTTATCATCTGATAATAATCTCTATTGTTGTTTATTTGCATAACTCTTAATCTAGTCTGTTAAAACACATGTGACAGTTCTTCCTTGCACATACATACAAATGTAGGTTTTTGTGGGTTTGGTACTTACATCACTCAAGTTATAGGCATTGACTCTATGTTGGATAAACTCTGGTGCATCTGCTGGAACATTGCACTTGAACTTTTCACCTTCATGTTTTGCTTTGTAATTCAGCTGAAAAACAGCAAAGGATGACCAAACAGTTTAGGGTAAGAACTTCAATTTACTTAAGAGATTGTATATGGCTAAGTCATTACTACCCATTTTAGAAAAATGCCTCAAAGAGATACTCAATCCCATCAAAGTTCAGCACAAGGTGCACACTGTCACTCATTCATCATGAATTGTAGAAAAAGCAAACTTTGGGTTGTCACTTTGTTAATGTTGTCACAATGTATATATGTAAAACTCACTGTCTGATTTAAATGTCTAAACTGTTCCACAAAGACATGAACATTCAAAATCTATAAAATTCTATAATCAGAGCAGTAACAAAAATGAGAGTAATACAAAATAAAATACTAGCAGTTAAAAAGATATATATTATTAAATTTATAAAAGACAGAAGTTTATTTAATATTTAGAAAGATGACAGTATGTCAGAGGGTGGGAATATAAAGAGGGAATATAGCTGTTGACACTCAGGATAGAGAATTTTGCTTATAAGCACCTTCAAAACAGAATTTAACCAGGTCAATGAGAAGAGAGCATGGTGGTTGGGTCCTAAATACAGCATGGTATTCCTCTGCAACTTGTCAAATTCATTTGTGTCAGTGATGTTAGTACCTAGGCTACTGTTCCTTCTTGTGATTCACAATATTAAGACAGGAAATGTTGCACACTAACCTATATGACTTCTGGATTATGCTGACACTGTTTTCTTTTTTTTTAACCAACTGCATGTGAGCTAATTATGTTAGTAAAACACTTTGCATAATAGGACAAACTATATACAGCAGGTCCTGGAATAATCTCCCTTTTGTTTAACACATTTCATTACAATGGTGATTAGAGCATGTTCTCCCCATTACCATGGGTTTCCCCTGGTACTAGTTTCCTCTCACATCCCAAAGAGGCACCCTGGGTTCACTGTGTTCCAGTCTGAATGCACGTGGGGATGGTACGTGTGTATGACAGGACCAATGGAATGGTCCTGTCCAGGTTTGGCTCCTGATTTACTGCTTAACAAACCAAGATAAGCTCTAGCTAACCCTAAGCCTGAAATAGAAAAAGCAGGTTGGAGAATGAATGAATGAATACAAATGATTTTTTTCATATTAGAAGTATCTAGGGTCATTATTTGGAAGTTTAATGTTTCTGTTACCAGAAATATGTCGTGGGGAACTTAAGTCTGCCTTATATCAATTAACCTATGGTAAAATTGCTTTCATTACACATGGTTTTAGTTAAGCCACAGTTTTCAAAAAACTACCCATTACCTTAAGTGAGAAATCAGTCTAGTTCATTTTCCTGTCTTGACAAGGGTGTGCACTCAAAGTGTGGTCTACCAATCACCACATTATCATTATTTAGGAGCTTACTAGAGAATCAGAACAGATTCAGACCTACTGAATCAGAATTTGAATTTTCACAAGAGTCACTAGGTGGTCCAAGTGACCATGGATATTTGAGAAGCACCGCTACTCTTCTCTGATCTTGGAACAGCTGCACCCTCCTACCAAGGACCTCTTAATCACCCACTATAAAGTGGCCACCCATCACTGTCATGTCATCCCGTTTTAATTCTGTATCATCATCCTATATTAGTTTTCTAATTATTGCCTGTCTTTCTGTGCTCTTTCTTTTTGTTAGCAAATTTTTGAATAGGAATGCTTGTTTGATTACCAACCCAAGTGGATGCTTTTGTTGTTTATTTAACTTAGTATGAAGTTTTAGTAAGCATTCTTTTTGGTTTTTTGACAGACCCTAATGAACAAATGCCCACTAAAAATTAGTGCTTTCTTGAAGAGGTAACAGTTAATTTTCATTATTGTCTCACATAATTTTTCCTGGGCTGCTCTTCAATCTAGCAGCTTCCTTTGAATTTTATTAAACAAATTTTGAAATACGGCTTTAAGTTCACCAGTTGAGTCAGTGAAGATTAAGTGTGTAAATGTTTATGTTTCAAACAAGCAAAGCATTCTGGGTCACCCACACTTGTATAAATCCAGGTACTTACATCACTCAGTTGCTTTGTGTTGAGCTGAGCTTGCAATAGTACAGGAGAATCAGTAACAGCTGTGAATTTGGTCTTGTCTGGATGAACTTTGTAGGTATGCTAGAAAAGAAGACGTTCTTTAATAAAATTTCATAATGTATCTTCTTATTCTGGCTCATACACACACTAACATATAAAAACACTTCCAGACAAACATAGTTCCTGAAAACTTTGTTGATTCTCACATCCTTCCCTGCTTTCCCGCTTGATCTTTCCTCCTGAAGTTGCCTCTTAACTGGTCTCCCTGCTCCAACTCAGCAATCAAGTTAATGCTCCTCTTTACTGAAGTTCACAATGACTTTCCACTGGATATGGTATTCAATTTAAACTGTACCTTGTCTTAAGTGCCCTGCTCTACAGAACCCACCACCATTTCGTCTCCTGCCATTTTATCTCTCATTACTGGTCTTTTCCCCAGTACCACTTATTCACCAACTTTTCCATGCAAACCCTTAAATTCCAAGCTTCTCCCTCCTTAGGCTGTTCTTCCTGCTATCTCCTCCTTGATCTTGGTGGGGCTGCACATTCCTGCCTTAAACCTTCTTGACCACCCAGTCTACAGTGCCCATTTAGTCTCTCCCATGTCATCCTAATTTAATTCTGCAGCATTACTATACATCATTTGCCTTATCATTGCCTGATCGCTCCTATTTCTGTGTTCTTTGTTTATTGTTTGCCTGTTTCTCTCAAATACCTTCTTCACAAGAGGCAGACCACCCTGTCACCTATTCCTTTTCTGCACCAAGGGGAACATCTGGCACAAGCTAGCTCCCCGTGTAAATTTGTTGACTGAATGAGCACCTATTTCTGATAAATTTCCATATCCTCCCTTTTCTCAAAACCATGTGTCTATAAACAAGTAGAAACAGTAACTTACAAAACATGATATTATTTTTCAATAAACAGGTTTCTTTACTGCAATTTTTGTAGTCCTCATCCAAAATCGAAATTTAAAATTAAGCATCTGCTAGTCGCTTAGATGTTAGCATTTAAACTTCTGTTATTTTTACCACTAGATGGCACAAGAATCCCAAACCCAATTTTTGAGTCCAGGACAGCTGACTTACATCTTTACACTGATCTAGTTTCTTGATTGCTTCATATTCTTGTGTTATTGTCTGAGGGAAATAGCATTTCCCTCTATCTTCTTCATATTCTGCTTTGTAATTTTTCTATAGTAAGAAAAAACAAAAATAGATCATGTTAATACTCCCAAACAATGTCACTGTGAGGCTTGAACAATTGTCTTCAAACTTACATCACTGTTTTGAGCTGAAACTTTCATGCAGTGTATTTGATATGGGTCCTCAAAGCTGCCTATGTAATGTCCTAAAATACTCTGTACATAAGAATCTTTATATTTAGCCTGAAAAAAGAAAACATATGTAACTCAAATTGAAAAATTATCTGTCAACAACAGGAAAGCTCTCATCCCTAGAGGTAATCACGGCCTTTCAAACCTCACTAAAGCTCTTCAGCAGAGTATCAAGCTGATATTTGGGAGTCTCACAGTAGTTCATGCTCTTTGCCTTTGTCTTCTCATAATTTTCCCTGTATAATCTCTGTCAAAAGATAAAAAAAATCAAAGAATGATAATCAAACAAAGAAAAAACATTTCATTGTAAAAAGAAGTCATTTGTGTCACTGCTATACTTTAATCAAAAGGCAAAAAAACTCTGAATTTTTTCAGTGTTTATTTTCACAAGGCAAAAAAAAAAAAAACAGTGGAGTTTAATATGATAGAGGTTTAAGTCCTGTATAATCTGGTCTGCTAATAGCCATAAATACGTTTGTTACTTTTATCACAGTATTTCTCAGCCTAATAAATCAGAACACACCAATGCTGCTGTCTAAGCAACTTTTTGCCTTAAAATAATTCTTTCTTCTTGAATATGTTTGAAGGAAAATGAATTTTTTAAGAGTTGGTATAAAATGAGGAAGAGGTATAAGGTGAACCTTAGATACTAACACAATCCTAGAAAACTATTCAGCTCAGCATTTCATGAAAGCATATTTTACACCACCACTGGAAGATGCCCTTATCACTAAGACTTAATATTTTACATTATATCAATTATGCAGTAAAAAATGGTTTCTCTGCTTTATTTTAGATAGCATGGATTCCTTTACATTGCTATAATTCTCCCAGATAGAAATAAAAAAGCATACTCAATAAAGACATGGATATTTAAGAATGATACAGAACAGTCTCTCTTTTGTTATGATTAGAAAAGGAATTTTGTGAAAAATTTAATTTTTAATAAATATTTTTAAATATTTTGTAAAATTCTTAAAATGAAATACTTTGCTTTGGGGTTTTATTTCATCCAGTTTTTCCCATTTTGTCTTCAGTCAGACTTTTCTTACTTCCTGTCTTTTAGTTTTCTATAAGTATTTTCGCAAAATATTGTTAAGTCAGGTCATGTAAGGAAGTGAATATATGTTTTTACATACAAAAATACTCAACCAATTTCTAGGAAAAGCAATAAAAAAATTGCTAATATGTTGTTCTCTTATAAAACAGAACATTAAGAAGGTAATCTTTACCATATTCACTGTTGTCTCAAAGTGCAGAGATAGCACATACAGGAGTTAACCACACCTCAATGGTGGGCATTCATGTTTGATATGTTATCCTGAATCTCAGATTTCATTTAGGCTAACATCCCATCCAAGGTGCTCTTAATCAAGAGGCACAGTCACATCTGACGACCAGACATATTGAGAGAAGCACTCACGTCACTTTGGTTTTTGGCCGTCTTCAAAGAGTGCAGCATCTTGGGATCATCATTAATACTGAGGGCACCAATCATCTTCCCTTTGCTTTTTTCATAGTCTTTCTTGTACATCACCTGCAAAGACACCACACATACCAGAGTCCACCCATCATGAAATGTCTCCCAGCCTCCCCACCCAAGGGTCCAGGAGATACTCACATCACTAGCGATCTTGCTGTTGGCCTTGGCTGCCAGCAGGGGAATGGCATCCACTTTAATGTCAAATTTCTTAGCTTTGCTCTTCTCCCAGTCGTGCTTATACACATTCTGGTCAGCAAAATTTTAGTAAAGGAATTAGTAAAAATGATATGCATGCTATCATACTTAAAGACTAAAGGATAACTCAGCACCTTATTTTTATATAAAGTAAATGGATTGTTTTAATTTTTCAGGGAATATGCATATTTTAGATAATTCTCAATTTAAGCTTCTAATTTTCCACCATCAAGCTTCTTTAATTTCCTTTTTCAACAAATTAATAAATTAGTATTTTATTTCTAACACTGATATTTTATAGCGTGAACAAATATTTTATATTTAATTTAATTTTCATAGTAGTATAGTCAATATATGTCATACATATTTAATAATTTTTATCTCAAAGTCCTCTACAGGTTGTTTCATGAATTATCATAATACTCTCTGAGTAACCCAATGAGCACTAGGTAACCTGAGTATTTACCTAGTACTAGGTAACCTGAGTATTTAGTCATAGGGTTGTTGAAGAAACTAAGACACTCCCTCCCTCCCATTGCAGGTTAATATGATGTTCTGTACAAATGAGTATCAATTGTGTGAAATAAGGGACAATAAAGGCCTGGGGAATAAATGAAATTAATTGTATCTAGAAATCAGGTCCTAAAAGAAAAGTAATGTTAGTGCAGTACAAATTAATATATGATTACAAGATTTAACATTAAGATTTGCAATTAAACATTCATGAGTAGTGGTAATTTCAGAGTTAGTTAAAATATATTACGATTGTCTGATTGTATGAAGCTACTTGCAAGAATGCTACACATTTTTTATGATGAATTCAAAGGTATATTTGCAGGAGCATAGGCACATGATACAAATGTTAACTGTGCTTTCCATCTTTAACATTGCAATATTCAATGAAATAAATTTTAAAAATACACTGTGGTCAGCATAGCACACAGTACCATGCACAACAAACTTACATCACTCAGGTTGTAGGCATTGACTTTGTGCTGCAAAAGGGCAGGAGTATCCGGAGGTATGTGGTACTTGGACTTTTCACTTTCGTGTTTTGCTTTGTAATTTAGCTAAAGGGGGTGGGAGGAGAAAACATGAAAGTGCACACATTCATTAATTCTGAAGTATTGTTGCAAATTACAAACAAAATCTTGTGTGATATATTTGATAAAATAAAATGTAAAAAGCATTTTTTTAGGTGACAAGTGACAAAAGTTGAGCTCGAAAGAGAAAGCCAGAGGTGAGGTCACTGTGCATTACTGACAATCCTGTTTGCCAGACACACAGGAGCTGTCACTGTGGAATGACCCCAACGTTGTGAGGTGACTCCTTCACACATGTTCTCCCCTGTGCACATCACAATGGCCCTGGAGTCAGGTGGCCATTGAGAGTGACAGCCCTTTCTTCCTCTTCATTATCAGTGCTCAAGAAATGCTGAACCTTTTCTACAAAGAGGGGATATAATGAGAGGATTTTATCCTCTCATATATACATTATGGTTTGTTGATACTTTAATTTATGTCTAACTGAAGTCTTCTGAGGTTACTTTTATGGCAATTTTTTTAGAACACAAAACTTACAAATTAATACTTAATGCTCATAGGCTAAATCTTAACTCAAAGACTCCATTTTCCAAAAACTAATTTAAGAGAGAAATTTCATGTATTGAATACATGTTTGGGGGCAAAGATATGTACTATGCACATATTTCCTTTTACTTAATCATCAAATCAATTTTAAATTATGAAAGAGAAGAGGCACAGAGAGGTTAAAAACTTTTGCTTAGGCTATCAGGTCAAGATAGAGCTGGTATTCCAATCCAGTTTTATGTGACTTGAACATGTATGTTCTTTCCAAGGCACTAAGCTACACTAGTTTCTCTTATAGAACCACCAATTAAAAACTATCTTATATGATTAAAAATATATACACATTAAATTTGCAAAAATTTAATTAAATTTAATTTAAATTTTTAAAAATGTGATAGCATTGGATTTTACATGTAGAGATATGCTATGTTATCTCTCATAATCAGATTTCCTGGATATTTAAAGGAACTTACATCACTCAGTTGTTTGGAATTGACTTGGGCTTGCACCATAACAGGAGAGTCAGTAACTTGAGTGAATTTTGTTTTATCTGGATGGACTTTGTAGGTATGCTGTGGGAGAGAAAGGGAAGTGTGTTTAGCAGGATCACCTGTCCAATGCAAGTTGACTGACAGGCCAAGCAGGCAGAACGCCAGTGCCAAAAAAACAAGAAATTTACAATATACAAAACACTTGTTTATTCTCATTAGTCTGGTCTTTCTTTGAAAGATGTTCTTAGTGTCTGAAAATATGAGTGTTATTATCAGTGTGGGAGTACAAGAAACCTTTCCAGATCTTCAGATTCCCAATAACTTCTCTTTGGGAAAATGAGCTAGAATTAACTCTTGAAACACTGGGTAATGGTAGATAAAAATAGCCTATCACAGAATAAATTTTATTTCATACACTTTCTTTGCACATATTTACTAGTAAAAATGTCAACAGTTTTAAACATATGGACCAGGAGATGCTACGGAGCCAGTAACACTCAAAGTTCACACTACAGACTTACATCTTTACACTGATCTAGTTTCTTGATTGTTTCATATTCTTGAGTTATGGTCTGAGGGAAGAAGCATTTACCTCTGTCTTCTTCATATTCTGCTTTGTAGTTTTTCTATTAGGAAGGAAAATCAGACATAAGGATGCAACCATTGTATTCATGTCTTAAAAATGTGTTATTTGGAAAGCTCAACAATTGTCTTAGAACTCACATCACTGTTTTGAGCTGCGACTTTCATACAGTGTGTATGATATGGATCCTCAAAGCTGCCCACATAATGGCCCAAAATATTCTTTAAGTAGGAATCTTTATATTTAGTCTGAAAGACAAAACAGATTTCACTTATTTGTTGGAGAAATGATGGCTCTTTTCTTTAACAGAGGGAATGACCACAGAATTACTTACATCACTACTGAAGTTCTGCAGAACTGTATCAAGCTGAAACTTGGGGGTCTCACAGTAATTCATGCTCCTTGCCTTTGTCTTTTCATAGTTTTCCTTGTATAGTTTCTGTCAAAGGAAAAATCACATTAAGTTGATTCTTGTCACTCCCATACTGATAATAACACTCGTATTTTCAAACACTAAGCAAAAGAAGAAGAAAAAAAGATACTGCCTGTCAACGCTCTTAAAAAAGTGACAAGCATTAGAGTGTCATGAATGACAAGTCATTTCTATTAGTAATTATTGTAAAGCTACAGCTGTTAATATTCTCCCCAAATTTAAGAAGTCAACATGCCAAGTCAGGCCAAGCTCTTCATTATAGAAATTCCTGTGTATTTCTGCACTGCTACCTTCTCCAACTCCCAGGAACACCCATTTTCCTCACAGACAGTGCCATAACAAACAGGAATGTTCTGAGAACAGGGAGTTTTTCCTTTAAACAACTTTCATAAAAAATCTATGTTGAGAAAAATACACTCTGTCTCCCTCCTTTTGCCAAGGAAAGGCCCCTTATTGCACAAATATAGAATACCTTTAATATAAGGTATATATGAGAACTCAAATCATGACTCTACTGACTGGTTCTCTGCTGGGATATATCATTAACTCTAGAGATAACAGTAGCCAACTATTGGGTTTTAAATGTACAAGTGAGAAAGCAAATCATTGTCACTTTTTAATTTTGGATTTTGAAATGGTAAATGGTGCTGTTTGTTTTAATATGCTTATAGTTCTGTCTTTATCAACAAAATGAATTTGAAACTGTGCTTTTATATGGTTGATAAAGATAACCTTAATTTAGAAGCAGAGACATCCTTTGCACTGATTTCCAGCAGAGATATTTGGACAAATCTATTTCCAGCCTCTTATCTGTCATATCATTCACCACTCCTCAACTCATGTCTATACCTTTCTATGGTGCTGACAATTCAACAGACAAAGGAAAGATAATCTTTCACACCAAATATATGTATGAGTTTTCCCCCCAAATGTTGGGAAAGCTGAATATGGCAACATAAGGGGAAGACTCAACTGATCACATATATTCAATATTTATCTATATAGTCAAAGTAACCTTAGAAAAGTTTTCAACGCCAGGCTGAATTCTCAATTAACTAAGCTACCGCAGGTCTAATGGATCTAGCCAGGCTCTAGTGACTGCATCGGTAGAAATCGCTATGAAGACTCAGAAGCCATCTTCTATACCCTACAAACAATCATTTCTGGGGCTAAGATCTGAGTGGGCAATGGTAAAGATAAGTTATGAAATACAGAACATTTTCCTTCTTCTCCCAGGAACAGGCTTGAAAAATACAAGGGCAGGGTGCTGAGGCAGTTTTACTCTCTCTCCTCTGGTTTCAAAGTCTCCTCCCTCTATCAAAACATATCACATCTCCTATGTTGTCTTTGACCACACGAAGGCACATGCCCCCAGAGCCTATAAAATGTGAGGATTTCCTTACCCATTAAATGAACTTCACATGGCCCCCAAATGGACAGAAAGTATAGAAGCTCTTATGCCTTCCTGTGGCTATTTCATTCCAAGGAAACTGCTACACCATAAACTTAAAGTATTTGCAAAGTTGTATTTGCACTTAGTCATTACAAAAGGAGAGAAATTTCATCTCTCTTGCAGGTTAAAAAAGCACTTTTTGACAAGAGTATACTTACATCACTTAGGACATCTCCTGCTGCCTTTAGCTGCCTGAGCAGCGGGTTTTCTGTAGCAGGAAGTACATTATAATCTGCTTTTCCTTTATTCTTTTCATACTCTTCTTTGTATTTTACCTGTAGGAGTGAATTAAAGTGATAAAATAACTCTCCAGGTTATTTTTGTTCTTGTTTCTATTATGATATTATGGCATAGTTCCACAAATCAATTTTCTCTTTAGCAAAATGGCAGCTTGACATTTTACAAACAAAATACTCATAGTAACTCCTAATAGCAGCAGAAAAACTGCATAAATTTCCATGGTATTTTTTCTTACCATTCATTTACTCATTCAAAGATATCCATAGGGTGTCGATTATGAACCTGGTTCTGGGACAAATACAAGATTGAATAACACCTAACTCCTCCTCTCAAAGACAGAGAAATCCATAAATAATGGGAGAGAGAAAGATACACAAATAATGGCAGTACTTCCTATCCCAGATACCTGCTTAATCAGAACTCTGACACAGCTCTTCCCCACCAACTGCCTTTTGCCAACACATTTTTGAAGAAAGTTAGCTAGAGGCATCATCAATCTATTCTTTTATGTCTTGCCTGAACTGCTTTTGAAGAGACCTGCCTGTAATGTATGCACATACATTATTATACACACATATAATCTACCAGCATTTAAGAACCTCATAAAACAAAGCCAATCAGTTTGGGAACAAAAGGTAGGAGAGACATAACTAAAACACTGATGCACCACCCTCCGCTAGTCCACACACAGTGCTCACAGCAGATCTCTGTAGGAATGGGAGATGTAAGTAGACTTCCTCTTTTACAGAATTATGCACTCCCTTTAAAAATGGAAACAACCAGAGAGGCAATTCCACAAACTAGACTATCCTTCTGCCTGCCTCTGGGATACCAGGCCTCCTTTCCTCTTCATGGATGAACTATCACGCAGGGCTAGTGGCAAAGCCATTCCATCATAAGCACCATATTCCTTCCCCTTTCTCTTCTCAAGGACAACACTCCAACTGCTCTGTCCTCTCCAACATCATCACCTTTTTCCTGGAATTTTTGCATCAGTGTAAAAACATGGTATGTTCTTTCCTATCTTAAAAAGAAACCTCTTTACACACTTATCCATTGGCTACTACCCCTTTTCTTTCTTTTCTCTTTTCTTTTCAGAAAAATACAAGAGCAGAGAATACTCATGTTTTTCTACTTCTCTCTCCTCATTTACTTATGAACATCTCTGATACATTGATAAATCCATTTCAGAAACATTGAACACCGACAAGGGTGATGGTACTTTCTCCCTTTCCTTGCTTCCCAAGACATTCCTTACTCCTGACTTTGCTCCAACCTCATCATGCTGATGTCCTGTCTACACTAGGATGGCTTCTGGTCTTTTTTTTTTTTTTTAATTTATTTATTTATCACACAAGAGCTGGAGTACAGGCCAGAGTCGAGGGAGGTGAGAGGATTCACCAGACAGAGTGGGGAGCAGAACAGGCAAACTGACCGAAACACACTGCCGAGGCCAGCAGTGGGCAAGGCAGGAGAGGTCTGCCACGCCATGTGGGTCCCCTCCCTGGTCAGCAGCAGGGATTGAACTCGTGCTGCAGTGGCTGATGTTTGCTTCACAGTGCGTTGCTTAACCCACTGCGCCACCAGGGAGGTCCAGCTTCTGTTCTTACGGCATTAAGTCTTATGGCATACTATCCACATGCTGATGACTCCAAAATTCTAACATTCTTCCTAGGTATCTCCCCCTGAATTTTCAATAAGGGGAGATAATCAACTGACATCTCCACTTGGATGGCTAAAAGACATCTCAAATTTAACACGTCTGAAGCTGAGCTCCTTTTTCCGCTCAAAAAAATTGTATCCACTTCTTCCATGGTCTTGATATAAGAAAATCCCACCCATCTAGCTGCTTGTACCAAAACTCTTCTCTACTATCTGACATCCACCCTACCAGTAAATCAGTACATCTTTACTTTCAAATATTTCTCATTTTCTGTCCCACTTCCCTCATTGTCCAAATATTCACTGTCTTGTATCTGGATCATGCAGTACCCTTTGAAGTGGCACGATTTTCCTGCTCTGAGCACTCCAACAGAGCCAAGGTCAGAATTAGAATCAAGTCAGATTGGTTTTGAAGTTTATGCTTTAGAATGCCAGGGAATCCAATTATTTACTGAAGATACTCTAGAAGAGTATGTGAGTATATTCATGGACTCATGTCTGTGACTATATACTCACCTATTAGTGGGGAAGTAAGAAAAAGGAAGGTAGTGGTGAGTATAGGAGTATCCAGATCATATAACACTGCTGATTCTTTTCTTGGGAGGAGGGGTTCTTCTGTCTGAAATTACAGTTTTTCTACTTCTAGGCATCAAAAAGCCTTCTTAGAAATACTGGAACTGGGTGTTGCTAATGCTCATGTGCAGTAATTTTTAACAAATTGACCCCTTAAAGTACAGACTTTATGTAGTAATTTTTAAGTTTGGTAACTCTCTTTTAAATCCCAAAGCAGACTACATCAAACTTAAAAGCTTCTGTATAGCAAAAGATGTGCTAACCAAAACAAAGCAACAACCCACCAACTGGGAGAAAATCTTTGCACACAACATTACTGACAAGGAACTTATCACACGGATCCACAAAGAACTAACCAGACTAAAGAAAAACAAAGTGAACAACCCAGTTAAAAAATGGGCAAAAGAGCTAAAAAGGCAATTCTCCAAAGAGGACATGCAAATGGCCAACAGGCATTTGAAAAAATGCTCAACTTCTCTTGTCATCAGAG
>JAGFMF010011870.1:4689856-4733947 GCA_019455555.1 Galemys pyrenaicus
GGAATACTACTCAGCAATCAAAAAAGAAAAACTAGATGCATTCATAGGAACATGGATGGATCTGGAGGGGATTATGCTCAGCGAAGTAAGTCAGAAGGCGAAAGAAAAATACCAGATGGTTCCTCCCCTAGGAGGAATATAAGGGAACAAAATAGGGATCAAGGAAAGGAATAAGAACAATAATAATAATAATAACAATAATGACACAAAAACCAAAAATGAAAAGACAAGGACAAATTGGGGACACTTGGTGGGGAGGGGAGAGGGAGAGTGTTGAGGGCAGATGGGAGCACGGGGAACTGAGGTGATGGTGCACTGGTGATATGGTGATGGAGAATACATGGGGATTACAATTGATGTCAAATGTATATAAATTAAAGGGAAAAAATAAAATAAAAGTTAATCCAATTTGAAAAAAAATCCCAAAGCAATTTTGCTATTGTTGTTTTGATAATATTCTTCAAATGGGTTTGGATCCACTGGTCTTAAATCTGGTGCCTTTTTACATTATAAACAAGAGAAAGTCTTTGTAGAAATTCACCCACTCTAAGAATGTCAAGATAAATGAATGAATGCCTTTGTACCTTGCTAGCTGTCATTCCAGCTTGTTTATTCACTTTATACTCCGGTGTTTCGGTCTGCATGAAGTAGATCTGGTCTTTCATATTCTCAAAGTCTTCCTGGTATTTCCTCTGTAAGATAGTAAACATATTGAAGAACTGCAGTGGGAACACACTGTGCAAGGGATTTACATAGGAGGGCAGAAAAGTCATTTGGAGAATTACTCAAAAGCCATGCTCTTCTTGGCTTACATAGGTCAGACAGCAATTATAGGCTGTGGTACCATCATAAAAAATATTATCAATTTAACAGGGATTTGAGCAATTATAATAGGCTGAAAGACAGCCAACAAAAAGAGCTCTCGAAGGCCAGGGGCAGAAAACGTAAGAAATAGAGGAGTGAGTGTTTTCTAGTGAGGAAAATCTGGGAAGAAACTAATCAGTTTCATGGAGGTACTGTTTTGGTTCCTCAGGCTAAGAATAAATTTAAAAGGGCACCATTAGCCTGTATAACTTTGAAACTGTATTATTCTTATGAAAACTGAAGCAAGAATAATGGAATCTGATCAAAATACCCTTTCTTAAAAGGAGGACATGGTTGTGGGATTTCTTTTGCTATAGGAATTCTACCCCTAAGATGAAGCTCCTGGACTCTCATCATTTACAGTTTTAGAAGCAAGTGGCCAGAAACCATCCAGGGAAGTGTCATCCTTACAACCCAACGATGTTCACCACCCCTCTATACTTACTGCACTGAAATTATCAGCATTCATTCTGGCAGCTGCAATTTCAAAGCAAGGCGTCTCACTCCATTTGCCTTTGACTTTATTTTCATAATCCTCCTTGTATTTTTGCTGGGAAACAGAAAAAAAACAAAACACCAGTTAAACTCTGGAATAGACAAGAAAACAAATGAAGTGCCAATGATCAACTTTTAAAAATATCTTGGCTAGGCCTTCCTTAAACCCTTTAGGTTTAAGGCCTTCCTTAGGTCCAAATCTTCCAGTATGTGGTCAATTTACCCAGCAAGAGAACTGGATACACACACACACACACACACACATCTACATATAAACACACTCATACACATAATAGAACACCACTCAGCTATTTAAAAAAAAAAAAAAGCTAGATGAAACCCTGCCATCTACAATGTGAATGGACCTAGAGGGTATTATGCTTAGTGAAATAGATCAGATGGAAAAAAAACAAATAACATATGATTTCACACATATGTGGTATTAAAGAAACAAAATGAAGTGATTAAAATAAAAACAAACTGAGGTTATGAGACCAAACTGGTGGTTATGTGAAGAGAAGGGGAAAAGGGTAAACTGAGTAAAAAAGGGGTCAATTATATCATGAATTGAACTTTTATTGGTGAGTTAATATAGTATATGTATACACACACATACATGTTGCTTTATAATGATGCTCACCTGAAACCTGAATAGTGTTATAATGTAATGTTGCTTCAATTTTAAAAAAATTGTTTAAGTGAATTGGGTGAGATAGAGGTACTCATTCCCTCCCTCGCTGAGTTGACTTAATTTATTCAGAACCCACGAATATTCAGAGGGTGAGGCAGTTGTATTTACTTGTGGGACCCCCTGTGCCAACCAAGGAATCTCACTGCATGTCAGCATGTTTGGTACTTGGAGATGAGTCAGCTACATCAGGATTCAATATCCATCTTTCTCCCAATTACCACTCTAACCCTTCATTCCAATGCTGAAATTTGAAAGCAAGAACTACTTAACTTCTCCAAGAATTTGTGATTGTTCATTTAATAAAGGAAAGCACACCTGGTCAACTACAGGTTCTGGGATACCTGTGGACAGAGTGTGACTACATGAAGATAGATGTAGTAAGATTATTTCTCCAAACCACAGTCCCTCCCTCTGGGAAGCCAGCTGGTGGTACTTTCATTGCCACAAATTGGGCACCCTGGTATCTTGTGTAAACATATAGCTTTATTTCCTACTTGCCACATGTGCTTCTGTGGTTTCCATGTGGTTGTCAGAAGGGAAAGGATACAAAGTCAGCTAATCACACTTCTGTGAGTAGCAAAATGCTGGGACACTAATACCTTCTTTCATAGAAAAATTATCTTCCTCAGAGGGGCTACAAAGGGTTCTCATTTGTATTTCATTGCACACAGAGGGTCCAGGCTCTCTTTCTGACTCATTCCAGTAACTCCTGGTGAAATCATTGGGAATCTCCCTAATTCTGCACAATGGAAGTGTTTTCATGCCTTCAAAAGATCAGAACCTGACCTCTTCATGCTGTGTGACAGTTTAGCAATGTACTGTTAAAAGATGTTTTTATTTTAACATCTTATGAAACAATCAGAAAATATACCTGCTCTCAGTTCCTGACACAGAGTTCCTAAAATACATATAATCTCCTACATAATAGTGGTGATAAGAACATTTTTGTTCTCACATTTGCTCCTGGTCTCCAGCTCCTGACAGACCCCGGAACCCCTTAGAATTTCCTGGGTGACATAATGTGATTTGATGTAGTGTCTTTTGTTCTATGAAGCAATTACTAAATAGTTTCAGGATGGCTGCTGATCTGAAAGACCATGCCATGATTAGAAGCTTAGAACTTTCAGCCCCATCCTTCACCCCATGGGGAGTGGAGAAAAGCTAGAGACTGAGTTAAAAAAAATCAGCTATGTCTATGCAATATGGCCTTCAAAAAAACCCTCAAGTACAAAGTTCAGAGAACTTCTAAGAAAGTGGGGCACCCCAAATACACAAAGAGAGAAACTGGGAAACTTCCAGACCTCTCCCAATATACCTCTTCAACCATATCTTGTATTATGTAATAAATGTAAATAAATGTTCTGTGGGTCATTCTTAGAACTTATCAAATCCAAGAAAGGGGAATCATGGATTTAGAGCTGGATGGTCATAAAATACAGGAAACCCAGACTGGACACTGATTTTTGAAGGGGGAGCAGTCTTGTCAGACTGAGCCCTTAGCTTGTGAGATCTGATGCTAACTGCAAGGAGATGTTAGAATTGAAAGAATTGTGACACACCAGGCTGATCTCAGAGAATTGGTTGGTAGGGAGGGTGAAAACCTACACATAGTGTCAGAAGTTTTGTGAGTAGAAAAAATAGAGGAAACAAGAATTTTTCCTTTCGATTTTAGATTGCAGTTGTGTATCACTGAAATGTCATTCCTATTAGGAATTTGGAAGGAAGCAGAGAAGCAGGCACAGACAAACTGAAAGGGTCCCTAGTGTTGCATTCAGAACCCCACTGGTGACTGGTGTTAGTGTATATAATTTCCTCACCTAGAAAGTCTACTTATGTGAATTACTCTACCTGCTGGTCTAACTATGTGAAAGCTATAGGATGTAGCTGAGCCAGAAGTTGGTGCTGGCATATAGATAAAGTAGAAGAATTGATTCTGACAGGTATAGTAATAAAAGCTGATAAACTGACTGTAACAATAGCATAATCATTACAGAAATATGATCATCACATTAGCTGATAAACTGGAAGCTAAAAGACAAAGAGATGATCTGGAAGACATAACTCCACAGAGAAATGCTGAGAGCTTAGACGCATGAAGGTGAGTATACAAAGATTTTCTGTTTTGACAAGGACAATGTGACACTGAATCTTGGGTCGAAGTAGCTTAATAGTGGGGAAGACTTCAAGAGAAATGGAGTCATGCCCAGCAGCCTTATGCCTCTTTTACTGGATGGTTTCTTGCTGAAGTGACCGCTGACAAGCACAAGCATTTTATCCTAATACGACTTTGATTTTGGATGCACAATGTTCTTGGAGAACTTGGTTATCTGGGTAAGATTATGATGAATAATGTCACTGTGACTGAAACTGGTAACTTTCATCCACTGCCATCCTTTTCTTGGCTTGTTATTCCATAAGGGTAAACCAGCCCTGGCTATGTTTTTAAAATGCTCAATAAACCACTTTATGCAACTGCAGAGGGACAGTCCAAAAGGCATATAATGCAAACCACCACTATATTTTCAAGTGGTCAATTTTCTAGTGGCCATATTTTAAAATGTACAAAAGAATAGGTGGAAAATAAATTTTAAGACATTTTACTTAGCCCGAATAGACTAAAAATATTGTTGTTTCAACACATAATATATCCATAAAGAGTAATGAGCTGTTCCACATTGTTTTTGTCGTAATAAGTATTCAAGACCCAGGGTATATTTGCGTGTGTGTGTGTGTGTGTGTGTGTATGACTCTCAGTTCACACTGTCACATTTCAAATGCTCAATATTCACATCTAGCTAGTGGTTACTACATTAAAGAGTACAGCTCTAACCTAACTGGCAAGCCTAAATTAGTGGGGAGACTGATTATAGAGGAGTTTAAAAGTGATTTTTTTATATTGCCTTCAAGCACCCAAACTGCATAATCAAATAAGGTAAAAGAATCTTGGCTTAGTAAGATGCCTTTTAAAATACACTTTAAATAAAATTTTAAAATAGATTTTTCTTTCTAAATGGCCACTTGAAAAGAACCTTTTCTTTTTCCCCAAAAAGATAAATCAGTGCTGCTCCACAATCTTATTTATGATATCAACACTTTCAGTGAACTGTCTCTTTATGGACAGTTCTGAAGTTAATGTCTGCTTATTCTGGGCACAATTTCAGGCTCGTGGTGATGCTATTAGTGAAATATTATTGTACTTACTAGACCTTTTACCCAAGAAACCTTTGGTTATACAGCTAGGTAACCTGCAACATCAGACACTAAAAACCATCACTGAACAGACTTCATCAGACAGCCTTCCTTCCTTCTCCTTCACAGGAGACATAATTAAAAAAAAAAAACTTAAACAAGACAGTAATCTCGCGGTTCCATCAAAATGTAATCAGAAGACCAAAATGAGATTCAATTCCATAGAGGGCAAAGAAAAATATTCATAAACAGCAGTGCCCAGGAGAAGGTGGCCTGATTTGGAATACTTTAAAATAGGCATTTTGCACGGGTCTATTCATCAGTTGAACATCTGTCTCTTTGCATTCCCTGTGAGGGCTGCATTCCTCAGAGCTGGTTTACCAGCCTAAATTTAGGAAAGCTAAGCTGTTTGCCAGGACCTTAAAAGTTATGAGGAGCACTGCCCATGGCTGTCAAGCTACTCTATCTGAGACCACTCATGCATTCTCCTTTTCCTCCAGTCAGACTGGAGCATAAAATTATATGTGATCTTCACACTGAATTAAAAAAATCAGATCGTTGGTGGAAATGTGCGGTTCCTCTGTTAGTAACACTCTGTACATTAATATGTTAAAAGATTTTAGGATACGGGTTCTGTTTTCAAAACGCAGCTTTCACATTCATCAGTTGCCAAGTTATCAAACTGGCTGAACATTTATTAACAAGACTGAACAATGTTCACAGATGCACTGACTTTGCTGTCTGTTTTAAGGTCATACTGAAAAAAATACTCTTGAGTGTTTGTGCTGTATGTTCAGGTTCACATTATCCCTTTCTCTGGTTGTTGAGATTGATAAGCAGCGTTCCAAAAGGGGACAGTGTCTCAGCCCTATTTACTTACCTTGCTCACTTGATTGGTTACTTTCTTGGCAAATTCTATATCTGGAGGATCTGGCAGAGATGTGAATTGAGTTTGCCGTTCAGTGTGTCCTTTTTTATAAGCAACCTGACAAAATAAAAGACAGAGATGCTCATGAGCCATAGAAAACTATTGTCTCCCAGGTTCCCATTCAATGGCATTTTTTTAAAAAAGACTTTTCATCTTTACTTGAAGTATTAAATTTTAGTGTCCCACATAACATAGTTTATCTTTTTAGATGTTTCATGTCTATGCTCTTATGATAGCTATGATATCTAATGATATTGATGTTGTTGAATCTTCCCTCTTCTCCAAGACAAATGACCCTAGACCCATTTCCTTCCATTCAGCTCCACACCATGATTTGCAACTGAAATTTTCTTAACTAGCATTCTCAACTCCCAGTCTCTTGCTTTACATCACACCAGCTTGTAAATCCATTAGCTCTAGATCAATTCCACCACACTTGCTCTGTTTTTATATTCAGGATGCTGAGTACTCCTGAAGAAAATCACACAGACTATGGATTGGGTGTTGATAACACAAGCAGGTTAAAAGCACTCTGGAAGAAAGTACAGAGAAGGGAGGGGGAGTCAAACCCTTAGCTTGAAATGACATGTTCTGTGAACAACACCTGCATAGGGCTCTGGGCCCAGTACTCTGAATTTAAGGTATCAAATTGCTACCTTTATTAATGCTTGACTCCAATCCCAGTAGCCAGTCTAGGACTCCAACACTGTCTTTAAGCCCCTCAAGTAACTCCACCTTACTCTCAGCTTCTCTGTTCACAAAGAAAGACTATATAGTTAATTACCTTTACTCCTCCCTGCCCCTCCCACCTGCTTTATGGTTCAGAGAAGTGTCCCTTGCAAAACATGAGTTCCTGCATCATTAGTGCTGTTTCATCCAGTACTCTTTGTACCCAGCTCTATCTGCCATCCCTCTTCTTTTTCACAGCTTCAAGCTTTTCACTTGTTTTTTTTCTCAGCCTTTAAAGGGCCTCTCTGCCTTAAATCAAGTATCACGTCCCTTAACCATGCATCCTCTTGCCTCTTGATTTCTTTTCTTTACTACTGAACCCTCTGGCTATTTCTTCCAGTAATCTTAATCCCTGCTCACAACTCAGAACTACTCATAGGTCCCCAGACAGAGGAAGTCCTCGTCTACCTCTAGACTTCAAACAGGCTGTTGCCTTTCCCTGACATGTCACAACTCTACCCTCTCCTCATGTACCTGAAAACTGTTCTCTCTGTATCTCAGAACCAACTGTCTAGCTCCTGAGCCCTCCCTGATTCAATGACCTTCTCCTGGGATCTCATTCAACTTGGCACTTCTGCGCTTTAAAGGAGTGATCAAATGGCACTGTAATGGGTTGTTTACACATCTGTCCTCCTTGGACTATG
Source organism: Galemys pyrenaicus (assembly GCA_019455555.1). Classification (NCBI taxonomy): domain Eukaryota; kingdom Metazoa; phylum Chordata; class Mammalia; order Eulipotyphla; family Talpidae; genus Galemys; species Galemys pyrenaicus. The sequence goes on from JAGFMF010011870.1 coordinate 4,697,397, forward strand.
AGCTCTGGGATGGGAAAGAAAATAGCCTTTCATTTGGTAACCCTTCTGTCCTGCACATTACCAGACTGGAGTGAAGGTTCAAGAAATGATTTTTGAAAGTGTGTTTTATGCAATGAAACCCTAGGGGAAATCTGAAGAGGAGAATTATGCTACTGACTCCTCCACTACTCGATTATGAGAGTTCCACAAATTAGTTATTTTTTTCATATGGCAGTATTCTTACATATAAAGTTATAGGCTAATAGTTCTAAGGTCCCAATCATCTTCTTCATGCTTTAACCAAATCTAACTAGATCTCATCCTAATATACACTGAATGCCTATAACAAAAGTTTGCATGAACATTAAATCAGTTAGGTTACCAAAAATGAACTTTAAAATATGCTTAATTTCTTTTAAGTAAGTGAAGACATTATTTTAGAAAGGGAAACTGGTATTTTCTACAGCTGGCTGAGTTCTCAGACTGAAAGCAGTTCTTCTAGGAGAGAGGCTTATTAAATATAACAACTTGTCAATAACTTTCAGAAAAATCATAGCTACAAGTTCTCATTTCTCAAGAACCTTATTCAGAATTCTGTCTAGTAGTAACTCTAAACTCTGGATCAGCGTAAAGATTCTTAGTGTTTGTAATATATTTTATCTCTGCTTAGGTAACAAGGAAAACATAAGCAGTTAATAGGAACACAGGGGAGAAAGAAGCCTCTGAAGCCAAACTCTCAGTTCAAAATCTCCATGTCTACCCAGTGGTATGTTGTGTGAACAACAGCTTGCTTGGGGCTCTATACTCAATGACTATAAAAGTTTATGGTGCTGACAACAGTATTAATAGGCGTGTCGGTTATCTGATACTTAGTACAATAAAAATAAAAGCCATAGCCTTCACTGCCAAGTTTTTCTGTGGAAGGGTGGGAAATTTTACTTCATTATTATATATTCTCCTTCATTATGTCTTCTACTGAGATACAGGTATTCCCTTTTTGAAAGTCTGCCTTATATCACTTCACTTTTATGAAAAATCTACATTAGTATTGTTTTTGATAAATAAAAGAAATCTAAAGAGGATTTTGTTCTTACCACAAAGGTAAAAAGCACAAATAAACATCAGTATTTGTTTTGCTGCAGCCATTATAAGGCAGCACTCACCCTGAGCACCAAGAACAGCACCGTCAAGCTGCTTCCCCAGGAATTATATTAAACACGTTTTACATCTACTTATCACTCTTGCTTTTCAATAGATTAGTGTTATTTTAGCTTTTATGTGTTGATTTGGTATGACTTCATAAATTGTTTTTTGGGTCTGGGAATACTCAAAAGCTCTTCCATCTAAGTTTCCATCTAATTGTTTGTGTTTTCTGCCATTTTGGTTACAAATGGTTTCATATATCTATTTTTTGACAGTGAGGGATGTCCTAAGTGTGTTATCCACCAAAACTCTTACTTCTTACTCAGACAGTTTCATGTCTTCAGTTGACATTTATTCTGATTACTCTCAAATATCAATCTCTTGTCCTGATCTCACACCTATGCAATAGCACTGGTATTCTACTTTACCCACAGGTGCCTTGATTTGAATGGCCCTTCAATTATCTCAACACTATTTCACTTTTCTATGATGTATCTTTTCCAATTGTACCTTCAATGACCCAGACTACCAGTCTCTGGTCAAAAACCCAACTACAATTCCTTGCTTTCCTTCATCTCTAATATCCAATGAAATTAACACTTTTTAAAATACTTACCACCAGGCCTCCCTGGTGGTGCAGTGGGTTAAACAACACACTATGAAGCAAAACGCAGCCACTGCAGCATGAGTTCGATACCTGCGGCTGGCCAGGGAGGGGATCACATGGCGCAGCAGACCTCTCCTGCCTCGCCCGCTGCTGGCCTCGGCGGTGTATTTCAGTCCAGCTGCCTGTTCTGCTCCCCACTCTGCCTGGTGAATCCTCTCATCTCCTGTGCGACTCTGGCCTGTACCCCAGCTCTTGTGTGCATAAATAAATAAATCTTTAAAAAAAATACTTATCACCTTCAGATTGCTTTGTCTTCATCATCTTTCTGAATCTTCTATATTATTAAAATAGCCTTGTACAAATCATCACAATTTTTCCTAGTCCCAACCCACCATATTTTTCACCAAAATATCTCCAGATTCTATTTGTATCATAATGTTTTCCTCTCAGAACTCTTATGATGCTCTTATTGCTTACGATGTCATGCCTATGGTATTTCATCTGATATTCAAGGTCCTGCCACCAGTTTCTGACAAATGTCTCCATAACTAGGCACCTAAGGCATTTATTTTCTTTAATCCCTAAAACTCCAAACTCATTTTACTTCTGTCCCTTTATACCTGAAATGTCTTTCCTTTTCATCTGCCCTTTTCCTTGGGATCACCATCTTCACACAACCTTCTCTGATCACGTGTTCTATGTTTCTCTTTGCAAGTATTAGACACTAAGGTTTGTTGTTGTTTTTACTTTTTTCTTGTTGTTTGACATATAACACTTTCAATTTACCAGCTTGATTATAAATCTTCAAGGACAAAAACTTCTTGTCATAACTTTCTTTCTTGCCAAGTATGCATGCATACATAATGAACTATCAGAAAATAACTACTGATCACTTGATAAATACATAATATTGTTGTGTGACCTTTATGAGCTCTAGAACCAGAAAGCTAATCTTAAAAGAGTAGTAGGTTTCCTCACATGGAAAATTGTAACCATGTAGTAGATGGCCTTAAGATTTTGTTATGCCTTCTGTAGTTCCTAATTTACTCTATAGAAGGATATGAGAAGAATTGTACTATATTTTAAATAATTTTATGGAAATTGGAATGGAACTTTATATACTAAATTTATATACATCTAGTGAAAGGTAATAAATACTAGAACTCAAAAGTTGAAGATACCATCTCCTAATATCTGTTGAAAGTAATACCCAGTAAATTTCAAGTTGCCAAATGGCTTATTAAGCCTATGTTGTATGTAAGAGTTCCCAGGAGACTAGCTGACAACTGAATGAAAATGACAATTAAATGTTACTTTTATAACACATTGGTCTCCTGAAGATCACAGCAAAGTCTTTGGATTTTTCAACATGATCTCTGGGTTTGTAAGAGACCAAGAAATAAAGTATCTCAAAACAAGGAAAGAAATGGGCCCATGTGGGGTTCTCTGTAACCGCTGCTGATTTCAACCTTAATGACTTTACCATGCCTTCCAATTTCCTCTAAAATGCTGAAATTTTGATCAATAGAACTGCTGATCTTTTATTAAGTCTGAAATATCCTCTATGCACATCCAATGACAAGAGCTCTTTTAGGGATAACAATACACGTATATTTTAGTAAGTGTATGAATCAGGTCCCCCTTACAGAAAAAGGGGTGACACCATTATTCAGATTTCATGAGTAGTATAGCAAATCAAAATCCTTCCATAACCTTATTCACTCAGTATATTTGGGGAGGTGGCTATGATTCCAATAGATTTTTTTAAATGTCATTCTATTGTCACAAAAAAATTTCAACCCAAGGGATACAAGTCACATACTCTAATGAAAAGAACATTAGTCTTAGGTCACAAGACCAGGCTTTATTCTGGGCTCTGCCACCAACTGCTTATGTGACCTCAGACTCAGGTTCCTTCTTAATGTGCAAGGAGGGACTTATTAAGGATTAAATTATATCTAGCCAGGTTATAAAAGTCATTTTAAATTAGACATCATAAGTATAATGACTCCAGATGCAGTCCTCTGCAATAATGTTATTTCATCTTTTAAAAAAAAAAAAAAAGAAGAATTCTAATGAACATCTGGCCAGGAGATGTAACTAGAGGAGTCCCAATTCTGAAATGTGCACACCCCAAATGATGTCCACTGTACCCACTTACATCACTGAGAGCTTTCTGGGCTTGGGCAACTCTCCTCAGCTCCGGGCTATCATTATATGGGTAAAACAAGCCTTTGTCAGCTTCCCAGTCTTCAGTGTACAGTTTCTAAATCAGAAAAGAGTGAAAAGTTATGAGAAAATGAGATCACACTCCTGGAATAAATGCTAATGCAACGATATGAAGTCAGGAAGTATTTAGCATAGTTACTATCACAAAATAGATCTTCAATAAGAGTGATATCCAGGAACATCCAAAGGGCAGCAGAAGTTCTATACTTTGTGTGTCTTTGTGGGTCTCAGAGCTGGTTCTCAAGGGCATCTTCATTCTCTCTATTCACTCTTCTCCTGGGTGTCTGAGGTTACCAACAGGGGGTCTCTAGAACTCCACTCTGCCCAACAGCTCTCTTCTCAATTCCTCCTCCTTCTCAAGCCTACCTTTACAACCTCTCATGTCTCAAAGATACTCACAAAAAGGCTAATGTTCTGGATTATCAATAGCATACCAAGATTCCAATGAATTACATGGTGGGAGGACCTCGAGATGTAGAATTGGCAAGAGCCTAGAAGCCTTTACCTTACTGAACATGGCTGTGTTCTTGACAGCCTGGACAAGTTCAGGGGCATCAGGGGGAAGCAGGTACTTATCCTTGGTGTCTTCCCAGTTCTGCTTATATAAAACCTAGACAGGAAAAAGCAGAAAAGTCATGGTTTGATATCTTTACCCAAGGACTGGACTTAGAAAACAAAGGAAAGTGCTGAAGTATGAAGCATCTTTCATACTGAACATGCGCTTGCACAGAGGCTGCTGATGTGCTGATGTGTTACTGCCATCAACTGTGGAAATGTTAAACCTGCCAACACCCCAAGTTGTAAGTTTTAATTGAAGTCTAATTTTTAAAAGCAAATCATGATTCCACTTCTCTATAGAGTCCTTTCAAATGTTGTAACCTATCCATTATTGGCTGACTTTAGATGATAGGTGCATTTTTTTTTACTTACAGGTTTTGTTCTATTTCTTCCTAATTTTTAAATCAGTTGCTTAAATTAGAATTTTAAAGGTTTCTTGTTAAAAATAAGCCCAGGGCCTCCCTGGTGGCGCAGAGGGTTAAGCAACGCAATATGAAGCAAATCGCAGCCACTGCAGCATGAGTTCCATCTCTGCCTCTGGCCAGGGAGGGGACCCACATGGCGCAGCAGACCTCTCCTGCCTTGCCTGCTGCTCCCCTCAGCAGTGTGTTTCAGTCAGTCTGCCTGTTCTGATCCCTGCTCTGTCTCTGTTGAATCTCTCACCACCTTGGACTCTGGCCTCTACCCCAACTCTTGTATGCATAAATAAGAAAATCTTAAAAAAAGATAAATAAGCCCAAATTCTATTTTAAAAATAAATAAGAGACTCTGGGGATACTGGAGTTGCATAATGTGTAGCAAGTACTTGGAAATGAGTTAATGCACCAGGTCCCTGAAGAGCTACTCAGGGCCACATCAGTCATTTACATGCGCATTAGAGCTCACAATGCCTGTGGACTCAAGTGGAACTACTGAGCAGGATCAGGCCTGACCAGTTTTTATATCTAAGGCCAGGCAGAGGTATCACACATGCTTTCTAGTACCCTCACCATTCATATCAGGACCCTACCTTGCTGACTTGCTGCGACACTTTCTTTGCATGTTCAATGTCCTTTGCTTTTTCATCTACGTGACAGATAGTTTTAGCAACATCACCATCCATTCGATACTTAACCTGAAGAAATAATACACAATTAGAGTTCACGATAGGCATGAATATGTGAGAATATTTAAAAATATCTTACAGCCAAAGAACATTGAATCAATTGTTCTATGTCTACATCCCCAAATTTTCTACATTTAGATAGAAAAGTGATCTTCAAAGACATACAGGGCATTGTATTTACTGCTTGTGTGTATTCCTGGCTGAGTTTCACCCTCCCTTCATAGTGGAGGAATGAGCTCGAACTTCCAGCTCATATCACCTCAAGTAAAATTGTCAAGCCTAGTTTTTTGAAGTTTCTTTGAGTTCACAGAGCAACAGAATCCATGCCTTCCTCTAGATTTCTAGACTTCTCACAGTAATTCCACCATTATTTTCTTTATGCTTATTTAGAGCCCTCACTTCCAAATAGTAGGCATAGTTTTGATATGTCCTTCTCCTTTATTTTAGCAAACAGCCCACCTCACTGAGTTGATCCTGTACTTTCTTGATCCTGCGAAGTTCTGGGGTATCAGTGGTGATGGCAGTTGGCTGTCCTTTTGCTTTCTCATAGTTCTCTTTGTATTTATTCTGAAAAGAACATCAGATATTAACCTAAAACCTTAAGAGACAGCTGTAGAAATTCCAGACAGTGCACTCATCCCATCTGATCACTAAAAATCCTACAAGTTATAACAATTATCAGTTATAATAGTTTTCTTTTTGTTCCCTACCCCGACTCTCAGCAAAAAATTAAAATAGATTTGCTCATTGTTCTTCATAAACATGGCTGGGTACTAGAGACAGTTGAAATTTTATTACAGACTATTGTCTTGGAAATGACCTAAAATGACTCTCCCAAAGTCTTTATTGTCTGAAAGTACACATAAAAAGCCTGAACCCAATAATTTTACAAAATAAAAATAGAAGTTGAGTCAAGTCTATAAAAGATTTTATTGCTAATACAATGCAAAAACTTTCAATTCAGAAGTTGTAGCTAAATTTCAGTTCTTTGGATATCTGAGACACCAACTGAATTAATGAAAAGTGTGAATTACAGAGTATTTTGAAAAAACATTCAATCTTGTTTCCACTAATATGTAAGTTCTTGATTTAACTATAATGTATACAATTTATCATTACTAATGCTAAGAGTACTCTTGAGTGGTATAGTCAACAATCTAAATTATATTACTGATTTATCACTAACCACTTTTAAAATACGATAAACAGTTCCCAATATTTTCTTCAGATTACCCAAAATTATAGGACATTGTCTGAATTAGTGAGATTTTTATAGCAATAAATTGGCTCCCCCCAAAAAAATTTATATTTGCTTAATATACCAAAGACAAAGATGTCAAGGTAATTTTTTTTGAGGACTCTAAGTCTTAGAAACCTAATTCTATATAATTCAAGAATCTAAACTAGAAATTTACAAAGTAGTCCCCAGGAATTAACAGTCAACCAAAAATGAATATTTAATGACCAACAACAGAACTCTTTTGACAGTGGCACTAGTTCTATATAATTCAACATTCCCTTCAGATACTTGTCATTGTTTTTTTCAGTCTCCAGAGAAAATGCAGTAAGGTTACCTAGTGAGACCTCAGCCTATTACAGACTATCAGCAAATTAGATGCATTCCGATGGGTCTCAGTCTGCTCCCAGTCATTATAACTTACAGACATGTACATGCCTTTGAGGTCTAGAGACCATCAGAAGTACTTCTCAACCTGGGCTGGACGTTGGAATCTCCTGTGTACCCCTTACAAGTCTTTCTGTAAACACCCCATCCCTGGACTGAGGAAGCCATACCTAGACATCAACAGTTTGAAAGTTCCCAGGAGATTCCAATCTGTAGCCACAGTCAAAAAAACCCCACTATTTTAGAGTACAACTGACATTTTAACCCTTGATTTCAAATTAATTCATAGTCTGATCTTAGTTCTAAACTGCATGTTCTTCATAATACATCTCTTAGGATGTACTTTTTTCAAACTGCAAGCTAGTCTACTTAGGTTTCTTGTTCAGACAATTTAAATAGATGTTAATAAGCTTCTGTGAACTGATTTCAAACAAATCTACATTTATAATTTCATTATTCCAAATTGGCTAACAAATAGTGATTAAGTACCAGTAAATGGTTTATAATTGGCATTATGCTAATTTTTTCAGAATCACTTCAGTAAGGATGCTTATCCTGATGCTGTAAAGGAACCAATGAACGAAATGAAAAGAAATTTCAAGAGTCACAAGGCTTATATTTTTGCAAAGCAAGTTTTGTCTCATACAAATTGAGAAACAAAATCTAGCCAGCAGTCAAAAGCATCAGTTGAGAAGAGTTATTTCTCTGTAATAAATCCAAAGTAGCAGAAGTTACATTAGAAACTTACTGTGCTAAAAAGATCCTGCATTTTCTGACTATGTGCAATATAGGGGGTCATGAACTTTGAAGAGTCCACTTTCTTCCGGATCACCTTTTTCCTCTCCACCGGCTTTGCCGGTTCTGGCTGTGCCAGTGCTGGTTTGGAAGGTTCCGATTGCTCATAGTCAGATGTGGTCCTTGTTGTGGTAGTTTCATAGATTTCTGTTATTGTCTGAAAATTTGACATACAGTTTAACATTGTTATGAAAGTAAAAACTTTGATACCAGGATCTTGATATACAGTATTCTGACTTCAAGTCAGACTTCTATGAGTGGTGTTATTTCTCCATATCTAAAATAAGCCAAAGCAGAAAATCAAAATATGCTATGCATATGAAGGCACATTAAATTACCTGATTCTGGATGCTGATTTGCATGTAGTAAAAGGATGCTGCTTATTAATTTGCATTATTACCTTAAAAAACCATTTGCAGAAAGGAGCTCAAATACTTTAAGATAGGACAGAAAAAAGAAATTATAGTTTCTTAAACATTTAAAATTCTTAAATTGTCTGGGTAAAGTAAAAGTAAACTTTGGAGCAGAGAATAAAAGACTGAGACAAATAAAGCTCAAGATTGTAACTTTAATATTAACTTTTATACAAGTCTAAGAAAAAGTTGATTGCTTGTCCTGCAGGGATTTAGGCATTCTCCTTTGTAGTGTCAAAGAATAATGAACTTTAAAAAAATGAATCACATAAATATTACAAGTGATTATGATTCTCTTAGCTTAGTCAGTTAATTAATGTGAACTAAAGTGCCATTTACATTAATAAATGCTTAGGCAGACTAGAATGATGATGAAAACTTAATGAGGTAATTATCCTCCCAACAGTCCTATGTATTGGTAGGTGGTAAATTACTGTTTCTTATAACAGTCTTTGGTAGAAGAAACTAAGGCCCAAAGTTTGGGTCCAGTCCAAGGTTAAAAATACTGTATGTAAGAAAAGAAGACAAGCAGCCAAGCCTTCAGTCCAGCTCATAGCTTAATTTCTTCTACAGCTAATATCTGTACCAAAATAGAGTTCTGGCATCAGTTATGAAAGAGAAACCTAAGGATGCTGAACATCTAGGACAACTCCCCCTAGTGTTGTCCCCAGACTATTGCCACTACTAAGCTGCTTTCTCCTTGTTACGAATGTATGGTTGATCATGAGAAAATAACGAATTCTCAGCATCTACAGTTGCCTAGTTTTCATGCTGTCACAGTCTCACTAAGCAGGCTTCAGGGATTAGTCATCCATATCAAGAACCCGAAGCATGATGGAAGTATTTCACTTTTAAGTAACAAAGTTCCAACTTGGGAAATTTATCTTTCAGAATTCCTAACTTGCTAAAATCTAAGTAGCATTTCATTGCATCATCAGAGATAAAAACTTGAAGAAAACATCCCTCTTGGAAGAGATGGTGCCCCACAAGTTGCAACTCTGCACAGTGAAACTGCTGGTCCCTATGTGAATCACAAATCCAAGGCTATGCCTCTATTGCAGAGTGCCAACTGCCTTGGACATTACTGTAATTAGTATCACCTATACCAAAAACACATTTCCAATGAGGAAATCACCCCAGTCAGCTGGAACATGCTATTCAGTAAAAATGGTACTATAACCTGTCAAAAAATAGCATTCATTCTTTTACAACCAGGTGCTGGATACACATAGATGGTTGTTCTTCCCTCAGATTCTCCCTTTTGTGAACTCTGTGGCACTGAGAGAGGTGAAGGCTCTTCCTGATTTAATGAGTGTGAAGTGCATCTGGTATGGGCTGGGCCTTACCTCTCCTGGTACCTCCTCATAGATTGTCTCTTCCGTGTAATACTGTAAATAGAGTACAGAGATAATACCATGAGAACTAAAGCAGAAACCACCTTTCCTGAGCCTCAGTTGAAACACTTGGGTTATTCACTAAATTGATTGTTTGCAATATCTATGGGAAGAAAAAGTTGAGGGAACATGTTCATGTTTTGGAACCCCTTTTAATTTTGTGAAAACTTCAAACTAAAGTGAATGCCCCAAAGAGATGAGAGTGATGAGAAAGGGTATAAGATTATTTATTAATCAGGGAAAGCTATTTTACTTGGGACAAGTAAAAGTTTTTCTTGTGGTACCCAAGGTAGAATCTGCTGAGAAAAGACTGTAACAATAGTATTTTGAGTGTATGGGTTGGGAAGAGAGGAAATGTGATAAAACTTAGTGTTTGCTGAGTGACAATAAAACAAAACAGAAACCTTAGTGTGGAAAAAGTTTTAAATGGATTGTACCATGGAAATAATAATATCCAAAGGCATAATTATAACTCAATTTACTATATACTAAGAGAATCTTATGGAGTGAGTGAATCCCTTCCAGTAGTATGATGATCCCAAAAGGGGTGTTCTTGTGAAAATTTACAAGTATCAAGGGCAGAAGTCAAAAATGAAAAAATTCCTCATCACAAAATATGGTGAAATTAGGATGCAATTAGCCACTGATATCTCCTAGGTGCCTGTAGGCTGGATCTGAAGTCAAATCTACTCTTATTCTACTTCTGACATCACCTGCAATAAATAGACTTGGATAGGAACTGGCTGACATTTTGTTTCAGATACATAAGAAGAGAGGAATCCTACCCCCAACAACCAGCAAAGCTGGATGAACAGAAGGAAAGGCAGGTTTAGGCCAAGGCATACAACAAAAAGGATAAAAGTGAAATACTTGGCTCATTTTCTCAATGAGCAAAATATATAACATTTTATGCTTCATTTTTGTCTTCTCAGAGAGAAGGAAAAAGGTGCAAACTTTCCCTCAGTAGCTGCCTTTCTTTTGCCCTTAAGTGAAGTCTCATCAAATTATTTAGTCACAGTTAAGACTACCTGCTCTATTTCACCTGTAGTAAAATTAGTATAAAACTTGCCTAATGCCCCTCACTCTTGTAATTTCTTTGCTCCTGGCCTGTTTTAAAACTAAAAACTAATTTTGTCTACATGCCTTTACACATAGTGACAGAAATCACAATCTCTTACAGGACAGAGAATTACTCTCATACTTGCTTGTGCCTTTATTGCAAAGGAAATATTATTTGGACACTTGAGGAAATACCTTTTGATGTTGATTCACAGAGAACCTTCCTCTGGGCTTTCTTGTGGTACCCAAGACACAAAATGTCAGTAGTTTGAGACAAAATACTAAACTAAAAGAATGATTAACAACTATTTTGGATTTTCTTAGTGTCTAAGTAAAACTCTTTGGTAGCCATTCAGTTTTACCTTTGCCATGTTATCACCACCAGTAAATATATATTAGAAATAAGTTTACAGAAACAGCAACATTATCTAAATGGCTGACATTCACTTATGTGCAAATTTTTTTTTTTTAAGTTGTGCCACTAATTGAATTGCTGCTTCTCCTTTATTTATAAATTTGTTTGAGTAGAGAGTGACAGTGCAATTTTATTTAGAGGGCCAAGACCCCTAGGAGATATATTTTTAAAGCAGTTCCTATTTGGTTTTTCGAACTTTTCTGACCATTTTCTCAAATCTGCAACTGCTCCATTCTCATGGCATCTTTTCTGAGGTCAGAGAGACCTTGATTCAACACTCGCTGGCAGGAAGTTGACTGGTTTACCACCTGCTGGTCAGTCCCAGATGCAGTAATGGGAACAAAATGGCAATGAGGGGAGGCCTAAAAATAGCACCCTCCATTTTTATGACATCTAGTAAATCAATCAGACCATTCTCTAAGGACAATTTCCAGTGACCTATGAGTACCATTATTTTAAGGAAGATAAAGGATATTTAAGTTGGAGGCTAAAGAGTGTTCCTGGTATTACCAGCAAGAATAGTGAAGAAATGTTTTATAATTGTGTGAGAGTTTGATAATGATTATTCCTACCCTTAGGAATATATGTAAGATGTACACTAGTGATGACATTGAATGTGAAAACTTAGTCTGGTATATAAGTCAGAGTTGGATGCTATATTGTATAAGACTCTTTCTGGCTGGTGTGTTGTTTCTCATGTCCTTCTTTCATGTCCTAACTTTAGTTGCAGAATAAAATGTTCTCTTCATCTAGCTATAGAATGGTCATTAAAATAATCTTTTAAAGACAATTTTGGCATTTTCATCTGGAATTTGGTTCTGGGTAGCTATTAAAAAGCCCACAGATTTTCAATACTGCCTCCAAGTTTCTTAGACACTTGTAGTTTCAAATGTTTAGTTCAGTATCATTAATTGGCAATCATTAAGCACTTTCTATTTAATGACAATATATTCAAAGGGATTATAGCCTTCAAGCATTTAGATTTTATTTCGCTAGTGTGTATCTAAAGACAAAGCAAAATTTTATAAAACAACTATAAAGCAAAATTTTATAACAAACAAACAAACTATAAACAACTGCTTTGGAAAATGAGTCAGATGCCCACCAAAAATTTGGAGGAAAATTCTCAGTGCCCACTATAGTCTTTGTTTTTTTTCAAAGGCTACTCTTGTTCCCTTTGGTTAATCTGTGGAGTTAGCGGGAAAATATGGCTCCAGCTGCCGCTTGTGAGCAGTCTGAGTTTATTTTCATACATGGGTGTGCATGTGTGTGCACATATAGATATATAGAATCTCATATATATAAAAATCTGAACTTATATCTATACAAGAACCCTGTAGTTAGCTAGTTGAAGCAAAAAACAAGTAGGTCTTTTCTCTATTGTTGTACAGACACTAAGAAGCAAAGTGTAGTTTTCAGAACTATCTTTTCATCTTCTCTGTCCCCTAGATCATGGGGGATTTAGGAGTGGGGAAGAAAGTAGTTTTAGAAGACAAATTAGAATCCATTTTTATACTTTGGTGTTTTTTTGAGAATTTAAAGAAAAGCAAAAGTAGGAAACAGTGATATTTCTTTTCATGTCTAAATCCCACATAATTATAGTGAAACTGAACATAAAATATTCCTCTCTTATGCTTTAATGACAATTCTTTGTGAAGTTATAATAGACAATGTATTTTTCAAATGATTAATTCACCTACACAACTTTGATTGTCACTACATAAAATACTTTGCTGTCAGAGGTGGTTTTTTTTTTCAATCTTACCTCCACCACCTCCTCATATTCTTCGTCATCTGCCATTTTCCCAGAGTAGTAGAGGCACCTACAAACTTTTCATATTCTAGACAAATGAAAATACATTAGAATCAATCCCTAGAACTTAAATCTTCTTATAACATCATAAAAACAAAAACTTAAAACTAATCCATTCTCCATAATCATATATTTTTGCAGGCTGAATGAGACAAGATATTTACATACAGTTCTAAAAAGCTGAAGCTCAAACGTCTTTTCATTCCCTCAGTAACATGCTGAATATGGTTATTTCTAGCTACATGATCAATTTAAGTTAAAATTGCTAAAGGAAGTGGGGCAAGGTAGTGAGAGGATTTGGAGTCAAAGGAACAGAATATTTGTTTAAATTTCTAAATACTTAGAGAAAAACATTTTCAAGCAAGAATTTTAGTGAAAAGGTCAGTTTGACTTTCACAAGAAGTTGGACTTCTTCCCTATAGCACCAGAACTTTGAAAGCTGACTCATGTCTCCATACTGCCCTAATACTGTACCCTTCACATTAGAAAATGTAAACAGAAATCTGCCAATAGATTTTTAAAGAAAAACAGAAACCTCAAGGCAATGCAGTTATTTGCTTTCCAAACACCATTGGTTTGTGTAGATTTTCTCTTTCACTTCTATAGCTCTTGTTCAAACCTGAAAAATAACAAATTTCAAAACATTAATTAAAGGACATAGAAGATGATGGTCTCTGGCCTAAGTTACTAATTTAGGAACTAATGAAAGGATCTCCCAAAGCCTTCCTCATTTGACGCCAGAGAGTGGGACTCTCTTGACAAAAGTAGATGATGACTCGAAGCAGCTGTCCCTTCACCCTAAGATATTTGCCATGTAAACCAACACCCGCCGGGGCTGGTGCTGGTTTTGTTAAGCTAGCGAAACTGCCACTCCTTCTGAGGCAAATGAAGCCCAGTAGAACAGGATAAATATAGGAACATAGAACACAGATCCCTTTTTCATAATAATATATTTAGAAAAAAAAATCAAATAGGAAAAATAATAATGCGAACCAACTCAGCCAAACAATGTATTGGTTAGTACAGCATTTAACAATCATACACTACACATCCAGTATTAGCACGGCCTGAGTAGAGCCATGGGATTACAGAGTTCTTAGTCACATTTTCATACCTAATTTCTCCAGTTATGACCCAATTTTTGGGAAATACTTCAAGGAAACATTTCCTGAAAAAAAAAAATCACTGAAAAAGTCATAAACTGTCCTTACCTTCAATCTATCAAATCAATTTCCTCAGCAGCAAAGCCTCTCCCAACTCTCCCCTCCTGAGAACCCCAGACAAGAGCCACTGTGGTGCCTGGGCTCCGAATTATCATGTGGCAAGAGCAGCCAATCACATCTTCAGTTGCTCAAATTTCAGAAGCTAAATATATTAAGTGATCCTCTGAAAACCACCTGTTCATCAGTTCCACTAAAGGATAAAGGGTAACAAATTGCTTGCTTAGACCCATTTGAATGCAATGGAATTTTGCCTAACTTCTAGTACATGGGGTTCAAAGTTATGTTTAATCTCTTGTTAACTGTCACCCTGTTTAATACCAAATTCATGCAAAAAAATTTTAGGAGAAAACAAGCATGACTTTGAAGGTTTTGATCCTTCTTCAACTGCTTTCTTCTTGCTATTTGACAGTCTTCATGGAGATAAATATGCTCACACTACTGCACTGCAGCAGGTGAGCTACAGGCAATTTACAGGTATTGATGTAAAACAAATAGAAAAATAAGATCCAGAAACCATCAGGCTGGCAACAGTAATTTTGAAAAATGTAATAAAATGAAGTGACAGGTGAAAATTCTTGATGGTGATACTAGATAAGGTCTCCGCAGGGTATAATTAGAGAAATTAGGTCTTAAAATTTCCCTATTACTACATCGGGGGGTATCCCAACATCTTACTCATTATTTCTCCTCCCTTGGCAAGACTAACAGGAATACAGTCTTTTTCATATGTAACTGGCTGACTGATTTTCTATTTGTTTAGATGGCTCCTAGAAGCAAAGTGTGGATACAGGCACAACTAATGAATGCAGGGTTCAATTTCTAAACAGTAAGAGCAAGTAATATGGAAATCATATTACTAGAAGTTAATGTTCTCTTAGGCAAGTTGGAGTATAAGATATTACCTTATTAAAATTACCTAACAATTCTCTACCTGAAAACAATTTTCACTCATTTAATCTCTCTCCAACCCACTGTACTGTGGAAAATCCTGTGGGTGACCCGTATTTTGACACAGATTTAAAACTAAACACAGTGTAATATGTTCTGTTTTAGAAAAATGTTAGGAGGTAATCGCACCTTTCAAACATGTATACTTCTCCCTTGTCTGTGATTAGTATGATGGTAAATAAAATTGAGCATCTTTTAACTATATATATCTGCTCATTATGACCAAGGGGTTTGTGCACACAATCTGCCACCTGGAATCCAAACAAAGACATAGCATTTTAAGTTAATTTTGGATAGGACTCTTAAGTTGGAAATGTGAAGGGGAAGACCATTCCAGAATCAGTGGATAGTATGAGCAGCACATAGAGGTGGGAAAGTGTGTGGTGTGTTTGGGGAACAAAGATTAACCTGATCTAGATCAAGTGAGGTCTATTTAGAGGAGTAACAGACAACAATAAAGTAGAAACTAGGCTAGGGAGGACACTGCATACATATCTAAGCAATAGAAAATAGTATGTTCTGACACTCCTAGATTTCTATTCTCTTCTACACAGTGTAGGGTTTTAAGTCAATGTAATCAGACATTAATAAAGTAGAATGCACCAGAAATATATATATATATTTCACAACAATGAGGTATATTCATTTGTGAAACATGCAGATTCAATAATACAACAGGATATACAGGTAAAAATACATTACATTAGCATGGACTAGAGTTTTTATTTAATTATCAAACCTTCCAAGTGTTATCTGCTTTCCAAAATCCATGTTGAACAGTAAATTCCACCAGTGTTGCCCATTTACCCTTCTAAATACTTCTTACTTCCTATCAATGTTCCCTTATATTAAACCCCTGTGTAAAATACATAAATATGGAAGAGGGAGATTTTTTTTTTTAAGTTAAATTATTCTGAACCTCCCTGGTGGCGCAAGGGGGTAAGTCTCAGCACTATCAAGGTGTCATCAGCCACTGCTGCCTTAGTTTGATCCCCAGTCAGGGAGCTAAACCATGTGGTACAGCAGAGCTCTCTTATCTCACCTGCTGCTCCCCTCAGTAGTGTATTTCAGCAGAACCAACTGTTCTGCTCCCCACTGTTTCTGGAGAATCCTCTCACCACCCTCTATACCTCTGGCCTACACTTCTTGATGCATAAGTAAATAGATTGGTTTATTTTTTTAAAAAGTTAAATTCCCCTCTCACCCATGTCTAGGTACTTCTATCCTGTTCCTAATTTCTTGTAAGACTGGGATGTAGAAATATCATTCGAGTGAACTCTTTCATTAGAATTTACTGGAGTCATGACTTTGGAGTCATGACTTTTAAGCAGCCTGTCTCTTGATCTTGGCATGAAATGGTTACCAGCCAAGACTTTCAATGTTTTGTTTCTATTCTTCCTCTCCATTGCCTAGTCCCAACTTGTTGTTTCAACCTACTAATCACAAACAATTCAACTGTTAAAATTCCATCTGTTATAAATCAGAATTTTCTTTTTTTAAACTAAAAGCAAACTTCTTTCTTATATACAGTACAGAATATATAACAACAGCCTGGCAAGATGCATATTGCCCTGTGCAGGGGAAAGGATTTCAAAGCAACTAGTAAGTGAAAGCCTTTCTGTACTGTAGACCTTCCACACTCTGGAAAAGCAGCAAAACCAAAACCAAAATCCAAAACCATGCAGGACGTGCATGAGTCCAATGGGAATGCAACGCAATGCCACAGTCCTCTGTGCCCTGACAGCATAGGGGAGACAGACAGCAGGGGAGAGGAAGCTCCAGCTAAGGAAGTCTTCTCATATTTGCTAAAACAGCAGAAATCCATCAAAACAGAACCCAAACCAGCGTAAGCAGAAAAAGGAATACCAAATCCTATACAGCATTTACAACAAATAAATCTCAAGCCAGCTAGAGGTAAAATATGCATGTATGTATAGACTATGTATAGTTTAGAAAGCTATAAAAATGGTTTGGAAAGAGTCCTTGATTAGAGCACAATGTTAATTAAGGCCAAAGCTGTAGGTTCAATACCTTTGTGGGCTAATTAGCTTTCCATAGAGGAAAATCTTTTGTCTCTATTGCTATGAAATGCTCTTCTTGTCCCTGTGAACTTCTTCACAAATGTGTTGCTGGTCATAGGGTGGCAGACTGAGATTATGGAGTGCTCCATTAACAGAAAACAATTCAAAGCAAGTGTCACCCTCAGCACAGCCATTCTTAATGTGCTAAGTTTCCTGGGGAGCACTGGATTCTAGCAACAGAGCAGGCAGCAAGGTAACCACTTTCTAATAACTTGTCCTCTATTATGAGGTCCACTTTCACATAGCTTTAGCTTGATTGTTTAAAGCTTTTCCAATGTAATACAGTTATCAGAATAAACCTTTTTAAAAAATGGTGACAGGAAACTAAAAGGCTAGCACATTTTCACCTGTCAGTGTCACACATAAGTCTTGAACCCTACTGAATCATATGCAGAATCATATCCAAGAATAAAGAATAAAAAAAGAAAAGAAAAAGGAAAAAAAAACAAACTAATAAAATAGAAACTGTCATCAGCCAGGTCCAGGGAAGAATCCCCAGGGTTTCCACCAAGTGACTGGGTTCCAAATGGATATGACATGGTTATGTACATATACTTTCCAGAGGGTGTGTTAAAGAACACAGGAACCACACACCTAGAATCTAAGCAGTGTGTCCAGTTGCCCGGCACACCTTCACAATGTAGAACCCAGGTACAAATTTGCCATCAAGCTCTCTGGATTTTAACACAAAGCAGACAAAGAAGTGGGCTTATATATGGCTTACATGTAACAGCGTGGTCCCCAGGAAAGGGGTAAGTTCCAGAATCCCAGTTCTGCCCTAAGTGGGTGAAGCTGAGCAGGGAAAGAAGATTCTGCAGAGAGGAGGACAGAAGGAAGGGAAGAAGAAGGAAGCAGGATGGAGGGCAGCAAGGAGACCTGCAGGAGGCACATGGAGCAGAGGAACATGTGAAGAAACTGCGCTTGCTTCTTGGTCTTGGACTGGTTGGAACAGATGTGGATGAGAAACCCGTGGGAAGCTTAACAATGGCAGTTTTCACCTTGATTTTAATTTTGCTCTTTTCCTCCTGGATTTGTCTGACTCTGACCCTTTTCTATGGGTCTCTATTGAAAGGTCATTTAGACTTGTGGCAGGCTTTCGGGCCTTGCTTTGGGCCAATCCTATTTAGCTAAACTTTTACCCTCAACAAAATGGGTAACTCTGGATGCTTAACTTAGTAATTATATTCTTTGTCCTTTCTGTATTGTACCCTAATTGTATTCAAGTTCTTTTCCATTAAAGGCCTTATATGTTTGTCTTGATGCGGTGGGTGGCAGAACCCACTTAGAGAGGGCAGGTTTTGGGCGTTCTGGGGTGCCCCTCTCCCTGCCCTGTAACATAAAGAGAGCCCTCATAAAGCCCTTTCAAGCTGCAGCATCTTAAGTTAGCACCACCCTGTCTAAAGGACACAGTGCATAGTTCCCAACTTTTGGGGTTTTTTTTTTTGCTTCAAATACCAAAACTACAAAAGTCAGTTTATAAACTTTTTCCAAAATAACCACCAAAACAAAATAATCCACTGACTCCAAGTCAAAAAAAAAAAATGTCAACAGTGTTAATCACTCTTAAAATGAAAGTCATCCACTCAGCCATGTGACTGGGAAGGGAAAGGGGACTTGTTCTACTTGGTGACCACATGACCAGAAGGTTCCCATTCAAGAGTAGCAATAGTTAATTATCTGAGAATAGTAGAGTGGGTAATAGGTATTCTTTCTCCCTCTCTTTTTAGACCAAAGAAAATATTTCAGATTGAGCTAGAAGAGCTCTCCAGATTTTAAGCAATATTTGTAACCCTTCCTATTTTGAGCCTCCCAATACCTCACCTATGATTCTAGGAAGTTGTGACTTCTTCAGTAAATTGTACAAATCTGAGCCCTTCTACATAAAGGCATTTATAGTAAGTCACAGAGTTTCACACCTCTGTCACCATTTGTGGGTACTAACCTGAACAAGGTATTGCTTTGCATATATTCTCCAAGGTGTTGTGCAACCATCCCAAGACAGGTAGGCTCTTTGCCAGTTCTTGCAAACAAAAAGAAAATTTGGAGCTTTTACTGGATTTTGCAAGCCTCTAATGCTGACACAGGGAATCACATTCACAGGCAGGCAGAGACCGTGAATAGACCACAACACTGAGAGGGGCAAAACAGCAACTCCCTTTTACCCCTCTTTATACTGTTTTGTGGGATAGCCACAAAACCAATACATTGTTGCAAATGCAAGGCCTTCTATTGTTTGTAAATGTAACAATGGCAGAAAACAGCATTCCCGTAGAGGCTGTCTGTTGTGTAGAAGGTGAAAAATATCCTGATTTTAACTCGTTTCTCCTTACATATGGGAAGAAGGTTCCATTTCAATTTCTTCTCAGAAAACTTGTCAGGATCAGCAGTGAAGCACCAACCCTTCGGTGTTTTCTGCCACTCCCTTTTCCTGCTCTTCAACTAAGGTATCTGTCTTTAAGGGTGCTGGTCTAAAGATAGCTTGAGGTCTCTGTGTTAACACAGAGAGTGGAGAACTAGCTGGTTAGGGAGCTAACCTGTGAGAGCTAACTTCAAGTTGGCTGGCAGGGGCTGAGTGCTTGAGGAAGCGGAAAGCTGGCAGACAGGCTGCTAACCACAAAACTAGCAGGCAGAGAGAGGCTGCTTACCACAAGAGGCGTGTATAGGAATAACAGTAGCCTTTGGTGGCTTCACACCTCTGGGTGGCAAAGTAGAGCAATGAGGCAAAGTAAAATAGTGGCAAAGTACCAGAACAGTGGAAAGCCCCCTAAAGTGCTTACAAAAAGGAAACTTACCCCCAACAGTAACTGGCTCCTCCCTTGATCCCCCCTTCCCCATCCGCCCCCCTTGCCCTCAGGAGTCTTTCTTTTAAACCTGAGTTTGCTAATCTTCAATGATTATTCCTCAATATCTAGAACACAAGAACCCAGCCTATCAGCAATAATACTCAAAGGGTAAAATTTAAGAATAGCCAACAACACAAACAAAACCACCACCCTCAATTGCCTGAATGGGAATTGCTAGCTCTAGGCTTTGGATGCTCAGCCACTCAAACTAAGTAAGCAAAGCCTCCAGCATAGGGGAGGCTGCTGCAACAGTCCAGGAGGTAAGAGGGTTGCCTTCAAAGTGGGTCGGTGACAGGGAATCCTCATTGACACAACTCTCAGACTCTACCTTCAGGAATGAACATTGGTTGTCAGGGAAGGCCATGGAGAAAAGGGCATCTGGATCACAAATTTATAGACATCTCATTTGCAGCCACCTTCTGTGTTATGTCCTTTTATAGTAATAATATAGAGAATGGCTGAGCTTGTCATAGTTCTTGGTGGGTTGATTGTTCTGAATGTCCCAACAGAAATTTGTGCTTCAACTAACCAAGCCTCTTGAA
The DNA here is from genome assembly GCA_019455555.1 of Galemys pyrenaicus. Taxonomy (NCBI): domain Eukaryota; kingdom Metazoa; phylum Chordata; class Mammalia; order Eulipotyphla; family Talpidae; genus Galemys; species Galemys pyrenaicus. The sequence goes on from JAGFMF010011870.1 coordinate 4,718,168, forward strand.
GTTGACTGAGATTCTGAAACAGCTCTTCAGATTCATGAGGCAGATCTGTGTCCTGAAACTTCCTCTTTTGGTCACTCACAGTCCACACTCTATATGCCTTTGATCAAGATTTCCTTGGAACCATAAAAGGGACTTGCTAATTATAAAACCCATGCAAGGTGCTTCTAAACTCTCTAATATCACTCTGAATGGGTTCAGCATTGGGTAGTTTCTAGGGTAAGGAATCCTCCTAAGACAACTGCTCTCTTTCCCTTGTATTGGCCTTGTATTGGCACAAGTGGTATCAGAATTTTCAACAAACTATTGTTCCAACCATACTGTGCAAACATCTCAAAAAAGGCCAGCTAAATTGCTAACTTCCAAGGAGTTTCCAAAATGAGATATAAAGATAAATAGCAAAGCTGATTTTCTTGTGTGACTTGTGAACTAACTTCATAGGCAGCAGCTCTAGCTCTCATGCCTCACACACAAATTGCATTTGTATTTTTGCCCAGAATAATATTTTTCCAAATACTGGGTTGAAAACTAAAGTCTTCACACTCGTTGGAAATAAGGCCCTATTTTTAAAATTGCTCATTACTGGTAGTTATATACACATGTATGTGTAAATATGAATGGAGAAGCACCCACAGACTTTATAACAAAAAGTGCCTCTAGCTCAAGCAACTATTGTTTAAATTGAACATGCCTTTCTGTGTTTATTAGGTTTGTTTTTTTAAATTGAAATGCCATTGTTTTTGTTGTTTTCCCCAGTGCTTTGAAAGTACTGGATCTCCTTCAGGTGTAGTTTTCATCTGAGCTGTTCTGGGGAAGGAAGCTTTCACAAGAAGCCTAGGTGATGTAGGTGGCATTTTTTGAGGTGCTATATATGCCAAACCAAACCACCTTAGATAGCATTTATTAAGTGGTTCTTTTTAAATTGATTAAATTCTTAGGGTTATATATGTGGTAGTCAACAGTCTGGAAATGCCTAACTACTTGACAGAGTTTGAAATAATATCTCACTCATCTTTTGGTCATCATCACCAGGAAAAGAACAAGTTGTTTTCCCAGGAAGAAAGTGAAGAGGCATGAATTTGTCAGCAATAAGTGTTCATGATCAGTCACGTAGCACTGAACGTTAGAACGTCTGACAATATAGCAAATTCAGGCAAGGAAAACAAATGGCAGACAACTATTGTACCATTGGTTCCTAAGTGCAGTTTTGCCCCAGGAACATGCCTGGAGTGCAGACCAATTGGGGGAATCCAGTTCATTATGAAATGGGCAATATAACTGACCTATTGAACATAGGTGATGTGGAAGTCATCAAAAAACTGGGTTATTTCTATCATTTTCAGTGACTGGAAATGAACTTTGGGGAAGGGCAAGAATGGTACTCTGAGCTCCTAATTAAACATTATTTTAGACTCAAACCAAAGCCTAACCTGGTGTACCCTGGAGTTACCATTTGAGTAGATAGCTCCCTAGAGTGGGCTATTGCCTGATGAAACTTTTTCCAAATGGAAGGCTGGTCCCAACTAACCTATCTTTGGCTTCGTTCCTCATAAATAAACAAGGGAATGACCATTCCCTGTTTGAGTTCTTAAGAATCACTAGCTGATCCTTGAGAAGAAGCTACCATTGGTAACAAGTATGGGAAATGTTAAGTTTCATAACTGGCTATGAAATTTTCAGCAGCATCTAATGTAGTTGTTCCAAGACACAGAGACTCAAAAAGAAACCTATTGGTTTCCTTTGTTTCATCTTGCATGTCAGACAACTGGCATTGCTTATATTTCTTAAATTACTTACACAACCACAGAATAATACCTTTAAATAACATCAGTTAATTTTTTCCCACAGAATATATTTTATGAATGTCGACATTAACACTTATCCAGAGTGGCAATTTCAGACCAGCCTTGCTCTAAACCCAAATCCTTGGGATGGAAAAATGAAACAGCTGGCACCCAAGGCTGGGAAGAGAGAATAAGTTTACATCCTCTTCATTTTAACCTGCATGCTATTTAATTTACAAGCAAGTGTTCCTCTTGGTAATCACTCCATTACTTCAGGACTCATTTTCCTCATCTGTAAAACGAATGAGCTCTATGACCCTTTCAGTTCTGTCATTGCATGAAATAATCTTCCTGAGTGTGAAGTTCACTTTAGAACTTGACCTCTCCTTTGCCCATCAGGCTGTTGAGTGACAGACACCACATCTAACACTCCATAAATAGATGTTCCATAGTTTGGGTCTCAGGATGAATTTATACTGAACTTTCAAACAAGACAATTTTTGACCTCCAGGAAAAAATATTTTACACTATTTTTACGCCATCACGTTATAAAGCTGTGGCATTTTTTTTCCCGTAATATGAATGACAGTCCTGAATTTTTTTTAAAAAAAATTAATGCTAACCAGTTCTTACTGAGCAATTTTTCTGGATAGGACAACATCTGAGAGATATTTTAAAGCACCTATGGCTATCCCAGAAAACACTGGAGTTAATGGCTTTTTTCTTACAAAATTCTTACTTCTATCTCCTCTGGCATTTTATGAAAAGCAATAAAAGTGCTTTCAATATGAAAGTACTTAGTACATTTCTTATCAGTAACATTTTCAACTCATTCAGTCATCCCAGGAACTTAACAAGTAGCAGAAATATTTTGTTTGTCATTTTGCTTAATCCTGATGGTGACAAAAGAAATATGAATCCAAATATGAATCAAAGTTGCAGACTCGGGGACCAAAAGTAAAATGTAAATCTATTTTAGATACCTTTTAAAGGTGACTTTCAAGGAAGAATAAAGAAAAGCCTATGTCATGATATTTTCAGAAAGAAAAACATTGAAATGGGATAGTAAACTATCAATATGTTAGTCTCATAAATATTCAAAACAAAATCCTAACCCCATTAGCAGTTTAGAACGTCTGCTACTTGGAATAAGCAAAGAACAGTTCCATAGATGAAGAGAAATATTAACTCTAAAAAACATTATTCCTAAAGTTTTGTAAATATCTGGCATCCTTAGAGAACCAAAAAGAACCCCTCCCTCTACCTATCTTAAGTCACCTAACGTTTTTTTTCCTTCAGAAGCACAGAGTGGACTTGAACTAGTTGTTGCCTTGCCACCCACAAACCCAGAGCAGAAGACTTGTCAGGTGGCCTTATAATAGTAGAAATTACGCCAGCTGGTACTCTACCAAGGGAAGGTCTCTTCCTTGGACCTTTAATTATATTCCACCACTTCCAAAGCCACATCTGCATCTCTCTAGCTGAGGATCTTTTCTTCAAAACGAAAGGAAACTTCACTGTCCAGCAAGCTGCAGACCTGAAGTACCAAGGAATTAACCACCCCTGTCACCAGATGCCAAGCTCAATAATGACAGTCAGGAATATATATAAAAAACCAAGCTCCCTCCTGCCTTGATGGGTATAATTTTGCTTTGCACTGATCCCAGTTTCTGTGTGGTTTACCAGCTCTACCTTCCCTATAAAACACCTAATTACCGTTTCAACCTTTCCAAAAAGTGTGTGTTGTAGCGGCAGGAAGGCAAACGGAGCAAGTTTGGGATAGCTCTAGCAGACAGGGTTTACAGTCTTGGAACCTTCAGTGGCTTTTTATGCTTTTTATTGTCAAAGGTGACCAGGTACAGGGCAGGCATGGGTGCTGGGAGGGCCAGGAATCTGGCAGGGCTCCCAGCTCCCCTTACCTCACATATCTCACCCTCTCAGCTGCATTGCTGCTCTCCTCTTGTTCTGTTGCTCCTCCCACTCTCGCTGTTCTTGCTGCTGCTTGTTGGTTGGTCCTCTCGCTGCTCGTTCATACTGGCGTCTTCATGGCGCCGCCCATATAAGCCTGTGTCCAAACTCAGGTGTGCCTACTTGCGCATGCCCACCTAGGCATGCGTGTAGCACCGCAGATGTCCATCATTATACCAGTGGCGGGAGGGTGGAAAGACCTGATAGTTCTCTGACCTTACAGTGATTCTAAGTGATCAGGAGATTCTTAATCAATACCAGTGACATAATCTCCAACCTTTCCTAAGGGAAGGTGGTTTTACCCTAAATAGTCTTTCCTTTGTTAAATACCTGTCCCACCCTCTTCCCATCTATAAATACCCTCCATTTTGTGTAATTCCTAACAGTATCTAGACAGAATGCTGGCTGATTCGAGGACTGAATAAAACCAGTTAGAGCTTTAAATTTGTTAATTTTGTTAACAACTCGATTTATTTTAACAAGCTCTTCAGGTGATTATAATGCACATTAACATTTGAGAAATCTTGCTCTTGAAAGTTTTTCTGTCACCCTAATCTGTCAAAACCTCCAAATTCAATTGCCCATCATTTCCTACATTCAATCAACTTTAACTTTCAGCAAAACTGAATCTGAAAAAAACACAATCACTCACATAACCTTTTACTCCTTCATCATTGCCAACTGGTTTAATTCAGGCCAATCAGTGTTTCTCACCTGAACTATCAATGCAGACTGAACCCAGGTCTCCTATTTTTCTCCATCAGTCACTAGATTTATATGTCTAAAATGCAAATATGTTAGTTCCCTCTAGTGTTTCAAATGCCTTCATGGTTGCCAGTCATTTAATATAACTATAAGATCCTCGGGCTCTTTGTGCAAAGCCATTTGTGACTGGGCTTCTGCCTACCTTTCCCTGGACTGCAGACTCAAGTATCTGCAGCCCACCTCCCCTCCCATTCTCTCAGGAGTGCCTGAAATATCTGAGCGATTTTGTTCTTAAGGATCTTAAAGTCTCTTCAGTGCTTCCTTAAACATCAATAGGCTTGTGGAGAACAACCCTTCAAGGCATAACAAGTCTTCCAAAGAATCTGGCCTAAAGCAAGCTGCTACCATTGGAAAAGAGGGAGGAGCCAAACTAGATTTTTTTCTACTTTTCATAGTTTTTCTCATGGTAGATCTTATCCCTCAGAGTCTAGGTAGGAGTTCCAGCCCCTTCTGCAATTCAGATCTTTGGCTCCAGGTTTTATGTCTCTAAACTCTGAGATGAACTCCTCCTCTGTAAACTAGAGATAAAGACTTCCCTTGTCTATCACACAGGACTAGGTCCAAATGAGAAAGCCTTTCTAATAAACTTTGCAAATTCCTAGGTACAAGACTAATATAAGGTATTGTTTTTAAATATGATAATGTAACCAACCAAACCAGATCTTTCACTAGTCCCCAAACAGCCAAACTCTGAATCATGAGAATTACCTTTCCATATAAGTTTTATTTAAGATAACCGGTAAGGGAGTTGGCAGAATAGGCAAAACAGCCAGCTTCCCAAAAGGCAGGAGTGCTGGGAGTCTGTAAGGGATAAAGGAATGTGAGGGCAGGACTTCCCCATTGCCAGGTCGGAGGATATAGGGTAGTCTAGGTGACAGAAGTCAAGGTGTTTTTGTTAGGGGGAAAGGTAGTCCTGAATAGATTACACAGATAGGTTTATGGACTCCAGACCACCAGTGTTCCAAAACCACAAATCCAATAAAATAATTATCAAAGAGTAAATCACTAGGACCTGAGGGTAAAGTTAAGCAGCCAGGCTTTGCATTCCAGCTCAAAAAACAAGTAAAATATTTACTAATTTGTATCCCTCTCGTCTCCTTATAATATTTCTACTTTATTCCCCTTCTTTTATAAAATAAAACCCTTTAATAACTTTTATCATGTATGCCTAAAGTTAAAACTTATTATAAAAGTCTTCTAAGCACACAAGTAAAAACCCAATCAAAAAAACCCATTTTATATTAAAGTTACCCTATAACATTTTGACTTTCCCGGCAGGGTTTTTTTTTGTTTATTTTTTTTTTCAATTTTATTTATTTATGCATACAAGAGCTGGGGGTACAGGCCAGTGGCGGGAGGTGAGAGGATTCACCAGAGACAGAGCTAGGAGCAGAACAGGCAGATTTGCTGAAGGGAGCAGCGGACGAGACCCGACCTGAGAGGTCTGCTGTGCCATTTGGGTCCCCTCCCTGGCTGGGGATTGAACTCTTGCTGCAGTGGCTGTGTAAGTGCTACAGTGCGGTGCTCAATCCTTTGTGCCACCAGAAAGGCCCCAGCAGGGTGTTTTCTCAGTAATCAATTAGCAGGTGTTTATGTCTGATGCCACAATCAGCTCAGAGAGATAAAATTTTGTTAGTGATGTAACAATCAATTTTCTATCTTCCTACGAGTGTAGGTGAAATCAATTCACAGTTAATCATAGGAGGGAATAGGGGATGAAATTCGGTGAGTTAACAGTGAATCCTAGAAAAGGAATACAATTACATATTAAAAGTCTTAAGAGGGGAATGCAATTCAGTGGTTAGAGTTTAATTCCATTTATTCCTAATTTTTAGTCTAGGGGTGTTTTATGCTGCAAAATGGAAGGCAGCTGGCTATGATAACTGCATTTAACAACAATTAATTCATAATTAGAGGATAATTATTTACCAAGCCCTAATCTAACAGTTTAACATGTGTCATTTCATTCTAGCCTAAAAGGCACAAGTGAAACACTATGATAATCTCCCTATTTTACATAAGCAGAAACTGAGGCAGCAGAACTTGCCCAAGGTTACAAACCTGGAAGTATTAGAGGTGGGATTCAAAACCAGGCAGTGTCACTCAAGGGTCCAGATTCTTAACTCCCGTGTGGCACTTCTCATGAGCATGTCTGCAACCTGGGTATGTGACATTATCTGAAGGACCTGACATACCTTAGAGCAGGTGTTGTGGTAGCAAGGCACAGGGTGGGTTCTCCATGGATCCAGGAAGATGGGCAAAGGAGAGTCCTGGAGCCCTCAGTGGCTTTTTCGGGCTTTAATGTTCCTTTTATGCCAAGCCCACAGGCTAGCAAAGCAGTGAGAGAGGGGGGCCAGGAGGCTACCAGGTCTCCCAGCACCCAGTAGGATCTGTACTTTTCTCTTTGGGCTCTCTGGCGTTCTCTCATGGTCTCTTCCTCTCGTAGCCATTCTCCACCATAGCCGTCCTATGTGAAGCTTGCAGCCTCAGTCTCTCAGCTCAGACGTGCCCACTCACTCATGCGTGCACATCAAGCTCCAGGTGTTCGCCATTAGGCACGCGGGCCCCATGCCCACGATCCTGAGAGCCTCCTGCATTAGCACAATCGAGACTGCAGGTGATAGCCTCAGAGGACAGCGGCATAAAAACCTGACCAATTCACTTACCCTAGAGTAGGCTAGATGCTCTTAGGTACTTATACTGGGGTTCAGATGATGGGGTTCAGTGTGTGGGCTTCTTGGGTCCCTCTGAGAAAGAACTTAGCAGGTATTTTCACTCATCAGCACATGGCAAGTTCATTGAGGAAAGGAAAGAGATGCCTGAATAGACTCAGGCAGGCAGTCTTGAAAGATAAGAACTGCCTTTTGCCAGAGCATGGGGTGTTACTTTATAGTATTCTTTAATGGAATTATTGTGAAAATGATTGCTTTAAGTTCAGGTTGGGTTAGTCATCTAAGATCCATAGTCCTCTCTGCCCCCACCTCTGGCTGATAATCTTTTCTGACCCCACCTCAGATTCATGGAACTTCCATAGTCAGGTTTAATTTAAGATTAATTAACCATCCCTATCCCCAACTTTGGTGTTTATCTGTTGTTGTAATCTCTGGAGGTAAAAGTGATGATGTTGTTCTACATGGTCGTTGACGCAGAGATGAGTTCAGCAGACAAGATGTGAGTATGGAGATGGAGGGCTATTGCTCTCCTAGGCAAATAGCAATCCTCCTAACTTTTGCATGGTCTTTTATTGAGTATGAGAACAATTAACAAGCATATGTCACTTGCCACAAGAAGCATAGCCCAGAAGTTCAAGGATGCATAATCGTGTGCCAAGTCTGCCTACATGTAACTAGCTGTTATTAATATCTAACAACATTCTGTTTCCTTATTATCTTTTTCCTTAGTGTTCTGCCTGGATTTCAAGAGCCTTGTGCAGCTCTTGTCCTAGCGGGACTCGTTTGCAAGTCACGTAAGGTTCTCGGCATAACACTCCTTTCTGTCCTTGATTATTGCTTATGGCTATTGCAGCCTCTAGCTTCCCCCAACATTTACCCTTGTGAACTCTTCCAGCCTAAATTCTTCTAGTCTAAGTTTCCATCACTTATACAAAAATAGCAGGTATGAGCCCACTGTGCAGGGGTCATTATTGTTCTATTATCCAACTGACCATCTATTGTCCCCCACAGGTGACAGAGTGGTGAAGGGTCTTGTATCTAAATATGAATCCAGTACTGCAGGGTGAATTTGGGCAAATAGCCGACCTGCTTTATGCCTTGGATTCCTAACCACTATCATGAAGATAATGTTTGTACTTCCTCATAAGTTTGTACTGAAGCGGTGTGTGCTCTTAATTTTAGCCCTTGAACCACTACAGGTTCTTATCCCACAGAGCTTTAAAAAGGATTTCTCAGACTTTTTAGCTAAATAAGCAGAGAGAAGCAAATGTTATTCAAGAAAGTAAGAAAAAGTTTACTTAGAGGAAAAAGAACAAAGGCAAAGACTCCAGAGTTATCCAGGAGGGGCAAAAGATACTGTCATGGGCCTGTGTCAAGGAGATAATTAAACCTTTTTTCTCTATTTTGAAATCTCATACTATTTTGTGATTGGGTTTTTCTCCTAGTGACTATACTCCTCTGGACAGATGTGCCCATATTCCCAGCTCTTATCTTAGTTTCTCTTTTTCTCTACCCTGTCCAAGTTCTCTTAAAATTTAGTACCCTCATTAGCCCTCCTGAATTTCTCTGCCTCTTTCCTGAATTATCCCAGAAGCCTCTTTTAAATCTCCAAAGTCTTCGCCTGCACTGTCCCTGAAGCTGCCTAATAAATCCTAACTTGCCCTGAGACTCAGTACCAATTAAATGAGAAAGCCCGTGTAAAAAGTTGAGCACAGTGACTAATCTGTGAGAAGGGTTCAATAACTACTGGTTCTTAAAAAGCTGAGCACAGTGACTAATCTGTGAGAAGGGTTCAATAACTACTGGTTCTTATCTTTTCTTGGGGTAGTAGCAATATAGTGAGGCCAAGAACTCCCTCTCCATCAAAATACAGAAAATACAACATAACAGTAATCACATTGTCACAGAACATTTGCAGCACTTTAAAAATTGCCTCGAGCACTCAAGTTCTGTTTGGGTCACTGGACCGTAGCAAACAGGCTTAAGACATGGGGTCAGTATTCTTCTGAATCAGTGTTTTTGTGTCTTTTGGGTATATTCCTAGGAGTGGGGTTGCTGGATCATATGGAAGTTCCATTCTTAGTAGTTTGAGGAACCACCAACAATGGCAACTTTTATCTTAATTTTGATTCTGCTCTTTTCCTCCCAGATTTGTCTGACTCTTTCTGACCCTTTTCCATGGGTCTCCACCGAAAGGTGCTTTGAGTTGTGGCAGGCTTTCAGGCCTTGCTTTGGGCCAATTCTATTTGGCTACATTTTTACCCTTGAGGGGATGGGCAGCTTTGGATGCTTGACTTAGTAACTATATTCTTTGTCTTTTCTGTATTGTTTATTAATTGTATTAAAGCTCTTTTCCATTAAAGGTTTAGGCAGGTTTGGGGGTTCTGAGGTGCCCCTCTCCCTGCCCTGTAACAATACCATTGTCACATGATCAGCTTTTACTAGCCTATATGATTTCAATAAATGGCACAAGCACTTTTTTTTTTTTAAAGATTGATCTATTTATGCATACAAGAGCTGGGTTACAGGCCAGAGTTGTGGGAAGTGAGAGGATTCACAAGAGACAGAGTGGGGAGCAGAACAAGCAGATCGACCAAAACACACTGCTGCGAGGAGCAGTGCCGAGACAGGAAAGGTCTGCTGAGCCACGTGGGTCACCTCATGGCCAGGGATCAAACTCACACTGCTGTGCCACCACTGGTGCGTCACAGTGCAGCATTCAACCCGCTGTGCCACCAGGGAGGCTGGCACAAGATTTTTTGCTCAAATAGCAGAGACTCACTTTGCAAACCTGCTCCCGGAACTGCTATGTCCCTCAAAGCATTCCCACCATAAAGTGGCAACAAGGTTCCTGTTCTAACACTTTCCTGCCTCAACATTTAAAGCGTGAGCCCAGAAAGGAAGATAAAAAACTAATGAGTACAGGTCAGATGCTAACCTGAAGGAATCGACTCCCAAACTTAACAGAGGAAGACACCACCACCAAATATAGTAAGGAACATTGCTGATGAGCTGCAGCGCCAGCACCAGAGCCCTTTCTCTAATATGTGCTGCCAGGCCTCCAACTTGAACAGCTTACCTTAGACTCCAGGTCTCCCTTGGGGAGTGTCCCCAAAACTGGTGGATGCCTCCGGGACTATGGTAACCTGTAGTCTGTCAGATTCTTAGCAAGTCTTTTATCAGCTCTGGGGCAGTGGCCCTACCTTTGATTCAGAGCACAGGCTGAGTATTGGGTCTCAGGAAGTGTATGCACAGAGTGTGCGCTTTCTAGAATGATAGCTCCTCTGTAATAAATCCTTCTCCGAGGGTTTCATGTACTAAACATGTTCAAAGGCACTCATCCTTACCAGGGGTCACTAATCTTGTTAGGTACTAACTCAAGGCAGTTAGATGTCCCACTAGGCAAAACTACATGTGAAACTAACATGTCCAGCTAGACTGGAGCAAAGGTGGGCTCCAACACACTTATTCTGCACCAGTTAACCAGCCGCTCCTTGAGCAGTTATCTGATTTTGTCATTTCTCTCTTCTCCAATGAGACGTGTGTGCACACACACAGACACACACTCAGAGCAAGGTCATATGGTCCAGTTATGTGGAAGAGGGATTAGACAGGATCAGATCAGTTCCAAAAAGCAGAATGAGGCTCAAGGGTGGCAGGAAGGTCCCACAGGGAGGTAGATTTGGTGATAATCTAGACAAAGGCATCCTAATAACTGGAGCTTCCTGACAAAGGAGACAGCTCTACTTGCTTGGTAACATTGTAGTTGCTGTAACTCAAAGGCCATGGAAGGTGGCTGCCCAGCATCTGATTAGGGATCTTGGAGGCACCTCAGCATCCTTCCAGCTCTAAGACTTTAAGACATCCTGAAATAGTTCACTTCTTCCATGGAATCATTTTGTTCAATTGTCATTTTCTAAAGTCACTAATACTCTTGCATGGTGCATGAGGAAAGCTTTTATTTCCATTTCCCAAATGTGCTCACTTTGAATTGTTAAAGAGGCTAAATTTATAAACAATGGGCTTATACTTACCTTTCAAAGATAACTTAAATGTGTTTTTTCATATTATGTCTCCATGATCCATTTTAAAAGAACATCACTACAGAGAGTATGCTAGAAGAGCACTGTTGACATGTCCTTAAAACCCAGGGAGTCAAATTGATGTCCTCCTCTCTGAAATGGGCAGATAGCGCCTTTTATTAGCCTAAAACTCTCTGCTCAGCACCCCTGACTCAACGGGTACCTGTCTAGGGTAGGAGCCAGGACTTGTTAACTTTCATCTAAAAGGAGCAGGGAAATGCTTGCCATTACCACTGTGAACCTGCTGTGTGGCCATTCCTGCTAGCGCTGAATTAAGTAATTCATGCAAAATACGTTTTGCAATATGGACAACACTCAAAAGCATGGCACATAGTGAAAAGAAAAGGTTAGCAACCATTATTATGCTTGGCATTGTTAGCATCCTCTTCGCCATGATCATTATTAGAAACTACTACAGCAAACAGAATCCTTAGAAATATTGTGTCCTGGAAGTGTCTATAGTTAGCATTGGAACAGCACAAAGGTTGCATGGTCACAGATATTTTCCCTACTGTGCCTTGGATATCATCCTTGCTTGTGAGAAACTTAATTTCCTAGATACCTGCTACTCATTGTGTGCCATGTGGACCAGCAACACAACCTTACCTGAAAGCTGGTTAAGAAATCAGTGCTGGGGCCTCCCCGGTAGTGCAAGAGGTTAAGGCACAGCACTATGAAGCTATCTGCAGCCACTGAAGCACAAGTTCGATCCCCAGCCAGGTAGCTAACCCACATGGCACAGAGCCCTCTCCTGTTGTGCCTGCTGCTCCCCTCAGCAGTGTATTTCAGCTGATCTACCTGTTCTGTTCTCTGCTCTGTCTGTGGTGAATCCTCTGAATCCCACATATCTGGCCTGTACCACAGTTCCTGTATGCATAAATAAAATCTTTTTTAAAAAAAAGAAATAAATTAGAACTGGGGAGCAGCCCTTCCTTAGGGCATGTGTTTCTCTGTAAGCAAATGTTAAAGATATTAAGTATCTTCTAAAATGCTCCAGTTGCCTTATCTTAGCCAAACACTAATGTGAATTTGGCATATTCTAGATATTCTTGAGCAGTGAATGCAACATCAAGGTCATTTTCCTAATGGCACATGATGAACCAAAGTAAAATGAGTATCTTGCTACAAAGAAAACTCATACTTCGATTTAGATGGACCACAGTGTATTGTTGTTTTCCAAAAATCAGCCTAACATCCCTCCAGCATCTAGCACAGACTCTGATGTACAAGAGATGCCCAAAATATAATTGATTGATTACAGATCTGTAGGATTTCCTAGTCTCCGAAGCAGTAAATCCAAACATTCACCCTAGAATCCTATGCCTATGTGATTCTTCTTCAGATACAAGATTCATATGACAGGAAAATACTAAAGAACTGTGATTTAAAATTCTTTCATGTAAAACAAGTCTGAAAATTGAGCTAGTGTGTGACTTCTAAGCATTATTAACGACGCAAGCTCCCTTTTCCAGTCTCTGTTAACTTCAACATGTGATACCCATTCTCAAATCACTTCTAAATCCAAGATGAATGCTAGAACTCCAGTCATCCCATCTGCATTCCAAAAGCAGGAAGGAAAGAGGAAGAAAAACATGCACCTTCCCAGAATCTCCCAGAATATTTCTGCTTGTGTTTTTTGGGCAGAATTTATTGATGTAATCACACTTAACTGCAAAGGCAATTGGAAAATGTAAACTTGAATTCTGAGCAGCAAGATGCTCAACAAAAACTTAGGGTAAATACTAAACAGTAAGGGAAGAAAAGTTATTGGATTAGGCAACTATAGACCTGCCAAATCCCTGAACCCCATTTCCAGTTGAATCTAATGTCTACTCACCTTCACAGCTCCTGCCTTTCTGAGGCTCATCTGCTCATTGTCTTTTAAACATGATTCTCCTGGGCCCCTGATCATCTTGTCCTTACTTGGGGCACCTCCCAGCTTCACTTTATCGCTTAGCTGCCTCCTGCTTCAAGGCCCCTGTCAGGGTTTTTTTCCCTTCCACAAAGCATCCTGACCCAATTTTCCACTGGAATCCGTGAAACGCCACTTTCTGTGTTTTACCTTATAATTTATAGTTTATTTCTACAATGACCTTGTGAACCTCTCCATCCTAGGGCTCTTTCATCTTCGACCACATTCCCAGGGGAGTATTTTCACCACTTATTGTCACTATTCAATATATACTTGTTTTGCTGTTAAGTGAGAGCAAAGAGCTTGGCTCAGCTAGAAGTTTGAGTTATTGCTGTACTTTGCCAAACTCCCTCTGCTGTTTATAAAACCATGAAACTGTTCCTTCTCTTCAGTCCCCTTCAGAACAGTCCAAGGGATATAAGTCACCAAATTTATATACAATTTAAGAAAGACATTTAAAAAATGTTAATAAACCCTTTTTTTGATGATATCAAGGACTCCTGGGTAGTTTCAGTCTTTGTTTGACTTTGCAAAGTGACTGATGCCCTTATAATCAGAGGCCAGCTGACACCTTAGGGACCATGAAATGAAGTTTGATTGTTCTGTTACACAAATAGGTAAACTGAAGTAAACTAAATTTAAAAGTAAAAAGTCTTGACCAAGGTAAGGCCAGAATTAGGAGATTGTTCTCAACATATTGCAATCCCTCACTCCTATAACCCCGTGTTCAAGGATATTTATTTCCATCTCTGAGGAAACACACCCCCATGTTCAAGGATCTTTGAGTCTGTCTCTGAGGAAAACTGAGAAGATCAATCACTTTCTTTACTGGCCTCTCTCCCAGTTAGCAGCCCAGATTCAAACTCTCCAGTCTATTGAGGAAAGCCAGATCTGAGGAATTCACAAACTAAAACTAATCCAGACTGCTAAAAGTCTTAATTTAGAAACATGGACCCCAAATTTTGGCTTATCCTCCTTTCCCAGGCTTCAGTCTAGACTCTATGGAGCATTCCCAGAGATAAGCAAGCAAGCCATTTTCAGTGCTCTGTTATGTTGACAGTTGAACTTGCTGTTGTTTTGTGTTTTCTTTTCTAAGCACAACTCCCTGGACTAAATAGAGAGGTGACATCAAACAGTTGGGCAAACAGCTGTCGGGGGCTGCCCCTGTGCAATCTGGGAGAGCACTTTTTGGTTTTCCTCCAGCAACAGCCAGGAGCAGGTTCCCACTGAAAGGTCATTGGCTACTAAATGGCAAGCCTGCTCTGAGGTGCCTGAAACATGACAGTTGATTGGAGTCTACTAATGCTGGTTTTATTCAAGAGTTCCTTGGTTTTTTTAGGCATAATAATCATGGATTATTATGACTACTGCTACTTACTATTTATCGAGTGTCTACAGTGTAAACAAACAAACAAGGAATGTATCCCTTTTGAAGAAGCTTAGCAAACTGCACATGGAAGGAAAGGGGAGATCACTCCATTCTGGCTGATAACAGATAGTACACAACAGCCCTTGGAGGCCTCACTCATTATACAAACTTACTCCTCACTCCCCACCCAGAGAGAGTGCAAGTGTTAGGGGGAAAGGTAGTTTTAAATAAATTATAGGTGTGTAGACTTCAATCCCCACTTCAAACCATTAATGTTCCAAAACTATAAATCTGATAAAATAATTATTAAAAAGTGAATTATTAGAACCTGGGGGTGGAGTTGAGCAACCAGGCTAGCTATAAAACCAAAGGTAAGCTTAAAGTTTTTCCTTTTACTAAGGAGCCAGACCCTTTCCTTCAAAACCATTTTATTCGACTTGGAGCTAGCTTTCAATGCACCATAGCTTAAATCTAATAAAATATTTGTGAATTTGTATCCCTCTTTTTTTCCTTTAGTGTTATTACTTTTTTATTCCCCTTTCTTTTATAAAATAAAACATGCTAATAACTTTTACCACGTGTACCTAAAGTTAAAACTTTTTTTTTTTTAAGATTTATTTATTTATGCATACAGTCACTGGGGTACAGGCCAGAGGTATGTGGGGGGGTGAGAGGATTCACCACAGACAGAGTGGGGAGCAGAACAGGCAGATCAATGGAAGTACACTGCTGAGGAGAGCAGTGGGCAAGGCAGGAGAGGTCTGCCTCACCATGTGGGTCCCTTCTCTGGCTGGCAGCAGGGATCGAACTCGTGCTGCAGTGACTGTGGTTTGCTTCATAGTGCGTTGCTTAACCCACTGCGCCACCAGGGAGGCCTAAAGTTAAAACTTTTAAGTCTTCTAAGCGCGCGGGTAAAAAACCCAATGTAAAAAACCCATTTTATATTAAGGTTGCCCTATAACACAAGGACTTTCAAGGGCAGCGGATTTGTGTGGGGTGATATTGGTTACAACACCTGAGTCACGTGTCTCCAGCCTCCTTTATTTCCAGAGAACAACATGGTTAAATTGAAACCAAGACAGAAATGTCCCCTACAATAAATACAAGTAACCAGAAAGGGGACTCAAAAATGCCACATGGTACAGCAGACCTCTCCTGCTGTGCTCGCTGCTCCCCTCAGCAGTGTGCTTCCGTTGATCTGCCTGTTCTGCTCCCCGCTCTCTGTGGTGAA
>JAGFMF010011870.1:4740362-4824080 GCA_019455555.1 Galemys pyrenaicus
CAAGGGACTGAGGTGATGGTGCACGGGTGAAATGGTGGTGGGAACCCACTGGGGAAAACAAACGATGTCAAATGCAATTAAATATAATAAAATTAAAAAGAAAAAAAAACAAACAAAAAAAAATAAATTTCATATACCTATATAGTCTTTTCTCCAAGGTCTCCCTCCAAAGAACTTTTCCAAAAAGCAGAATTCTTACCACTGTCATCTTTCACTGCATTCCTAATGTGGCTATGCAAGCTGGTATGGTTACACTGTGAAGAAACAAAAACATTAAAAAGAAATGCACAAGATTTCCTTTGACTTCAATGAATAGATTTGCAGCTCATTTCCTTTGAAATACTGCCCCTGAATTGCAAATTACTTCAATGTCTTTTTTTAAGTGAGTTCTCATCTTAGATTGACAGAGCCAGCTGCAGCATCTTACTGTCTATGGAAATGATATCATCAGCACCCTGTCCTTGAATAAGACCACAATCATTACATTTGGCTCCTCTTCAGATAGCAGCAACTGAATAGATGCTTGTTTAGTGAAGGTATTCAGAAAGTTACCACTTGTACTGAATAGTAGTCAACTTAAAATCAAAGTTTAGCAAGAATTATTTTAACCCCTCCCTTTAAAGTTATTTTAATATTAATGTTTATTGCTAATATGTAAAGTGATAGTTTGCTTTCTAATATTCGAACAGTGTTTAGTAGTAGAAAAAACTTTAATCATCATTAAAAACTTTCTTATACTTCTGTTCCAACTTAACAAAATTAACAGCTTAATAATTAACTTGACCAGTATTATAACAATTATTTAATAAAAAATGTCATTCTTGTTTTTCCTAAAATCATTAATTTCTGACCAGTTATTCATTCCTCCTGCTCATGTAGTCCCCATGGTTCTCCCACCACCATAGCACCCATGATCCATCGCCATAGTCCCGTGTGCTCTTTTTTCTTTTTTAAAAACATTTATTTTTATTTATGCACAACTGAACTGGGGTGTAGGTAAGAGGTGTGGGATTGGGGATGAGAAGTGTCACCAGAGACAGAGGGGAGCAGACCATGCATTCTTAAATTTCCCAACTTAATGTTACTATCATTTCCCATTACAAAATTTTAAAAAGCAGCATGTTTTATCAAAACATGATGGACTTGTGTATATGTTTAATAAGTTGGTCATTAGTGGAAACTGGGGATATATCTTTAAAGTAAATTAACACAGGACTTTGAACATTTATTTTTACCTTTGAACTGTAATCAATGTGTGACTAAGAGTTCTGGGGGAAAAAAAAGGCAAAGACTTATAGAAATGCAGGATATAGACTACAGTCAGTCGAAAAGCCAACCATATCCTCCTGGTTCTACCAAATGAGCTTTAAACAGTTTATTGGGGAGAAAAGGAATTTAAAAAAGTCACTATCATCCTCTCAGGATACAGATAAAAAATATTCTACAACTATTAGTTATTTCCCATCTACTTTATGGCAAAATCTTTGAACAAGAAGCACAAATCATAAAGTAAAAAATAATATAGACAACTAAAATTTTAAACTCTTTTTAGACTTAGGATAACATTAGAAAATTTAAAAATATTGACATTGTTTAAAAGAATGTTCACAAATGTACAAAGGAGTAGGAAGTTAATAAAATGATAAAAAAAATTTATTAAGGTGTTCAAACTCAGTAATCACCAAGGAAATGTAAACATACAAGTGAAGTATCACTTCCCATCCACAGATTAAAATTTCAAATAAAATAAGAATCTTTAGGTGGATGATGTCTATTGTGATGGTCCTTTTGTCCCCAAAAGAGCTGCTACATCATTTATTATGTCAATGCCTGCAGATGCTTACAACAAATATTGGGGTATTTCTGGCAATCCTAGATGCGGATCTATAGATTTCAAATAAATAAAATTTCTACATGTTTATTTGCACCATGTGATCTTTTTAGGCCACTATTAAGTCTGATTTCTACTGTGAGAACTAATGAGAAAAACATATTCACCATGAATCACTTTTGAAAATAAAACAGTATTAAATAAGAATTGAATGAGGCAGTAAGCTACAATCATATAGGTAAGAAAATCCCCCTAATCCATGAGGGCAGGGAGAAGCCACCAAAATATTATTAATAGTTCATTCACTCATTCATTCATCAATACAAATGGAACACCTTTACATACTAGGTAGGCACTGTGCTCTCTCATTGTGTAAGAGATATAAACTGTAAATACAACATTCATGGTGGTTGGTGATCTGAAGCTTTTAATGGAGAAAAAGACAATATTCAAACAAGCATATGCATGGAGGCTAATTCTCCCAAACTTGTTTATTTCATTTTTTTTGTTTGCTATCAACCATTCTCATAAATACTCACTTTAATATTCCTTTCAAGACAAATTAATCATACAGATTGGCCATCAGGTTCATGTCCAATCAAATGTCCAGAAATTAAAGATAGAAAGCCCTCTATTAATTCACTAAGTTCCATAAAATGGTTCCGCCAAAACATCAAGATAATCTTTGTAATTTGCATAAACCAAGCTGTCTACCTTTTCAATTGTCTTGGCAAATCCCAGTCCTGTCCAGTTAACAGAGCTACACTTACCGAGTCTGTACACGTTCAGACAATAAACCAGAATAAAAACACTGACAACACAGACATGTGAACAGTAATTATAATTAACCTTTTCTAAAAGAAAAGGTGTATGTAATAGTACATAATAACAATTTTAACTCCAGTCTTTTCTGCCCCTTTTTACTCAAAGCATAAAGCAGACAGTACTTTATCCAAGATTAACATGCAAGTGAAAATATGTTCATTTATATATTAAACATAAAAATTCACTAGTAGAATTCTGCCATTTTCTTGAACACACACCTTGGTATTATTCCTTTTATTTCATTATGAATCAGGTCCTACTACTGGCCACCAGACCCAATGCCTTACATTTCTGGAGCCTGATGTTTCAGTCAGTTATAGACACAAGAACACTTAACAAGTGTAATGGAGTAACATTTCTGCAAAGTAGCTGACTGTACTGCTTTACCAATGGAGAGGTGCTTGCTTCAGTCTACTACTCCTTCCTTCCCAGCCAGCCACGAAGTCAAGAAGGCCTTGAAGCATGATTTTTTTAGGTATCTAATATATCAACATTGATGAAATTATGAAAGAATCCAAGTACTATAAGATCCTTACGGAGAAAAATCTTCCTAGGATACAGAGAAATACAAGTTCATAAAATGATAAAGACACAGATCTTTCTGCCTCTTCTTGCATGCAAAGCTTGACTCAAAATCTTTTATCATATTAGGATTTCAATACAACAGACCTAAGAAATTTCAAGGTTTCCTAATTTGTTTGCTGTACTAAATGAAGTTTCAGTTATGTCAATATACAAAATTCAGTTTGTAAGGGAGAGTTACACAAAGTAAATAGTTGAAACACATTTTCATGTAGGTTTCTTTAGAAAAATACAGTAAGCACGAAAATTATTATCCACACAAATAAGTTACAGTTAAAAATCAACATAATCAGTAAAATATATTTTAAACACAAAATGAAATTAGTATACATTTTTATAATTTGTAGCAATCAAAACAAGTCACACCAGACAAATTTATCACTTCCTCCTTGACACAGTATCTTAGACATTATCCCAGAAAGTATCTTTTTAAGTGCTCCCAAGTAACCATAGAAGGACAATATGTAAGTAAATGTTAGTCCAAAACTATTTAGTCCAAGGACTAGTTTCAAGCAAAAATAATTTAAAGAATTCTATAAATCACCAACGGAAGAAGTATGAGGAAAGAGACTATATATTACAGTAATTTGAAAAGCATACATATTTTACTTTCTAGGCAAGATGATATAAAATATGACCACAATATAATTGTAAATCACTAAAAATATAGGCAAGATTTTGTCCCAGTACAATGACTCTATTGTTAAAATAAAAAAAAAAAAAGTATGAGAAATACATACATTTTGGCTTATAAGTAGAATTTAAACAAAGATGAAGAATTCTGGCATGTGCACACACAAAACGGCTAACAGCTCAAGATCTAAATGATATATAACTCAAAATTACTAACTAGTGGGTATGAGAATTTTGAGACTACTCATAAACAACAAACCTTTACTAGGTTTTAAAACACACTAAAATTTTTGCATGTTATAATAGAGTTCAGTTTTCTAGTTTCTGCATTAACTAATGCCAGTCATGGAATATTTGTATTAGAAAAGAGAAAACATTTCATTCATGCTTCCTTGAAACTCGTCTGTTGAGGGTGATATTTCAAATTGCAAGGCTTTTTACTCAAATAATAAACAAACTTTGATTTAGAAACCCTTAGGGCTGTGTCATCAGTAAATCAATCAGATATAATAACATAGAAAACACATGTAATTTATTAGATGAATTTAAGACTCAACATAAATCAATTTCAGGCACTTCTTGAGTACAGACCATCAGAATTTTCTAGCAAAAAATGGACTAGCAGGCCAGACCGTTAAGAATTTCAACTTCAGTTTTTAGAACAATACACAAAGGCTAGACAACTGATAAAAAGTATTGTGTAATTAACACAACTATATCCTGTTACAATTTCTACATAAGTACACATACGGGTTTTAACAGAAGCAGTCACTTTTTAGCATCCAGATTTTTATTTCTGGCTTTCTTTCCTTTACGCTACTTAACCATTATAGTCTTAAAATTTCCACACATATTTTTGAGGAGCATGATACAGAACTTATTTTTGAAAAAGTAGAATTTAAGCATTTTTTTATATTGCCACCTCGGGAGTCAACACATGATTATTTGAATGTCTGTTAAAGCCCATTTACATGGCTTATCTTTAAATATTGCATTAAAAATACTTCTCATTGTTAATTCTTTCTTATTACTAATTCTTTCAGATATCTAATGTTTATCTTCATCCTTTCAGTAAATGCAAAGAAAAAAAGGAAAGTGGGACTATGGTATTAATATTACAAAGATGTCTTCAAATTTAATACTACATATAAATTTGGTCTGGCATCTTTTCCCAACTTATGTTGTACTGGCATTCTCCAAAACACTACCCATTCTTGGGGCTACATATACAACTTCATTTCTTCAGGGCTTCCCTGGTGGCGCCTAGGATTAAGCTCCGCACTGTGAAGCACCTGTGGCAATGGCAACAAGAGTTTGATCCCTGGCCAGGGAGTGGACCCACAAGAGGCAGCAGACCTCTCCTGCTTCGCCCACTGCTCCCCTCAGCAGTGTATTTCAGTCGATCTGCCTGTTCTGCTTCCTGCTCTGTCTCTAGTGAGTCCTCTCACCCCCCACTCCTCTGACCTGCACCCCAGCTCTTGTATGCATAAATAGATAAAAAAAATCTTTAAAAAAAAAAAAAACCAAAACTTCACTTCTGCCATGACTCAAGGAGCTGTCAGTTTAGGTATTTCTCTTCTTTGTCAGAATCTATATTTTAGCACTTGAAGCCAAAGTTAAGACACACTAAAATGTTAAATGTAGTCTAATTTAGAAGATTCTAGAACTGGCATTTTATGCTGTGTATACACAGACAGCCAGTCTTTGATGGACTCAACTCTAACAACATTCTCAAAAGAATCAAGCCAGTCAAGGGAGAACAGCAAAGAACTAGAGACCCTACTTAGTAACTAATGGGGAACAATGGTATAAGCAGTTTCCAAGAGCCAGGGGGGGAAGGAGAAATAACATTGTTAATGAGGGTGAAGGAAGACATGAAAGAGCAAGAGATGGCTGAGCTATGGGAAAGCCAATCCTGCAGCAAGACTTTGCAGATTATTTTTGGAGATTGGATGGGTCAAAATTAAATCATGTCTCTCCCCAGCCCTGACAGTGATTGAGCAATTGAAAAAAAAGACCAAAGTCCACAGTAATCTGAGATGTGCTATTATCCCTTATATATGAAGTGGAAACATGTTAAAGACATGTTCTCCAATGCCTGAAGAGAAAACTGGAAAGATGTTTACAACAGCTTTTCTATTTATACTAATATAAACAGACTTTGAGGTTGTCTGTACTATATGTGGTTGCTGCAGTCACAGCAAGAAATGTAAAGTGCCTACAAGAGAGGGGACAATAGAATCTCATTTCTAGGCATCTTAATACTATACTCTTAGACTAAAAAGAAAATAATATCTCTGAGATGTCCTATCTTTTCTCGAGCACCTGCACTTCTCCGTAAATTCCCTATAACACCTACCAGGCACTTCTTAAAGGCTAGAAAACGGAAACTCTTATTTTATTTCATGCTATACTTCCAAAATCACTTTAACTACCTCCATTAAAAATGCCAGCCAGTAGTGCTAAAGCACTGTTTTTATTCTTAAGGCAAAATGTCTTATTCTCTACTATTTCCCCCTGCTGCCTAAACCACCTGCCTTCACTGTATTCTTTACCACCATGAGAGCCAAAGAAAACCGAACTAAAAATTTCAAACAAGAATCTGCAATGTAATGTGTAAGACACTTTATAAATGATATCATAACAAAATGTACTTAAATGCTTGTAGTATATGGTTACTTTCACCAAGATATCAAAAGAAGTTATATACAACTTTCAAAGTTAGTATCAAACACAGGATATTTAAATCCACTCACATGTAGAGGTATAAAGCTTTGTTCTTTTCAAATCTGAGCACAATGACCCTAAATAAGATGTTTATACCCAAAGTAGCATATTAAAAAACCAAAAATATTGCCTTTTCCTTAATTCAACTTCAAACTACATACAAATCACCAAACAATTATTGATGAGGCTTCCCATCTTATTTGGAAGTAATACTGTTTAAATGATTTTGACAATCTCATACACAAAATAATTTTTTTCCAGTGTGATTTGGTTCTATGACCAAATTAGTAAGTACCACCTTATTTTTCATGCTTAGGTTAGAAAGGTAGAATATAACCAAAAACCCTGTTTTGCAAATGTGGTGTATTTCATGCATTCTTACAAGGCCATGTCAATAATCTACACTAAACCAAATATAACAATGCAATACATGCTTTAATGATTCAATTAAGAATAAGTTTACCCATCTCCTTAAAACAAAGGAATGAGCTGGTATATTGTTCAACTGATGTGTCAGCAATATGAAGAATTAAACTATGATGATATATTAAAGATAAAAAAGAATGAAAGATTTAGATTTGCTGGGTCACTTTACAGAATATTTGTCTCTAATGAAACTGCAACATCTACAAAACTTATTTGAATTTTAAGGGAGTTAATATATAATAATTCTTTATAGTGGTTTTGAAAAGTTATGAGAATAATTAAAGCTCAGTAACATAGAGGGCCTCCCTGGTGGCGCAGTGGGTTAAGCAACGCACTATGGAGCAGACCGCAGCCACTGCAGCACAAGTTCGATCCCTGCTGCCGGCCAGGGAGGGGACCCGCATGGCGCGACAGACCTCTCCTGCTGTGCCCGCTGCTCCCCTCAGCAATGTACTTCAGTTGATCTGCCTGTTCTGCTCCCTGCTCTGTCTGTGGTGAATCCTCTCACCCCCCACCCCACACCTCTGGCCTGTACCCCAGTGCTTGTATGCATAAATAAATAAAATCTTTAAAAAAAAAAAAAAGCTCAGTAACATAGGATTTACTTTAGTAAAAGCATTGACAAATATTAAAATGGTGCACTTGTATTTTGACATAATATAAACATAAAATACCCAATGTCAAATACTGATCTTCCATGCCTGACTTGGATTTAAATATTGAATATTTTATGTTTCATAGAAGAAACTACATCCAATGTTAAACACTGATTTCCCATGTCTGATATGAATTTAGATACTGAGTATTTTATACTATATAGGCAGGAACTTTCAAAGTTCAAAATCTTCATGAAGTCTAAAAGGCCATTAAAAAGTATTTTTTTAAAAAGCATTTTTTTTCCTGAATATTTTACATGACAGTCTGGATTAGCCGTCAGATTTTTCTGGGCATGAAAGATATGCAGAGTACCCAAGAATAAGTGTTAACACATTCTGGGTAAATTTGTTTACAGCTGTAACAGAAACCAAATACCTTTGACTTTCAGATATTCAAAAAATAAAAATATCCTAAGCAAACAAGAAAAGCATGGATATTTTGGGTCAAGTTAGTCTTTAGTAAAAAAATACATCATGTTGATCAATTTTTTAAACCAAATTTTTAAGGTATACTAAAACTATTATTATAATTATCAAACAATGAATCATTTGATGTAAAAAAATAAATGAAAACTTATAGAAACAAAATATCTCAAATTATTCCAATTCCTAAGATAGGAAATCTTCAAATTAAGAAGTTATCATTGTGACTTAAAAGTCTTTTCGCAAATTCACTTTAAATACTTTACATAAAATACCTAAAAATTAGAACAGCTAAATTATTTAATAATACTAATAAGGTAATTACTTCTCTAGGTAGACATGTCTAATGTAGTAACTCTTAAAGCTGAAAAAAAAACACTTAATAATTTTAATCACAATCAATGATTGACCAACTAATGGATTAATAATTTATTCAGTAATTCAGATGGCACAAGGTCCAATATAGGAAACAATCTGGTAACTGCTCAATGTGCAATTCTGCTCATTAGTAATACTAAATCAAGTATTTTATAGATAGTCACTTAGTTTCCATGTATGTGCTTTAATGAACAAAAAATTAAGTACACAATGTCAAGTTTTTCCTTTTTCTTTTTAAAGAGCAGCTCAATGATTTTTGGGGGTTGGTTAGTACAATACAGAGAACACAGGGGGCAAAGTACAAAATGGCACTTAACACCAATGCCAGTATTCATCTCATTACGGTTATAACTAAGGGTATTATTAATTATTGTGTTATTTGCTTTTCTTTAGAACATAAATCAAAGCCATTAACAAACTTGAGGTATATACACAATACATACACAACCTTATGCAAAATACTTTTCGTAAGTAACATTACATTTTAAAATATTGGAAACTCGGTATCTGTGCTGATTTGTATTTTGACTTAATGGAACAAGAAGAGAACAACATTCAACTAGGGAGGGTTATAATGACAATAAAGCTCTTAAAGTTAAAAATGTCTTCCTCTCCCTTTGTACTTACCACAGGCTATACAATGTCCTGAGAGGATTCATCATATGAGAAAAATGTCAATCACAGCTTTAAGACCTTGCTTTGGAAGGAACTAATGATAAAGCAGATTGGAAGATGAGACTTCATCTTTGTTTTCAAATATGTGGTCCTAATTTTTCTTCTTATAGAAAAAGTTTAAATCAGTTTATTATAAATATATCTAAACCATTAATTTTTGCAGCTTTCAGGTAAAGTCCAGCACTTCATTTATACAAAGTCTATGAGAGAAGAGGTCAGTAGAGATCATCTAATTTTAAGTCGTGACATCATCCATTCAAGTCCTTGGCATAATCTATAAAGAAAATAAAATCATTTGATTAAATTCTCACCTAAAAAGCTATGTGAACCATAAACTAGAAGAAGCTATTATGTTTCACTTTCCTGAACAATATTTTAAAAATTGGTAATATTGAATGTTGATGCTATTGTGAAGCCGTACTCTCAAACAGTATATTCATGCTTTTTATGTTCTGTGTCTAAAAAGAGAAGAAAAATTTAACAAATTATGTAACACTTGTGTGAAATATTAAAATATCCCTTTCCAAGACTAAGCATTATAGTAAAATGCTCATAATAAAAATGAAAAATGACATATTAAAATATATAGTCGTTAAAAACAAAATATATATAATATACATATTATATCCACCATTATAAACAAATATGAAAGAAATAAAATCTCTTATCATTAACACAAATCACTGTTGAAAACTTAGTAACTGTATAAAATCCAGAAGAAAGAAATGTTCACTGTGATAAAAGAAACCAAATATTTAGTAAGGGGGAAAATGAAGGATACTTATGAATCACTAATTATTATCTATGCATAGGAAATTATGCTAAGTATTAACTTTTAAAAACCAGAACTCAGAATTTTGTGTAAGCATAAATCTAATAAAGTAAAAGAAATAGAAAACTTTTAAAGCACTAATAGGGAATAGTATAAAGGTATTTAATTCCAATTTTCTATTTAATTTGTTATTTAATTCCCAATTGTTAAATAGTAGTTATCTAATAGCAAACTAGAAACTGTGTCAAATACTTAATATCTGTTATCTTAAATCTTTACAACACCAAAACTAGAATCCTTTCTTTCCACACTGCTAAAGGAACCTGAGTTTTGAGGGTTAGCAAACAGCTGAGGTGGGCATCAATATGGTGACCAATCCTAAAACCCAGAATTTAGACCAACATGTCAAACAACAGAAAGTAAATATTTCACCTAAAATCAATCATTCCCACTTATTAACTGTTGCAAATGCAAGCCCAAATGAACCAAAAATTAAAAGATAATATCTGTTGATTTATACTTTGCTTAAAGGCCTCTGATAGACAAAGATAATATAAAGATATATATAGATATCACTTAATACATATTTATCTAAACGTGTTAAACTATGTGACAAAGAAATACAGAATGTATATTTTTGCTTAAAAGAATATAATTGGTGTTCTTTTTCTTTTAAACACATCTGCTTTATTGAGGTTCTAATTAAGCTCTCCCAAATATCCATAATCAGGTCAGTATACTACTTCACTGAATAAGATCTGAATCCAATAACTCATTAGATAAACAGACCCTTCACCATGGTCTTGAAAGGAAGAGAATTCTCCCAGTTCAGATGACTTATTTATGTTTTAAGCTTCTGTCCTTTTCTAACATGTGAATGACCACCGAAATAAGACCTCTATTTAGAATCCTCCAATTTCAATTTAATTCTCTCTTCATCATTTAAATAAATGTACATCCATCATATTTCAGAAAAATAATAAAAACTACTTTAGCTTATTATTCTGTTAGCTTTTCAACTCTATTTCATCTCTCATTTAACACCTGAAGACTCATGTTCTACACCTTTGTTTCCTAAAATCCTCTTCCTTTTTTAACTGCATTTTTATTCCAGCCTACTTTCCCAGTACATATGATTTGCTTCCAAACTGATTGGATGTATTAATTTATGATTAAATTCAATTGCACCCTTTCCACCCTTCTGGTTTTGATCTTATATTTGACAATGCTGACCACTACTTCCTTATTGAAATCTTTTCATATCTAGTCATTAGACAATGGCAAAATTCTACTGTGGGCATCTATCTTTCTTTCCAGAACCAAGGACCTTCATCCCACAATCTCTCCACATCCTTTTGTTTTTTAAGTACAACTCCCTCTTGACAACACTGGTGACAAAAGTGAGTATCTCCAAACTAATCTCACACACAAATCTTCCACATTAGCTCTTTATGATAAAATGTGAGTTTAAAACAACTGACCTGGAAGATCGCTATGAGGAATGAATGATACACTGTTCAGAGTACTCAAGACACAGGCCATGCTTAGAAAAAATAATTTCCTTTCTTACACAGTCTCATCACCACTGTAAGAAGTATTTCCTGACTCTCCAGTTCTTCATGACATTCCCATTCCTCTTAACTCCTATAGTCCTATAGTAACTCTGTCTGTTCCTATGTATTAGGTTGGCATTTTATATATATAATGTGGGCGCTGCAAGTTTTTCTTTACCTAACCAACCTAAAAGTGCTCTCTCTGTAAACATGGAGTAAGTCCTACATTTCTCCCTTATAAACAAAGGTAATTTTATTTGATTTAGGAATACATGTTTCTAAGCAAAATACATGATATACATCAGAAAAACTTCTTACCCCTCGCCAGTAAGAGCACAGCATGCCTGTATATGCCACTGGTGATCCTTAATAGATGTTAGTTTCAAAAACTGGGAAATTTCTGCTACAGTCATGCATTCTTTAACATCTTGTTTATTAGCAAAAATCAGCAATCCAGCTTTTCTTAGGTCCTAAAAAAGCAAACAGATCTGTTAAGGGTCAGTACATTTTTTTTCATAGATTTACCAGCTTAATTAATGAATATTTTGATAATATTTGTAACCTATAACATACCAAGTACTTGACATATAAGCACCTCATAGTTCTTATGCTGACAGAAAGTAAATTAAAAAACTGCATTAAAAAAAAGTTCACTGCTTGTGTGGATTTATGTATTTTTAAGTTATAATCAGCCTTATTCATCTTCTGAGATTGAGCTCGTCTATGTATGTTGAGATTTCTTAGATTTGAATATTCAAGAGTTTCCTTGTAAATATTTGTATTAAACATCAAATTTCCCAATTAGATATTAAGTCCTACGTCCTCTATGACTTATGAAGTAAATTTATTAACCATTCTGAATTTGTCCCTCATAACTACAATTTTTGAGTAACTGATCTGAGGAAGACATATCATTTTTTTTTAAACCAGATGTCTTTAATCCTCAGACAATTCTTACAAGGTAGGCTTACAATTTCCATTTTACAAATGAGGAAACTAAGACTCATATGTAAGGAACTCATAAAAGTTCATAAATCTACTCAAAAAAGAGCCAGGTTTGTGCTGACATCTACACAAATGTGTATTTGTAAAATAATGAGACCACCATTAGTCTAGAGATGTAGTGTGAATGAATGAATTACTACATGTAACACTCCACTTTAGTTCAGTACCTATTTTTTGGTGACTGTACAATAAATATTAGTTCACTTACTGCACTAAAAATAAGGACTGCCTTTACTTACCTTTGTGTGTTCCCCACAATCAGTGTTACTTATAAATCAAACCGACACCCTCACTTTCAACCTTTTATAAAACCAGGAACTTCCTTGATAATCTATTAAGCTATGGACCTCTCCTCATAAAAATGCACATCTACAGGCAGAAAAAATAAAGTTTACATACAATTTTAGGTGTCAGTAGAGTCTTAGATCTAAAGTCCATTTTTAGATCTTGGGCAAAGACTCCATGAAGGATGTACTCCACTAGTAAATTAAATTCTCATAAAATTCTGCTCATATAAACAGATGCTGAGAAACCCAAGAATTTGATGCTGAGCTTGCAAGTTTTCTCACCTGTGTTGAATGCCATCTTTTTTCTAAAGATTTTAATGGGTTATTTTGTTTTCAAGCATGTATATATGGTGTTTGAAGAAGTATCTTCAGTAGATACAAAATGACATTGCTCCATATTATTTTATTCTTGTTAGAATATAGTTTCAATGACACTTTGGTTTTTATGATACATATATAACAGCAAATTTCTTATTTGGTTAAAAGTTATTAGGCAAAATGTTTTATTTAACACTGGATGACTTTCTATTACAGTGCCCTCTGCAGGATGGTAGCTATATTACCACAATTAAAGACAAACACCTGAACAGAATAATCAGAAAGAAATACTCTAGAAATTTAAAATTTAAGATTGCATGCTCACTGTTTCGCCTATAGTTCAGTTCAACTGTCTATATAAAAAGCAAAATTTTGAAGAGTAGAAAATAACTTGTATAGATATATTCAAGTATCAAATATTTTTTCTATTATCCTAAACTGAATAAGGAACCATTATCAATAGTTGATATGTGGTTGAATCCTTGAGTAAATGGACTTTCCATAGGATTTAATTCTACCTTCCAGGTTTCAATGTGTCCTGCTAATGTGTGCTGAAATCTTTCTATAAGTCAGGATTGCATCTGAATGATAACATGTTCACAGAACAAACATCTGATATTTGTTTAATTTGTGAAGATAAATTATAGAAGCAAAGTCATTCTGATGACTTGTGTTTGGAACTGTTTAAAAATTAAAAGTTTTCAAGTAATTTAAGATGCATCTTTGAGAAATATTACATTTTATAGTTTTGTATTTAGTAAACATGTAAAGAATCATTTTGATGATATGACTTTGTTGGTTATTGTGGTATGTATGAAACATCTGACTGCCCCATAACAAAATTTGCTTTTTATTCATGTTTTCATTCTCTGATTCATTTGTCCCTCTCCATAAGTCTATTGGACTCTTTGTGAGTCCATTAGATGGTTTATTCCAGTTCCTAACTTCATGCATAATTAGTTTCTAACTTGTTAACCATATTTAGCATCCTTCATTTCCAACTAGGCCCTATTTTTGCCTTTTTCTTTTTCCTAGAAAAGGGACCGAATGATGAAAAAGCCTAAAGTGGCAACTGGTTTTTAAAGAGTTAAGTGAAGTTACATAAACTTTCTGGGCCTTAGTGTGCTCACTCATAACAGACAATATTAAACTACCCAAATTACTGCTCTAACTGGTAAAATTAATATGTTTTAAACACTACTCCAGGGGTTTCTATTGATTCTGATACAGGGAAGTGATCTGCCAGCAGAGTAAAAAAATGTAGTTCAAAGACAAATACATCTGTGCCTTATTTTTTTCCCCCAAAGTCTTTTGCAGCTACCAGAATAAAAGAGCGAACAAAACAAAGGAAGGTACACCTTGGTGGGTGTGATCACAAGGAAATCAGAACCTTCAATTTATATTTTTCCTTAATTCTTAAACCACTGCTGAAAACATACCAAAATCCTTAACACAGATCACAAAAGTAAATCATCAAAGCATAACTGAAATTAATATAAAACATTATTACAAAGACATCCCAATACTCGTTTTATTGAATTTCACTGAAATAAAAATTCCAAATAAACCAATGTTATCACAATTTAAAAAATAAGAATTCTACCCTCTCTATATAAATATTAATTATTTTATTTCTACCAGTAAATATGAACTGAGAAAGTAACATCTGCAATAAAGGGTATGAAAAAGAACCAATTGCCACTACAGAAAATATTATTTTAGTTACTACTGTCATTATAACTATAGTACTCAGTTTATTCAGTTTAATTATACCACTAGTAACATTTCTCAAGGATTAAGAAAATACAGGCAATTATATAGTTTTGTTTAGTTAAAGGCACAATACCATAGGAGCCTAAGAGCAATATTTACATGTTAGTCCGATAAGTGAGTTACAATTTAGACTCTCTGTGCCTATAAACTTCTAAAATTTCAGTTCCAATGATAATCTTCTGTACGATTAATCTATTCAAAATGCAAAATACAAGCCACATTTAAGATTTCATGCTCAGGAAAACATCTATAATGAATTTATTTAGAATAGATAAAGTAATTTTCTGTAACTGATTCCAGTCTTTCTGTTGCTTCCAGATACACTTCCAATTTGGGAAATGTCAAAATATAAAGCTAGAAGGGTAAGCAGAAAATTTTTTTAACATGTGAAATAACAGCCTTAGGAGAAAGTAGAAAGAACAAATGTGATATAAATATCGCTCCACACACATATATATCTACTTACCTCGTGGGCTAACATTTTATAGAGTTCTTCTCTAGTTACAGAGATCCTTTCTCTGTCTGTACTGTCCACAACAACAATTACAAACTAAAATAATTACAAAAAAAAATTAATGATTACATAATTTGATATTTGTAAAATATAAAGAACTTATTTGATTTACAGATCACAAATACCAAGAAATTAGAATCTTATTGTAACACCAGAGATAATCTTATTGATACTATGCTATTGAAACTTGAAAGTCTAATTCATTTCTAATCCAAATATATTTACTAATTCTTAAAGAGAAAAAAGAAAACATGGTGCTAACATTCTACTACCTAAAATATTCTGCTAATATTTAATGAATATATATCATGTGTTTGCTTTATAAATTAATGTGTTGAATGCTAATGGGCCTATATATCCATCTATTTGCACTATAAGTCAAAAGAAAGAGAATACAGTATTATCCTAAAGTTACTTCTAGAACAGTATTATTAACATTAATTTAAAAATCTAAAAGGGATGTGTATGGGTGTAAAATGACATGTTAAAGAAATTAATTTTAAAAAATAAAAATGAATATATCTCTATCTAAAACCATGCTCTTTTCATTAAATAGCACATACTATCTGCAAGCATTAACTCTTTCTTCAACAGATGATGATACCAGTATCAGATGATACAAAGACCTATAAAGGAGCTGTGCATCACACTGCATCTTTTCTTTAATACCAGGAGTGCCACAAGTACGAGGGAAACTACTACATACAGTCACTTCTGATAACATTGTTAATTCTGGCTACCTATTATTAACAAACAATATTTCTTTCAGAGCTAGACTTTTATTTCCAAATAAACCACTGAAATTTTCAGTGTCTCTTTTATTCTTCAGATTTTATCAACCATAAAGCAGGTAAAGGAGAGGTTGCTACTTTGCCTCTCACTTGATCCACTGTTGATGATATGTGGCTTTATTACTTTTAAGACCTACTTAAGTCCAAGGCATTTTAATAAAGCTATTACTTTTCATGGTATGGACATGAGTTGCTATCTGCAACATTATGAACATAAGAGTACTAACCTTTCCTTTACACTCCAAAAAATATGATCAAATGCTTTATGGAGAGATAGGGAGTCAGGTCATTAGACACATTAATAGTGTCTTATTAATTAAAAAATCATCTTGACATACACTTGGAGTTTTTTTGACTTAAAATCAGCACTATAAAAAAATAAGTGCCACTGCCTTTCAATTTACAAGGCCTAGTCAATGAAGCGCTCCAATGTCACAGAGCTGAAATTTTTTTCTTAGGAAGTAACGTGTAAATAAAAATATTTGATTTATTTTGCTTTAATAATATTTATTTGATTTAAATCCAAAGAAAAAGGATTCTTTAATGTGTAATTGTGTTTCATAAAAGAAGAAAATGCACGGTAATATTTTGGCCAGGATTCAAACCATCAGAGCCCTCTCATTTAACCAGGATTTCCTCTAGTAGGACAAAAATATAGTAAAAGAGAAATGAAATCACAAACTGTGAGATGGAATTCACTATAAAACCACTTAAGACAAGCTCGGGGATCAATACACAATCAGACTAATCATACTAATCAGTCACCAATTCTTACCAATTCTGAAATAGCACATACTACTGTTAAGAGAATAGACACACAGAATAATGACCCAGAACAGGAGTCAAAGATTCCACTGCTTAAACTCTACATACATCATTATATTGTGATATTACAAAAAGATTGACTATAAAATTTCATATCTAGATGGTATTTTCCAAGCACTCTGTTCATAGACGTTTTAGGATATTAAGAAACACTACCTCTGTGACCTCCCTGGTGGCGCAAGGGGTTGAGTGCCGCACTGTGGGGCTTCCATAGCTACTGCAGCGCAAGTTTGACCCCCAGTCAGAGAGGGGACCCACATGGCGCATAGACCTCTCCTGCCTCGCCTGCTGTTCCCCTCAGCAGTGTATTTCTGGCCATCTACCTGTTCTGCTCCCCACTGTCTTTGGTGACACCTCTCATCCTCTGCACCTCTGACCTGTACCCCAGCTCTTGCATGTGTAAATAAATAAAATTAAAAAAAAAAAATAGTCTAACCCAAAGGCCCATCTCAACTGTCAACACCTGCTCCAATTGGGAGACATAATCTCATTCCACTCTCACCAACTTTTCTCTTTAAAAAAAAAAGAAAAGAAAAGAAACATTACCTCTGTGTTAGTATAATAAGTGTTCCAGGAAGAACGAAGAGATTCTTGGCCACCAATATCCCACATTAGAAAACGTGTATTATTAATCACTATCTCTTCTACATTACTTCCTATTGTAGGGGATGTATGTACAACTTCATTCATAGAACTAGAAAAAAAAAGTTCAAATACATGACAATTAGGAAGGAAGTTGAATTGTTTAAATATTTTTCAATCAAGGGATAAATCAGTATGACCTTTTTTGTATTTTATACACAAATGGTGATGACCCTTTCCCATTAGCTCACAATGAAGTGATTTAAGGTATTAAACAGAGGTGGAAGTGGGTAGTAGACTTTTGGAATATTCTAGATACATTTCAAGCAATAAATATTTCTCTTTTTACCAGCAAATGACTTAACATGTTAAATGTCATGTCAGTTTCTAGTTTTCTAGAACAGTAGCTTATAGACAATCTATTTTCTTACAGAATAATTTAGGTTCCACTATCACCCAGGCAGAAAAAGTAACTATAAGCAATACATTTTTTTTACAGTAGCTAATACTTACAATTGGTAAAGAATGGTAGTTTTCCCTGCATTATCCAGCCCAACAATGATAACTTTGTGCTCTGAAATAAAAATACCAGTTATTTATTAGTTAAAAGCATTTTTTTTTATTATTTTCCCATTTTATTTATTCTTTCTATTTAGGGACTAATCAGTGCATTGCACTTTATTCAACCTAAGAACTTAAAAGAACATCCTGGCAAAACAAAAGTGTGCCATTAGTCTTACTCCTACTTGCTCTCACCCCCTAGGGAAATCAGAAGCACTATATTCTTTCTGGGTAGAAACTTACTCATTAAAATAACCCAAATACAATCACAATTTACAAATAACTTAAAGTGTAAATGTTGCATAATGGACTAAGACATTTAAGTTCTAACTATGGAATTTTAGGTGTTAACTGGGTATGTATCTATGAGATGGGGTGAACAGGAAAGAGAAACAAAAGGTAACTTTAATTTAAATGTGGTTAGAAGACTAAGTTCCACCACATGTGATGTTTTATGTGTATACTTAAACCACTCTAAGATAACAACCAAATTGAATGGGGGCAGTGACCCCTTCCATCTTGGCTTATAAGGCCTTACTTTCCCCAAACTTTCTTCCTATGTCTCCTAATGCCCTTTGACTCACTTTTAACCAGCAAAATGAAGTGACACTATGTGACTTTCAATGCTAGTTACCACATTTTGCTGGGACTGCATGGCTGTTTTGAACAACTTCCCCAGGATAAACCAGATAACAGATACTGTATAACAAGTAAAAGTAAGACTTGTTATTCCAAGACAGCTATGAAGATGAATGAGGAAGTCCAGGTTAATCATAGGGTCTGACCTTTTTTGTTTTTTTTCAAATACCTTTTCTTCCCTAAAGTTTATTTATTCATATATATATATAAGAACTGGGGTACAGGCCAGAGATGTTGGGGGGTGAGCGGAATCACCAGAGACAGAGTTGGGAGCAGAACATGTGGAATGACTGGAATATACTACTAAAGAGAGCAGCAGATGAGACAGGAGAGATCTGCCACATGGGCCACCTCTTTGGCCGGGGATCAAACTTGCGTTGCAGGGGCTGGGGACAGCTTCATAGCACTGAGCCTTAACCCCTTGTGTCACTTGGGAGGCCTTGGGCTTGACCTTCTTGAGAGAGATACACAGCTGTGCTCAGCTTTTCCAGTTATTTCAACTGAGACATCAGACACACAAATAAAGGAGCCATGTTGGACATACAGCCAGGTTGAACCATAAAAGACTCTAATTCTAGCTACCATCTAACTGCAACCAGATGAGAATCCCAAGCTAGAACTTCTGGATAAGCTCAGTCTACCTACAAAACCATTTGTGAGACAATATAAATTGTTGCATAAAACACATTTTAGAATTTAGAAGTGGTTTGTTACACAGCAATAGATAACAGAGACAGTATAGAAAAAACAGATGGCACTTATGTGACCCCGAGAAAATAACATACTTCTTTAACCCTAAGTTTCCTCATTATAAATTAGGAACAAGGGCCTCCCTGGTGGCCTAGGGGTTGAGTCTCAGCATCACCATTGCAACCGCCTGAGTCTGATCCCCAATCATGGACCTAACCCACGTGGTGCAGCAGACCTCTCCTATTTCACCCACTGCTCCCCTTAGCAGTGTATTTTAGTAGATCTGCCTGTTCTGCTCCCCACTATCTCTGGTGAGTCCTCTCACTCATCCCTCCCCACACCTCTGGTCTTCACCCCAGTTCTTCTATGCCAAAATAGATAAATAAAATCTTTAAAATAAAATTAATTAATAGGCCTCCCTGTTGGTGCAAGGGGTTAAGTTGCAGCACTATGAAGCAATCCGCAGCCACTGCAGGTTGAGTTCAATCCCCAGCCAGGGAGCTATAACCCACAAAGCAAAACAGATCTCTCCTGTCTTACCCGCTGCTCCCCTCAGGAGTGTATTTCAGTAGATTTGCCAGCTCTGCTCCCCACTCTGGTGAATCCTCAATCTGTCCCAAACTCTGGCCTACACCCAAGCTCTTGGATGTATAAATAAATAAATCTTTTAAAATAAATGAAATAGGAACACTACTGCCTCTATTTGAGGGTTGTATGACACTTGAGACAGCACATGGACAGTACCTAACACCAATAAAGACAGTTACCAATCTGTGTTCCCAAATCTCTTCTCAGCTCCAACCTACCGAGTGGACAGATAAAATGATACTCAACATATCCAAAACCCAAAATTTAAACTTGCTTTGAATTCTACCTTACTGTACTTGCTTAATGGTACTACCATTAATTTAGATGACCTTCGCTTTTATTCATTATTTTAATTAACCCCAGCATCTAATTTGTCACCAAGTTCTACCAATTCCACCTCAAAAATATATCCTGAACCTGCCTCCTCTCTGCTGTAATAGGTGTAGCTTTCCTCGTATCTTACTGTAACACCCTTTCTAAGTGGACCAACTCAATCTACCTTCCCACTGTCTAATTTTTCTATACTGTAAAGTTCATTATTCCACTCTTACTTAAATCTCTAACAGAAAGACAGGGTACAAGTTCTCAATCTTATAAGTCAATCATAAATGACTAGGCTTCACCTTTCTCTTTCACCACCACCACCAGGTTTGTGAAACAGAGTTCAAGACATTAGCTCTACATAAACTGCAACATATGTTCACAGCAAACATTTCTCTGCCTCCACTTATGGTTTTTCCTTGTATTGGAATCATTCTAATTTTCCATTTGTGAAATTATGACTTATCTTTAGGTTTAACTTTATAAGAATAATTTCCTTCTGCTTTTCCACACATCTCTACTATACGAATATAATTATTTACAAGAACACTAATTCTCTCAGCATAAAGAAGCACCCTTCAAGTATACAGATGACATGCTAATCATCTTAATATTTTTAATGACTACAACTTTTTTTGATATAAGGTAAGTACTCAATAAATGGTGAATTAATATTTATTCTATAAATAAATGTTGAAGATCAGAACTCCAATTAGACTTCTTTAAGAACTCTTTATAGAGATCTTTAAGAAAAAGATTTTTCATTCAGATGTTAGATGTTTTCCAAATAGTTGCTATTTACCAGAAGGGAATTCCTAATGTTATACAGGTACTTATTGTCAACAAGAAGATCAACTAGAGAATTTTAATATAATGCATTTTACCCAATAACTCATTTATTTGGAAAGTATTATGTTCCCAAAGGGACAGCCACAATTTCCCCAAACAGGTTCTTAAAATTCATCTTAAAGACAGATCCAGTCTATTTTGTCTTTAGAAGAGACTAGGGTGAGAAAATTGAGAAAAACTGATCAAATACAAAACTGATACTTATTGAAAGTAAAGGTTAATAACATGCCATTAGCTCAGTTGAATGACCATCTAAAAACCTCTGGTGACATTCCTTTGGTGAATTTACCTATTTGTATGGCTCTTAGTCTTCCAGATCTACAAACTACTAGTCCAGAGTAAACAAGATTCAGAGAACTGACAGAAGTCACTAATATATAAACAAGAGTACCAATATAAATACGCAAGACCAAATATTCAAAACTCCCCATAAGTGTAGTTTCCTCTCAAAAAAAAAAAAAAGGTTTCAGGATAGCAGAGTTGAAATCAGAAAATTACTTGGGAAGTATGGAAATATTAGAGTGTAATGGCTACTAAATCCATCTCCCTGTAGGACCACACCTTCATCAAGATCAGATTGAGTCCTTAGAACCAGGTGCCTCTACACCATGGAAGTTTTTAAATGGCATGGCAATTTTGTCTCTCTAACTCTAAATTTTTATGTCTCCCAATTAAATATTTCTCCTTTGGTAACGTATCTTGTCATAATAAAACTGGTTATATTACGATAAGCATCTACAAATATTTTAACACAAGTAGAAGTCTTATTAGGCCGTACTCTGATCTCTGACTTGGATGAAAGTTTTTAGTTTCTCACTTTAATAGTTATTTTTTGTTAATGTAATTCTCAAAATGTCAACTTATTTTTAAGCTCTAGGACTATCACTCTGTAATCCCCTATGTACTTGCTGCAGGACTAAATTGCCAAACTTGCCAATACTCATAAAAAAGTACAATTAACTCTGATCAGTGAGAGAAATGGCACCCTAAAAAACATTACTAGATCAACAGGGGCAAATCCAAGAGAAAAATGGAAATATAGCTTAAGAGTCTATGATATATAACTATAAAGAGTGACTTGAAAATGTGTATGTGCATGTGTAGTAGTAACACAAGTACAAGCGTACTCTCTTACAAGGTCCTTATTCACATAAGGCAGTTAAACATTTATTCCA
Organism: Galemys pyrenaicus; assembly: GCA_019455555.1. Classification (NCBI taxonomy): domain Eukaryota; kingdom Metazoa; phylum Chordata; class Mammalia; order Eulipotyphla; family Talpidae; genus Galemys; species Galemys pyrenaicus. The sequence goes on from JAGFMF010011870.1 coordinate 4,762,762, forward strand.
CCCATGCTATTATTTTTCAAAATACTTTGCTACTCTTCTTTTGTAATTATTGTCAGAAACTGTTCTGAATAATACCAATGGTAGCAAAGCTTTTAACCTCTGAAAATGAATTTTATTTTAAATGAGGAGTCACTAGTTATCTTAGTAACCAGGTTAAAAGTTAAAATAAATGCTATTTTTTGTTAAGAGGTGTGATCCTAAATAACGACTTAAAATTTGTCTCTAAAATTCTAAAAGGAGTTTCAAAAGGCATTTTGAGTAATAATAGGGTATATGGACCAAAAAACTATTCAGTCTCATAACATGTCATCCATCTTTTATGGTGAAAACCCTATCTGCTTTTGTTTTTTAAGTGGTCTCCTTACTTTTAAGTCATGCTCCATAAGACGTATTTCCTGGTTCATATAACAGCACTTTCCTACCATTTTTATAAGGAAGGCCTAACGAGGCCAAAAAAAACTCTAAAGAAAGATTTTTTTATAATACTTGATCACAAACTGAGCATGATAAGCAAGTTGTAAAACTTAAATGAACATAATCATTATGTAATAACACACAGGTATCCAACTGCGATAAAGAGATGGCAGAAGCTCATACACCAGAAAAACTCCATCTTCTCATAGTTGCCTGCTGAAAATAGGGTGTAGCTGTTTCAAGATACATCTTTTATAGCCACTCTATAGAATGAAATAGAAAATCACTCAATAAGCTAATACTAAAACATAACCTATAGTAGACAAAGATTTAAATTGTTATCTTGCTTCACTTGTGCCTGGAAATAAATCAAGCATGTGAGAGAGGGAAGTTATGGTAGATGACACAGGTTGAGAATTCACACCTGGCATGGTAGAAAATAAACAGGGAAGTGTCAGAAATGGTGATAAGGGGAAGTCATGAAGCAGCTTCTATCTTTCTGTATCCTAAAAAGTCTCCTTCTTCAATGTAACTTATAAACTCAATGAAATACTGGGTCATCTATAAATGCATAAATATGCAAACTTTTCTCCAAAGCCTTAACACATAAAATAGATTTCTAAAGTCAATGAAGGGAACACAAGCTTTTATACTTAACATAGGACCTTTTTTTAATTGGTTAAAATATTTTAAGAAGAGGGCCCCTCCCTGGTGGTTCAAGGGGTTGAGCACCACACTGTGGGGCTTCTGCAGTCACTGCAGTGTGAATTCCATTCCTGGTCAGGGAGGGACCCACATGTCACAGCACACCTCTCCTGCCTTGCCTGCTGCTCCCCTTATCAGTGTATCTCAGTCTCTCTGCCTATTCTGTTCCCTACTCTGTCTCTGGTGAGTCCTCTCACCACCACACCCACCACCACCCCTTAGGCCTTTACCCCAGCTCTTGTATGCATAAAGAAATTCTTTTTTAGAAAATTTTTAAGAAGGGAGGCTCCATGGTGGAGCAGTGGGTTGAGCAGTGCACTATGAAGCAAATCACAGCCACTGAAGCACGAGTTCGATCCCTGCCGCTGGCCCTGCCACATGGCACAACAGATCTCTCCTGCTGTGCCCGTTGCTCTCCTCAGCAGTGTGTTTCAGTGGCTCTGCCTGTTCTGCTCCCCGCACTGTCTCTGGTGAATCCTCTAATGCCCCACACCTCTGGCCTGTACCCCAGCTCTTGTACGCATAAATAAATCTTTAAAAAAATTTTTTTAAGAAGCAGCAACTCAAATCAAATGTGCAAAATCTGGACATCTTCAAGACCACGTGTTCTATGGAATATTCCTAAGATCTCTTCAGAGGGAATTCCAACAAGGAATCCATGACCCAAAGGACCTTTACTTCATTTCCCTCAAACACTCTATAAGCCACATTCATCACAAACTTTTATTTACTCCCTCCCAAAACTTATTTTGTGTTTACATTATTTTAACAATAAAGGATCAATATCTGTTTCTAACAGCTTCCTAAGCCTAAGGTCATAGTGAGAAGTACAAAATTAAGAGGTGATTGTGTAGTAGGCCAAAAATATTGTGGAAAGCCTGCTTATTACTAACAATAGGGTTTGATTATTCACTTATCCTTTCTAATACTAAATAAACTTACTTTGAACATCTTTAGTTCTTTACTACCCTACCCTTTCTTCCCGCTACCAAGATAGAACAGCATTCTATACTAAACATAAATTTGTTGTCCAAAAGTATAATAATGCACTTCAAACCAAACGTACCTAAACATAATGTGCATAAGAGATAATGTTATTGTGGGTAAACATAATTAAACCTCTGACTATTCCAATTCTTTAATGTATATAATTTCATTACCTGTTTACTGCTTACTATGATTTTTAAAAAGGCTATCTATGCTACAGAATTCTTGTAATTTCTCTGGTAAGCCAAAACAACTTAACAAAACTGTTATGTTCAGATGGAATTCCGAGTAGCATTTAGACTTTAGTCACTACAATCAATATTTTATTGTTCTGTCATGAAAATGTTTGTTTCCCTATTCGTTTCTTTTTGGTAAATCCAGGCAATGTACCAGTTTCATTCATCACAAAGTTCTAAAAATCAGTATGTATCCTCCTACTACCAGTAAGTAAATTAAGAGAAATAAACAAAAAAGTCAGTATCATCCTAGACATACATTTCTGTGAATCATAACAAGTCAGAACCTGGAATAAAGCTTGTGCTTAATTAAATTGGATGAACAAATAAATCAATCTGGAAGATAGAAAAGTTAGGAGGGAGGTATCTGATCAAATCACTTTGTATTAAAAATGCAATTTTTAAAATCTAAAAAATATCAACAAAAAATAAAGTGTGAAAATAAACTTGCTGTTCATAGCAGTAGCAGTGAAGTTTTAAGGGAAAAAAACCCTCTCTTGCATATAAAATGTTGCTGAATGAAAAGCAATAAATTACAAGGAAAAAGTAGAGGTCCAATCAGGAAACAGAAACCACACAATTAATTTGCACTTGCAAAGTTTAATTTAAATAAAATAACTATTATAGGGTATTGGAGTAATGAATAACTGGCAAATAAGCTGTTGTCGGGAGCCGTAAGAATAAAGTCCGGTCTCACTTCCTGGTCAGCCTTATCTCCTGGTTAAGCAAGGGTGCCAAAAAAGGAGCGCGCCAGAATTATAGCCCTCCCACTCTAGCATCCAGAACCATAGCCCTCCCCACTCTAGAACCTCCAACCAGCAAGGGACAAGTACCTAACACCTAGCCAATCATCCAGAAATAGCCCTTCCTCCTGCTTCTCCCCGTAGCCCACCTGAACACTCATATACTGCTGTTCAAGAATAAAATATCAGAAGCTTGATCAGAATCCTGTCTTGCCTCTCTTCTTTGCGTTCCTTGTTTGTCCCATTCCCTTAGGATTCCCGCGCGCCCTCGTTGTTGCCCCGCGGGCCGGGGCAAGCTGTCACTCGGAATGTTACACTACAGAATGTCACTACCGAAATGACAAAAGGAGCAACACGGGCAACTTCTTCAGCACTCATTCATAACATTATTCCTTTTATAAGAACCAATCATAATAATGCCACAAAACTATCAATGGGGAAATTTTACAACTTCCTTCATATAGTTCACACTAGTGTTCAGAATTTTCTTCTTTTATCTAACAAATCCTTCTCATACAAAGAAAGTTTTGTTTTTTAAGAACACTAACTCTCTGACACATGGTTAAAACTCCTGGTCTAGGGCTTCCTGGATGACGCAGGGGTTAAAGTCTAAGTCAAGCTATCAGCCACCTTGGCTTGAGTTTGATCTCCTGGTAGGGAGCTTACCCTCATGGAGCAGCAGACCTCTCCTGTCTGGCCTGCTGCCCCACTCAGCAGTGTTTCAATAGATCCTCCTGTCTGCACCTCACTCTGTCTCTGGTGAATCCACGCAAACCAACCCCTTCCCACATCTATGGCCTACACCCCAGTTCTTGTATGAATAAATATTAAAAAAAATCTTTTAACAACAACCCCCACCCCCTGCCCTTCTATCATTTTTAATTGTAACACCTAAAGCACTGTCATCTAACTTTTCCTTGCGCATGTAAAACAGAGAGAACATCTATCTTATGGGTAGATGAATTAAATAAATCAATTAAATGATTTACTAAATTAACCAACCTGCATAAAACACCTAGACCCTAACCTTGCATATGTCACTAAATATTATCTATTATTTTTTCCATAAAGAGTTAAGTTTGTTTTCTTTCTCTCCATACTAGACTGAATTCTCCATAAGGCAGGGAGAACTGTCTCTTCTGTAACCTGCCTTATCTCCACCACCTCTGGAATAGCTGCAGGCACAAAACAGCTGCCAAAAAAATTTAATAAACTATCCACTGATAATAAGCTCTTCTACACTAAAAGATGCTAATGACAATGCTTCTAAGTCCTAGAATAATAGAAACTTAAAGAGTTTCATAGCTGAGAAATAGATAATAGAACAAAAAAAGTTATAGGAAAAAAATGACATGACACTAGTCTTTTTTCCTTTTAGACCAATGTCAGCAACAAATTTCTTCAATATTTTAACTTGCCTAGCTCTGGTGGGCCTAAGAAAATCACTCTTCTGGAACCTCAGTTTTCTCTTTCCAAAGAAAAATAGTAACTACTTCAAAGTAAAATTTTAACTTTTAAAAAACAATGCATAAATAAGTATTCAATCATTATTTCCTCAAATATTGAAATATATACACACACTAGATATACAATAGCACATAGGACAAAGTTTGTACACTGCTGAATTCAGTATCACCTACATGTAGCCTCTGGTTTTTCAAGTTTGAGCAGCCTGCAATTAGCCTTCGCTGTGCATTTGGCCTACCTAATCTTAAACTGAAAAAAACAAGAAGACACCAAGAACTAAGGCAAAGGGGTTTTAGGAAAAAAGAGACATGAAAAAAACACAGAATCATTCTGTATCTTCTGAACATAAAATAAAGCAATCAAGACATATATAACACATATTATACATCTCTAGTTTAACACAAAATCAGAAACACCAACGAGTATCTGGGCTTAAATTTAATGGTGAGTGTTTTGAAAAAATGGCTCTACCTATAACATCATTTAAAATAAGAGAAATAGTTTATCCACAAGCACAATATTGACATCCAAATTTCTAGAAAATTAATTTCATTAATTCCTCTATTAATTTCCTATTACTGAAATAAATTATCAACCAAAAATTACCACAAAATACAAGTAGAAAGTCACTGGTATTAGCGATTTTTTAGTGGTAACAAGGCACACGCATCGTTATGTGATGGCAAGCAATTGGTAAAGCTCTAATTCACTCAGTTACAAAAACAAATGATTTTATCAGACTCAAAATAGAAAATGGAAATATCCCATTTTTCTTTCAGTACTAGAACTCAGTTAACAAGTAAATTCTTAAATGTCAAAGCATAGTTGAAACAATAGATTCATAAAAAAATTTATTCATGTTAAAATTAAAATAGATTATAAGGATTTATCTACTATCAGCACCAATAGTTTTACAACAATGTAAGTCTTACTTATTGTGACTTAGACATTAAGTTTTCACGACTTGTAGGCTCAAGTCAGTCATGCCCCCCCATGTTCCGGATGAGAACACCTAGACCTAAAAGAGCTGACCTCTTCAACAAGACACATTATAACTGACTATAACAGAAACAAGAACCATTATAACTGATTTTCTCCACTTTGTGAAATTCCCGTATCAAAAAAATCATTCGAAATATTATTTTCATTTACTATCATGCGATCAACACTATTTTTTTTTTAAATATATAATCGGATCACAAGTTCTTGTTCTGCTACTTCTCATCTCCTTCTTACAGGACCTTGAAGGATTCTATATAATTTTGGATCTTCAAGGAGGAGGTAAGGGTAAACATAGTACATAATTACATACCCTTCTTTTAAATTGGAAAATTTCGGGATGTGATACCACCAGCAGCTTACATGAGAGAAACAAAAACTGTATTACTCACAGCAGGAATGATTAACTTGAGTTTAAAAGAAACAAAAAGTACAACACTAATTACATCATCCTAATGACTACAGAGTCTTTTGTTACACTTGTATCCTTTGCCTAGTTTTATACACTCACTTCTGTCATAAATTTTAATAAACCCAATGTGCATTTCACGACAATGCTTGGGTTTCGATGAATTTAAACATGCCTAAATACTTTGTATCTATTAACTTATTAGCTACATAAGGTTTACAAATGTTTCATATGGCATGATTATTAAATGATTTCTGCGAAACACTTATAACATTTGAATTCAGCCATAAAAAAGTCTTAGTAAGCAACCCAAGTAGGAAAATGACCTTAAACTTAACCTTACACAGATAAATGGTAAGTGAAAAGAGGTCTATCAGAATTCGGGATGCAGACTCTCCCAAAAGGGGTGGCGGTGCTGGAAGGCTCATAAACCTGAGCTGTACTGAACAAGAGTCCTCAGCTTTTCCGCATTCTGCAACCCTCGGTCGCTCAGCGGTGCTGCTGGGGCCATAACCTTTATTTCAGAGGATCCCAGCATTTCTCCCTGGTGTCCAAAACCAAGTACTGGAGGAAAAGGGACCAGGCCAGGCTGAGCCACTCACGGACGTCGAAGGTAGGGCAAGAAACCTTTTCACCACCACTCGAAATCCGAGCAATGGGTGTATTTGCGACAAGGGTTTCTTCGGGAGATCCCCTAATACAAAAGGCTGCGGGTAGGCAACCATCCCCCAGCTGCGGAGTGGAGCTTAAGCCGCCCCAGCCCGCATCTGCGCAGCCCACACCTGGCAGAGACAGCGCCCGACCGCGCCGCCCACACTCCGGAAGTATTAAGGGACCCTCCCCACAACCCCCACCCCGCCTAGTCTGACCCTCTCCCTCATCCGTACGCCCTCGGCCGGAGCCCCTCACCCTGGTGATTGAACAGTCTCCATATCCTGGTAAAGAGAATTCCCATTCTCAGGCAGCGGACCCCCCTCCAGCCACCCGGGCCGCCTGGCCTCCCCGGCTCAGGCTGAAGGGGAGGAAAGACACACGCCGGAGCCTCTGCTGTTGCTTCTGCTACCCCGCTGGCCGCCAGTCCGCTTCCTAGGAACCGGAGGGAGGCCGAAGCCCAGGCCGTCCTGCCGCGCGCGAGGCCTCGCCGCTGCCGCCGCGGCACTCGCCTGCCTCGCGTACATCGCCGCCGCGTTGTCTGCGACGAGCCTTGCGGGCCACCGTCCTCCCCCAGCTCCTCGCGGGCGGCTGCGGTGGCGGCGACCACGCGGGCGGGGGAGGCGAGGGGCGGGGCGGGCGGGCGGAACCCGAGAGCGCAGGCGCGGGAGAGATCGGCGGGTGGGATCTGGAAAAGGGCATCCGGCTGATCCTTGCTTATTTACTTAACTGGGCGACCTCTGGGCGGCGCGAGTAAGCGCGGGTATCGTACCGTTGCTGGGTGAGTTAGGGCAGATGGTTCTCTACTTCTGCCTGTACCGTCCCGCCAAGTTTTGTTTTCCCCTGCATTTCTTCCCCAGAGCTATGTAAACATTGAGTGCCCAGTCTCAGTCCTTCATACACGGTTCGCCCGAAGCCCCACATCCTGACCTTCAAAGATGGCATTCCAGGAAGTTCTTTGAGCTAAGCTTAATAACTTTCTCAAACCTTTGGCTATCCGCCTTCCTACCCCCGCTAGTCAATATTGACTACACAAGGATACACAATTGGTAGCCATTAAAGCTGAGCAGAAAAATCCTAACACTTTTCTCATGTACAAGCAGAGGATTTGCCCTGAGGTCTTTCTTTGAATCTAGGTCATTTGATGACTGGGGATATTAGTCTCTACTCTTGTCAGAGGCAAGAAGTGGGGAAGAAAAAACATCTTACTTTTCAAAGAAATCAGAAACAGTTCCATCCTTTTATAGCCCCTCAAAGAGAAAGAAAAAAGTGGAAATGTAAAAAACATTTTTAAGTGCTTTGCCTGTGGGACCCTGGCCTCCCTCCACTCCCCCCATTGGCAAGAGCTGAATGAAATTTAAAAAAAACAACGATAAACTGTCCCTTCTATTTTGCCTGTCTTTGCTCTACACTATCTCATCTCAAATATAGAAAAGTACACGAGTAAGGCCTGAAGAGTCTAGTTTTCCTTAATCATATGAACTAGAAAACGTATCTGTGGAACAAAGGGCAGTATTGAGGACTGAAATGCGTCTCTTTCTGAACAACTATACAAGGAAAAGTCCTTTGAACTATTTTGGACTTAAGGTTAAAAAGTCAAAGTTTACAGGATACATACAAATGAAAAGAAAGTTAATCCATTTTAATTTATAGATTGTATTTGCATAATGAAGTACGCTAGGCTGTTTAGGAAAAAAAGTTTGCATAATCAATTTATATTTACTATTATTTCCCTTGTGGTTAATGTTTTTGGCAGCTCTAAAACATTTTGCAAACTCCCCACATATCTGTCAACTTACTTAGTAGATAGCATATCCATATTAGAGAAATTAGGGCTTCATGTTTTATAACCTATATTAAGGAAATGGTTTCCCAGATTTTCTCAAAAGACAAAAGAAGTGAATATATCTAATACAATCTTGTCCAATTCTGGGATCCATTGGGTGAAATACAAATTTGGAACTACTATAGAATAACTGGGATTATTTGTTGATGATACGAAGGTGTTTATGAAAACAAATCCTATTAGACTATGTAAAGCCTAACTTATCCATGACTATCACACTGTGCAAAATGTCATTGGAGAGTGTGTTTCTAAGTACAAAAGAGCAGGATAGTCTGGAATTACCCTGCTACTATTAACAAACAGAGAACTGGATAAAGTGTAGAAAACAATAGTCTTTAAATACTGGATAACACACAGCACAGGACAGTGATCCCTTATAAGAGATAGAAACAAGATGAGTTTTACCACTACCTGGGTCTATGTGCCTGGAGGCAATTTCCAGACAGCTACAGAGGGATGGAAACTTACGTAGAGTTTAAAATTTGTGAAGTAGAGAACTGAAAGAAGGTTAGCTGCACAGATAAGAACTCCAGAAACCTAATTAGGTTAAGTTATTGTGAATTTGCATATCAGTCTGTATGTGTGCAATATTAAACCCCATCAGGATGATCAATTACAATTTCTGAAGAAAAACATAAGTTTTGGGGTTGCTGTAAAGCAAGTAATTTCCCAGACCTTGCAGGGGGTTAGGACTCATTGATTTCCCTTTAGTCAGAGTGCATTCACTGAAAATAGGGGCACTCAGTAAGCATCCCAGAAATCTTAGAAGAGCAGCTCATTAACCCGAAATTAAGTGCTACTCTAGACGGGTACCTAAAAACAAGCCTTAGTACTTTTTGGTGCTGGTGGGCAAGGTGTGAAGAAATGTGTATACATAAAGTATTTACAATGATGTAAACTAATGTTTATCTCAAACAAACAAATTAAAAACCTACAAGGATCAAATTAATCCACAACTGCCTGTCAGAATAAGTCCAACATTCTTTAAAGAAATATAAGATCAAGTCATCCATGATAGATAATTTATAATGTCCTGAATCCAACAGAAAAAAAATTACTGGACATAAAAAGAAACAAAATGTGATCTACAACCAAAAGAAACACCACTCTACAGAAAGAGATCTTGGCATAAGGAAGTTAAATAATTGCCCAAACTTACAGCTAATTATTGGTGGATGTAGGCTTTAAAGCCGGAAAAGTGTTAGAGCCCTTAGTCTAAGTATATGCTTATCCGTGTATTGTGCGACAGAACAAGTCAGTTTCTCTCTCCAATTCATTTTTATTAGTGGAGATGTGCTAATGACAAGAAGTGGCTTCAGACATATGGTCAGATTGATGGAATAATTACAACTGAGCTTCATTTCTTCCAATTGGGAGTTTGGGACTGTGTTTGAAAAGTCTTGATAGTAGGGGGCAACATAACTGAGGTAGAATCATTTAGTTGAATTTCCTGTACTCCATGCATTATTTTGCATGTTTGAGATGACTACCTAGTTTTAAAGCATTTAATATATATATTCTTAGATAAAAGTATGTTAGAAAAATTATAATAAATTTTGGTCCTGTTTGGAACTAATTATTAGTTGGAATTAATAATCCATGTGCTATTACTTTCCAGAGTTTTCAGATGGATTAAATGTTTTAATACGTGTGAAATAAACTCGCTGTAATAATTCATTTTATAATTCTAATACAATGATGACAATCAATACAGTACATACTTCTTTTGAACTTCCTGTACACTCTAATGATAGAAAAATTAAATACAATCAAGTCATTGTATGGACAAATGAGAGAGCATAACATGCAATTGTCAAGTTATAAGCCTTATAACATCAATGGAATTCTTGCAGGTACAGGATACCTTTGGAAACTTTTGGTAACTACTACATTAATCATTTAGGGGTAGCCTGGGAAAATTAAGGTTTATCTAATACATTTTTCTCTTATGTATTCAATCCTATTTACTCAAATATATTTTACTTCACATGTTTATATCTTTAACTTATAAGCTCTCTCCTAATATAGTACATCTTTTGTGATCACTCACAGCACCTAGCAGAGTATTCAGGAAATAGTCATTTAATTGAGTCTGTGTAGTGTGAGTAAACACTTAGAATTTTTCTTCCTATAAGAGCTGAAGGAATGTATCGATTTCCAGTATTTTTTAGTATATCTCTAGAGTAATATGAAAGAGAGATATAATGTTGGTTTCAGTGTTTTTCATTTATTATATAAAAGAAAAAAAGTAATGCAGTTGGTTTGTACACATTTAAAGTCCATAAAACAAATCCATAGAAATTAGGATACTATATGCATGCACTCTGCATTTTCTTTGTTAAATGTTTTGGGTCACAAAAATAACAACACATTTTTTTCCTTAAAGCCACTAAGCAGATGGAGAACAAAACATGCAGCACTGTACACATTTGCATAGTATATTTTACCCAGCATGCCTTGTAGAATGCTACACATTTACCTATATAAGAAAAATAAAAAGGAAGGGTAAATTATCAAAATAGATAACTTAAAATTTAAAGAAAGGAAAAAATTATTTAACAAAGAAAATATTTTTTCCCACATTGTAGCTGGAGATACAGCAATAGCCTGGGAAATCAACAGCCCTCAGAACAGTGGAGAAAATCTTTTACATTAATTTGCCATATTAATTTTACTAATTTTGTCTGTTTTGCCCTCCCACCACCCCTCAAAAAAATAGTTAATTTTTTTTAATAGTATTCAGTACAAAACAAATGGAAGAATCCTAAGTAGTTTTGTTGTTGTTGAGGCTTCTTTATTTATCATTCTGATTCTGGGCTGTGAAAAATATGAAATATTTCAAACATAGCTAAAATTCATAGGAGCCCTATGGGCTCACTTGTTTGCAGTTTTACTGAAGGAGAATGAACAGTAATATAGTATGTCTTATCTCAAAATAAAATTTGTTTTATGGAAGGGAATAAAACAAAAGAAATTACATCCACAGATTGCAAGGCCATGAAGTAAATTGCTGGAAAAGTATCAAGCAGCAAGTTAAAAAGATGGAAGATGAAATAAATCTGATAAAACTTAAAACTAAAGCTATATATTTTTTAAAAATACAACTGCCAAATTTAACAGTGGATTTTGTTTTAAGTTTGTGCTATAACAAATGTGCTTCTTTTTCCTCAATCTATTTTCATATAATTGGCAAAATATATATCTTTATAATTTTGTACTGTACAATATATGTTTTTGCTACATTATTTATTTCTCTACTGCTTATGCAGATTAGAAGTAACAACATAGATTTATTTTGGCAATAAAATGCTTTCATTTTAATAACATCCCAGAAAATATTGTAAGGCATATGAAAAATAGTATGCAACAATATAGCATTAATGATCCTGCATCTTTAATACATCCCTTTTTATGCATACAGAATTCACATTGACTTCAGTTAAAAGTGTGTGAAGGTGGCATGCAAGTAGGGCAAGAGTGGCCCCTACATATATATAGACATAGCTATTTGTTGAGAAATTTAAGTGTTCAAAACATAACCAAGAACACTTATAGTATTGAAAAGCCAGAGGCCAGCCACTTTTGGTTCTTAGATAGTTGTCATTTTAACTCCTTATAATTTTCAAAGAGGGTCAGTGTATTGCCCAAACCACTCTAAATTCATTAGTAACACTTTCTACCATCTTTCTGCAAACATCTTACATACATCAAAAGAAACAAAAGGAAAGTTTCATATGTAACTATGACTTCCGCAAACTGGTTGCTCTTCACCCTTATTTATATGTTTTTCAAACTAAGTGGGATTTACAGTCCTTAGTCAAGATTATCTGAGGACGTATTTTCTACTCTTGTCATAATGTCCCCCAATTACATGAAGCTTTGGGATAAAATTATCCAGAGATAGTTGCTTAAGAGGATGTATTTCATTTGAGAAAGTTTATTTTTTTAATAAAAGAAGAAAACTTTGAAAAAGCAATTTTTGAATATTGTAGTTCTATCTGCCCATACAAACCAATTTTACTATTTTGACTAACTTGACTGTTTAAGTCAACAACAAAAAAGTCCTTATCTGAGTAGTGGATTGAATGATTTGATCATAACTATCATTTAAAAGAGTAAAATTCCATGCCTTATAGACATATCTTGTGTAAGAAACTTAGTAACAGTTACAGTAGTAACAGTATTTAAAGGTTTAAGGGACTAATAAATTTTATTACATAATTTCCTATAATATTTTCATTCTTATAGTCATTCAAGGATGAGTTTTCTATCACTAAAAAAAAAAGAAAGAAAACATGTAACATTGTCATGAAAGACAAAGGCATAAAAATAAAAGAAGGGGTACATTAGCATTTATTTGAAACTTTATATTAAGTTTGTTTCAATGACATGGAAGTCCAAGATAATGCATTTCTTTACCCATTTAAGTGGCTGTGTCCATAGAAGACAACAAGTTTCAACAAAAGTTGGATTTGCAACCAGCTGTACTTAAACATCAAGTCTCTGGATCTTCTCTCTTTTAGACTTAGAGCTAGATATTATAAAAAGTTATATACAATTCCCTTGTAGTTTGTTTTGTTCCCTATGATGACTGATTTATTAACCTTGTCTCCTGATAAACTGAACCAATGTAAAGAAAGCTTCATTATAACATGAAAGAAATGAAAGGGTGACAAAAAACTCTTTAAAACCAGTTTAAAATCTAAAGGTAGGGTATATTTTAACAATTTATGCATTTCACTTTGCAGCAAGTTTAGCAGTTATAATAACAAATTTGACTATTACTTACTGAGAAGCGCTTTTCTCCTTAAAGACACATAGTCTTCTCTAGAGAAGAGGTAGTACAGATTAACATATAGGGCAATTTTTATTGTGGCATTATGTTGTTTCATTTTTTAGCAAATATCAAAATAAAATGTATAACTAAGAAATACAGTAGCATGCAAATCAAAGTTACCTAGAAACATTCTTAACTGACATCCTGGGTCTCAACAACATTTTATGATATGTTCATTCAAGAAGTTTAAAATTGCAAACCATCTTTTGGCATAATTTCTTCCTCTCCCTCCTTTTCACTGCCCTAGCTTCCTATTATGAATTTTTTAAGGCCCCCACACAAAAGACAAGTTCAAGTATGCAGGTATGAAAAGAAGTTAACATTCAAAAAATACATTTTGCAAACAACAGCAATAATAATTAAAGTAATTAACAAATTATTTAAAGGGAACAAATAATGTCCTCAGAATGTTTTATATTTAAAAAATTCATTTCATTAAGGACTAAGTGCAATGTTATCACATAATTAAGACTCTTATTAGGTCTAAATTGTTAATTTCAATATTCTTTCCAACAGAACTGTATAAAGATAGGAGAAAATCATCAGTAATTTATAAACATTTCTAAGTGGTGCTTTAAGTATTGGAGTAAACAAGGTAACACTGTAGATTATAATATTGGAGTCACATTATAGCCTTGAGAAATTAACATCAAGATTGACAAATTGCATTCCTTTTTTCCAGAACATTTCTACATTGTCACATGAGTCTATACTGTTACATGTTTGCTGACAGAAATGACAGGATATGTAATTTACTATTCTGGAATTACATATACTGAAATGACAAAATACATGGTTTATACTACAAAACAGCTTCAAAACATTGTAAGACTTGTTTCCCCTGCTTATCATTTGCTATTTTTAAATGAAATCAGTTAAAAACTAAGTATTTGTGGATCATGTATTTTCTAAAGGTGCTTGATGTGCTTGGCAAAAATAAAATTTTCTTTTAGTATATATCTGTATTTTAGTATCATTTACATGATAAACTCTAAGGCCTAAAATAAGGAAAATGCATATCTCATCCTTTTGGAGAAGACAAACTTATTAAAAAAGAAGACTATGCCAAATCAAAGTAAAGTTTTAAATATACCCATCAAGAAAATATACATTATACCCTTTCCAAGACTGTTAGCTTTTGAATAAGAATGCAAAGCAAAACAGGTATGGACACTTGATGGCAAAAGACAGATTGGTTTTGTGCACAGATGGACCTCTTTCTTTATGGGCATGACATGGAAGACTTAGAAATAAGGCTTTTAGAGGCCTTTAAAAAGTAACTTTTCCAAGTTGAAAGAAAATGATAATCTTGCCCACTAGGAAATATATGTAAGTGCTGTTACAGCTACCTGCCATAAAATGTAAATATCTTAAAGTAGTTAAATGACCAGATTGCTAATGCTACTACAAAAAAAGCTGAACAGCTGTCTAGTCTAAATTTATACACCTTGGTGCACTCTTTGCAATTAAATACTTTAACACGCACAAACAAGAAACCTAAGTAAAGCATATAGAAAAATGTTTTGGCTAATGTTTTCTCTCTCATGCATATATGTGCTGTACATGTAATAAAAATGTTTTTGTTTGCTGGAAAATGCTCTTCTGTGCTCTAACAAAGTATTCAGTAATGGCAGGTTATGTTTATTAAAGTGCTTAATGGATACAGTTCTTTAAATGTCTTAACTGAAGGTTCTATAAGCTTCACTACATGACAAAAGAACCTCACAAGCCAATATCACATGTTAATTTTTAGAATTTACTGAGCCCATATTTTTCAGTTGTATCAAATATTTGCAATAACTTATATAACTATAGGCATCCTCATTATCAGCTAAACAAGTTCATAATGAACATAATAAACACAAGGGGAGGGAATGTGTGGTTCAATATATGTATCAAGAATATGGAACTTATTTTTATGGTCAGGAAAATTATTTAATGGATGCATGCTTTGAGAGGTTAAATATTGAAAGGCATGTGGGAAAATAAGATAATAGAAGTGAATTATTGTTGTTTTCCCAAAAAAGTTTTCACGACATGTACCAGTAGAAAAGAACTTTAATGCCTGGGCTTTTCAGGGCTTTAGGAAAATACACACATTGTGGACATTTAGAAACAAGAAACTTCTCCTAAAGATAGTTGTGTGTTGTATAAAGGGATAAATTTCAATAATATTTTGGAACATAGTGAATCTAAGACTTCCTTGACATTAGAATGCATAAAGTCACCCATTAGGTTAGCCCCTGAAAAAACTGGGGAGTTTTAAAAGGAGAGGGAAGAGGAGTGTTCATTAAAAATAAGGCAGCTCAATCTCCAAATTCTTCATAATTCTTTATAATAGAAATGCTATAATTTTAATGATCAAATATATTCTCAGCCTACAAGTTTATTTTTTATTGCAAACTTTTAAACTCATCATTTGTTTACACATTTTTTCAATTGATCATTGTGTATGAACACAGTTTTCAACATCAAAATTGAATGTGTCCATGTAAACTGAAAATTCTTAGCAAAATTATAGCTAGAATATTCAGATATTCAAAGACAAAGACTGAATGAAACAATGGAAAGTATTCAATTGTGCTAATGTTTAGCTTTGAAATCAGGAGGCTCTGTGTCCATATTTTTACTGTGTGATTTCAGATTCCTGGATGTATATAGTTGTGCTCAGATTGATTAAAGGGGAAAAGATGCCCCATTTTCCATTTCTCATAACCAGCTAAAGAAAAGCTACTCAGCTTCTCTTTACTATTCTTTCTCACAGCTAAAGACATTTTGAGTTTTGTGGGTTTTTTTGCCAACTTCAAACAAGTTAACAATAGTGACTAAACAAAAAGCAAAACATTTTGAATACAACAGCTTTGCCAGGGGAAGAAATAAATATATTAAAATCTGAGAAAACTGTATAATTTCTGCATTAATTTGAGACTTTTTTTTTTGGCACTATCAATACATTTGGTAAATTTGAAAAGTCATTCTGGCAACATTAACACATATTAAAATGTTTACATTCCAACTTTAAGTGTAAATTTAGCTTCCAGAAAATAAATACCATTGCTGGTTTTGGCTCCTATTGGCATTTTGATTTTCTTATTACTTAGATTTTTTTTTTTTTTCAGATTTTTTAATTGATTGCAACATGCTCAAGTAGACTTTCTAGTCGATTCACCCAAATTCCAACAGGAATTGGTTTATAAATTGGTTCCAACTGGAACTGGTCATTTGGAATTTCCAGCATGGGAAATTATTTTATATGTGCCTTGATAAGTACCCTAATTTACAAATTGACATGTCTAAATCTAATGAAGAAAACAAAAGGTACTGTTATGTAAATGTTGCACTTAAAAATATATGATTGGGCATCTAATATCCATCTAGACTGAAGGGCATAATGTACATTTTTTTGCCCCTTATTTAGCATCATATGACATCAGCCCATAAGCACAATAAATACTGTGCTATACTTGCCAAGTTAAGATGATTGGTTTATCCTAGCAGTGGTATGGCAATTGTCAACAGATGAATTTCTGTAGTTGTTTCTGCAGACTCAAAGCCTATGTCGGGAGTCATGGCTATATCCCCCAGGCGATCCTCTGTTCCTATGGGGTTTGTAAGTGTCCTGGTAAGAGTCAGGATAATCTTCTTCCACAAGAGGGTAATGATCTCGGCTATGCTGGGAACTGGAAGACAAGCGGTTCCTACTCTTCCGAGCCCTTTCGTTGTGATAATTTTCATCAGAGGTCATTAGACTTCGTCTTTCAATTGGAGAGTTCTCTGTGGAGTGGTTGTTGTGCCTCACACGCTGACTCTAAAAATACCATAGTTCATTAGTTAAATAACGTCAGCTTCAATCATTTAGAACAGATAAATGTATGTACAATGCTAGGATCTTCAGGATAAGATGTTAGATATCTGACTCAACAAAGTATTTTGATACACAAATAACCTGCTCAAAATATCTAGTCTATTTATTCGGGGCATAACCTACAAAGATGCCAAAGTGCAGATGATTTATGAATTTAAATATATAATGCTGCATGATCATGCTGCCTATTAAAATATAGAATTGAAAGTTAACTGCTGAATGGAACTTAATATATTTAGGAAGACCTAATAATTCCACTTCTATTGCAAAAATAAGGATTATTTTACTTATGGGAAATAAGTTCAGGTTTGGCATAGCATCTACACTATGATGCTTCTCTTAAACTGATAAAATCATTTCCCTTCTAAAGTGACACACTTCACTTTATTTAGCTGAATACTTCTTATACCTTTAAAAATATTTTAATGAAGTTATAATTTATGCTGCCCATAAAATAATGTGTTTTCTTTTGCATCCTGTATAAATCTAAGACTTTTAGCAACACAACTTTCCAAAAGTGTAGTGCATAATTAGGAGTCAATTAACTGATACAGTGACAAATCTTGTTTTCGCTACCAAAATACCTTGCAAAACAGTCTTCCAATATAAACTAAATTCTTCTAACACCACTAACTGAAATATCTTCATATACTTTTTTGTTTCAGATGTTACTCAATATTTTTTCTTAAATCATGTATTATAGCTTAAATATGCTTTATTATATTTCTTAAATATGCTTAAATATGCTGTATTAAATATTTCTTAAATATGCTTTATTATATTTCTTAAATATTTAAATATGTTTTATTATATTTCTTAAATATGTATTATAGCTGTGTCTACCTATTTAGCACCTCTGTTAAGAAACAAAATCCTGATGAGTCCAAGGACCTTGATGCATTAACTCACCTTCACACAGTAGGAAACTCACTCCACTGTTGCAGCCTGTACTTTTAAGCCCAATCAAGAGTCTAACAAATAAGTGCCTGTGGTTATTTGAAGAACAAGGCTACAGGATAAAGGGCACCACATTAACTCATCTGTGAAACTGGGAGAACCACTCCAGAAGGGTGTCTTAGAGATAATGATGAGTCAAGAGGGTAGTATTCATAAAGTGCAACATTTCATTTTGACATATGTTAGGGAAGCATATTGCTTCATGTATCCATTTCTCATGCTACAGGTACAATTCAGAGCTATCCAAACTAGTGAGTGGAAATGCCACACTGGATCCACATCCAAGCAGTGAAATAAGGCAAAAAAAAAATCAAACAAACAAAAAAATCCACACAATCCTGTTGCATAAAGATGAACTATATATTACAATAGCACATTTCTCATATTCATTTCTAGCCTCAACAGATATTCATTCATATGGCCGTTTTTCCTGCTTACAAAGATACAATCTTGTATCAGGGAAATACAGTTATAATAGCATTTCCAAGAGTGTCATTTATCTCAGAGTTAACTCTACATGATCTACAATTATGACTATCATTATAGCCCATTAAAACAAAACTAGTCATGATGCAATAGGGTTTTCAATTGACTACATGTTCCTCAGTCAGCTGGGGGTTTGGCTATATTCCAGCAGCGGCTTGATAAATGACAAACAATGATTGATTTCGAAAGGCAAGCTTCACTTTGTATCATAATGCTTTTGACTTGCCACATTTAGCTCTGAGTCCAGCACCAGAATAACAAAGGAGAGAACTTCCTCATTTGGGGAAGGTGGTACTTGCCCCCACCTTCTCCAAAGGATACATGCCATAGCCACTGACCAAGATGAGCCCCTGTATATCCCCAAGAAAACTGTTTCCAAACACAGCAGCTCTGCTCATGTTCATATTCTGTACTGAGCAAGGTAGGAAGGCAAGCTCAGCAACTCTGGGGCAGGATTGGTTAAAAGATCTGTCTATATCAAAATATTATATTTAACTAGTCATGGTACCTGGCATTGTTAATATTGTCTAATCCTTAAGAAGTGACCTGTAAAAGCAATGGGTAGATACAAGGAGTAGGTGTTAAGTTTCCTGGTAGAGTTTAGATATAGAAGGGGTTAGTTTCTCTAATTAAAAACCATTATAAATTAACACAAAGCAAAGGTCTAAGGAAAAGGTTACTGTCTGGGTAACTTCATCTACTATAGATCATGATGAAGTAACATTTTAGTTTTTTGTTGTTTTTTTTAATATACAGTGCCCACACATAGTTCTTTGTTCAGATTAAGAAGAAAGCTAGTCCCCATCTAAATCAGAATCATAAATGTAAGTCTGTAAAAGCACAAGTGAAGAGTGATACCTGTAACCCAGAAATTGCTGTGGGGTATGGTGAAAGTGCTGTTGAGCCCAAATTCCTTCCAAGCAGCGGGGTCATTGGGGTGCTGCTGGTGGTGTGGGTAGCACGCCAGTATGCCTCAAGGTACTCTCCTAGATGTTCACATGCATCCTCCAGCTGATTTTCATCCAATATAACATCAAACATTTCCTGTAGATGGCAAGAAAAATCCTTTTCACTTATACTTTGTTTTAGGGAAAGAAACCTAAAATTCCACTTAGTGCAGGTAATAGTATTTCAAATATCTACTCACTAATAATAAATTGACAGTCTACACATGCAATTTTTAAAATTAAAGCCAAGTGAAGATTTGCACAGTTACCAATGTGCTAATGTGAACACTGATATAGAAAATGGAAGAATCACTAAATATCTGGATCTTTCATTGCTAAGAAGAAAAAGACAAGATAAATATAAAAATGTTATAAGTGAAATGTAGTGCAACATACATGTATTGCTATAGAGCTGAATGAGGCTTCATTCAGAATATGAAAGAAGCAAGACAATGGCTCTGAAATATTCAAAAACATTCCAAAATATTCTAAAAATACTTTTAGTAAAGACCACATCATTGGAATAAACACTTCATCTTCTAAAGTAACAAATATGTGAGAATACACTCAGAATGTTTGTGAAAATGGCTTATATCTTATAAAAATGGCATGATAAAACAATACAGGAAGGAGGTTTAGAGTTAATACTAGAAAGGCACATTACAGTAATTTCTGCTACCAGAAGACTATTGTGTGAAATGGTTAAAAAGAACGAGAGTCATGTTTCTATAAGGATGTTGTCCAACATCTGCTCAGTAATCAGGAAGTGTTCTTTCCACCTCAAAGAAATGGGTGGCCCCTCTGTCACTGCAGTGTGGATGGGAACACAGACAGGCTAGATCCCTCTACTGTTCTGGAGGGACAGGCAGAAAACCATGGAAGCTCACAAGAAAAAGTCATTCCATAGGTATAGCACACCCCAACTTTCAACAGCTGGATCTTCACCTTCCCCTTACAATCACCCCCACCACCACACACCTATTTTAGGAGCTCTTTATAACAAAAAGAGAACCTCCCAGTACAATACTGTGGCTGGGTGTAGGTTAAACACCTGGATGACTTTGAGTTTGTGGTGGGTCAGTTGACTCATTGTCATCAGTGTGATGATTCCTTGAAGCTGAAGTCACGATGAAAACGATTTCTCCTCCAAAACGTACTATCTGAATCTTTTTAGCACATTATTTTGACTGTAATTTGCAAAACCAGTTTGAAAGTTCTTAGAGCCATGGAAAATGTTCAGCAAATAGGAAACAGGATGATTTCAATTAAACTGGTGTCTGAGAAAATTCAGCCAGTTCAACTCACAAAACAACTTCCCTCCACAAAACATTTATTAAATTTCAGGTAATTTTTTGTATATTTTCTTCATTCATAAAATTTTTACTCTGTACCTGTTTTGTGCTATATATTGTGGGTATACAATGGCAAAGAACACGCATCATCCTTATGTTTAAGAAGCATACTATCTGCTGGCAAAACACAAACATTTAAAAATCCATAATAACATGTCACTCTGAGAATTTAATTTAGGATGATAAAGACACTAAGTTAATGTTCAGAGGTGCTTCTAGATTAGAAGAAGGTCCAGAGAGATATGTGGAAGTTGAATTTATGAGGGAGGGTAATTTATAAGTAAGCCTAATAATTCTACCTGTAGAAGAAAGAGAACAAAACAGATAAAGAGAAAGCAGCGATGCAATGGGGAAAAAGCCCACGTAGCCTATCAGAGATTAGGAAAACATCTAGTTCCTTTTGTTGCTGCCAACATATATTCTTGTAATTAATCCCCCTTTCTACTAAAGTAGCTCATGAGAGTTTCTGTCTCTTACAATCAAAAGCCACCTTCCCTTAGTAATGTAAACTTTCAACAGTTATAAATACAGAGTCTGAGAATTACCCATATGTTCTGATATAAATATTACAGGGCTGCCTCCCTGGTGGCGCAGCGGGCTGAGCGTCACACTGTGAAGCATCCACAGCACAGCATCATGAGTTCAATCCCCTACCAGGGAGGGAACCCACATGGCCATGGTATAGCAGATCTCTCCTTCCTCGCTCACTGCTCTCCTCAGCAGCATATTTCAGTCAATCTCCCTGTTCTGCTCCCCACTCTGTCTCTGGTGAATCCTCTCTCCTCCAGAGACTCTGGCTTGTACCCAGCTCTTGTATGCATAAATAAGTAAATCCTTTTAGAGGGAATATATATAGAGAGAGTGGGCACATCCTTTTTTTTTTTTAAAGATTTATTTATTTATGCACACAAGAGCTGGGGTACAGGCCAGAGGTGTGGGCGGTGAGAGGATCCACCAGAGACAGAGTGGGGAGCAGAACAGGCAGACTGACTGAAACACTGCTGAGGGGAGCAGTGGGTGAGGCAGGAGAGGTCTGCTGCGCCATGTGGGTCCCCTCCCTGGCCGGCAGCAGGGATTGAACTTGTGATGCAGTGGCTACAGTTTGCTTCATAGGGCGTTGCTTAACCCACTGTGCCACCAGGGAGGCCCTGCTTGGCATTTATTTGCTGTGTATAGATAAGATCTCATACCAGGCATCTATTTCCAAATGGGGGGGGGGAGGAAATAATAGGAGTTACATACTTTTATTTATTTGCTATTGCAATGTAGAGCCCCTGAAATTGTCACCTTTTTTTTTTTTAATGGCAAATACTATTTAAAATAAAATGCTGTGTAAACTAAAATTAATGACTGGACAGCAAAATATGTAATGATAATGATAAAGTAACCAAACGATGTTTCTTTTACATCAAAACTATACTTCTTTATACGCTTTGAAGCCCTATGCACTTAACTCACCAGTCGATGACTGATAGGAAACCAGACTCTAAGTTAAAGAGCTTCTGAAAGATCTAGGAGTTCTTACAGGAATAAATGATAGTCAGGAAGGATTATAATATTATTGCCTTTAGCAATTAGTCCCAGGCATAGTTTCCATGTTTGTGAGCTAAACAGGAGAAACTATTAGAATTCTTACCACTAACTGGAAGCAAAAGGATAAAGGCAAGTATATAGTGACTTTGATCCTCTAGTTCTCTCTTAATCTGTGACATTCAATGTAAACCAAAACACACTTTCCTCACCACACTCCTCCATCCTGTCCACTCTTATTCAAAGACTATAACATCTGCCAGTCTTATTTTTTGCAAAAAGGTTCCCGGTGTTATAATTTGGTCATATTAACCCAAGGCTTTATATCATAGCATTGATGGGACTGAGCTATCCTGTATATCCAATTTGGGCAGCTGAAATCCTTGTAATAAGAATACATCTCCTTTGAACTAAGAGAAATTAGATCCTATGTGGCCTTGTTTCATGAAGGAAACATCTGAGATCAGTTACTCTCTTTTTCAAAAGCAGTGTTGTGAATTAGACTATGAACATTCAGAAGCTCTGTAATAACGGATGTACCAATGGGGACAATACTTGAAATAGATGGGTGAACCTACACGATTCTAAATAATTTAAATAAAGTCACTGGAAAGGAGAAGTGGAAAATTAGTGCTATGATAGCAATACCATCAAGGATACTGGGCACTACCATTCAATTCAGAGTGCTTGTGTTTAATAGAATAAATCAGAGTCCAATCAGCAATGGAAAAGAAAGGGTGATAGAAGAAAACGACTATGGTTACTGTAATGTTAGAGGATTGCTAGACTGGAGGATGACTTCCCCTTTTGAGAAAGCGATCATTGTCATTTTACACGCACCAAAATTATACAGCTCAAAGAACCAGAGGGCCAGCTTTTGGTAACACAAGCCAGCTTGTAACTAAGTAGGATCAAAGGATTGCATTTCATTTATAAATTCAATTAGCTGCCTATCTGTTTTTCTCACTGTGCATTATATAGCTCTTATTACCATAGGACTGGGACAATTTGAACTTTGACCTTCTTAAAATGTACTATTTTCAACTCCTCCAAAGGAAAAAGATACCAATACCTTGTAGAAGCAAAATGAAATCCAAACCAAGTGTAGAGCTAGATATTCCAAATAAAAATTCAGGCTGATGACATTAAAAATAAACAAATAAATAAGATGGTCCAGCCCCCTTTTCTGTCTGCAAACCACCTTTTCTTTAGTGAGTGCAGTGCAGTGCACTGCAGTGCACTGTAGTGCAGTGAGGGCAATAAGAGAAGAATGTGGTAGTTTCCTGTTCCCCTCTACAGGTCTAAAGTCATATCTTCCCTGCCCCCCCCACCTCCTATTCCATAACAAAACTATTCAGTAGCCCATTATCCCAGCTCATCTTTCTGTTTGGAGCAGTCCCTGCATAAAAAAGGAGAGTGTCTGTTCCCTATCCTGGAATTGGGGCAGCTAATTAGACTGCTTTAATTAGCAGAATGTATGGAAGTGAAGATGTGCCAGTATCCAATCTGATCAGGTTGTAATATTTACTCTTGGAGAACTGGGAACTGCTGTGTCACAGCTGTATCCCTATTGAAGAGATCACATGCAAAGGCCCTGAGAGGGCCTCAGAGAGGGAGAGGAGCCACCTCTGCTTAAGGGACCAGGTTAGTTGCCAGCAGATTGTCACCAAATGGCTACTGTTGAAGTCACTAAGTTTTGGGATAGTTTATTGTGCAATGATAAATAACCAGAACATTGTCTTAGCACAAAGGTGGCGCCTTTAGTAGACTTGCTACATCAGGCCAGTCTCTGGAAAAAGTTTGTTGACTCCTTTCTTAGAGGAAGACTTACTTAATAAACCCATGATTCTCTCCAGAAAATAATATAATTATTCTGTTGCCATTCACCATATAAAATCTTGCTATTTTAGGAGACCTTTGGGCAGCCAGTTCACCTTTCCTGGTCTTGGTTGTCTCATTTGTAAAATGAGGAGGTTGAACTGGATCAGTCTTTCCCTAGAAATGTTCCATGAAACTCTAGATCTGTAAGGTGCTTTGTGGAAAAATGGTTCTACAGCCAAAGTTAGGCAAAGTACTACATACTCCCAAAAATCCTACTGGAGAAATGGAATGTCCAGTAGCATGTTAAGGATTCTGTAGTGAAGAACTGGTCTACTGGTTCTTATGGTTGCTGGGGGTTGTCTCACAGTTTTGGTATCAGGGTTCTTTTCCCATAGCACCTGTTGACATTGTATTAGAAAGAGCACACTCCAAGAAATACTACATCAGGTGCTTTCCAGATCCCTTTTATGTTTTAACAGGCCCTGAACTCATTCTTCTATCTACAGAGTTAACTTTTTCAATGCTCTGTTAGACTTCCTTTTCCAAAGACTGCTGCCTTTAATTTCTTAGCACTCTGAGACTCTGCCAGAGTAATTTGCTGACTTTTCAGATTGGAGATGGAGTGGCCAATTAAGCAAGCTGCAAATTCTTCTAGGAGAACAAAAATGACACAGTGATCACCATTCTTTGGATGACTAGTTATGATCTTGAAGTAATGCAGGGACAAAGGTAGATGCATTTTTACTTACAACCAGTTTTTGTAATCCAGCTATTTCTTCAGTTGTACCGAAGTAAAGTATATAGTTCCTTCTTAGCACTGCAAATACTACTCACATATCAAATTAACATGTTTAATAATGTAAATAATGTTTAGAAAATATTAAATACAAGATAACCTTGCTTATCCAAACTGCTTGTTTAATATTCCAGGTTATCTGAACAATTATATAAAACAAGGACATGTTTATCCTGCTGAGATAATGACAGAACAAGGCTGTATTCCTAGTGCACAGTTTGCTTAAGATTCCTAACATGGGGACAAGTCTGAATGCAGCTCACAGTGTTATTTGCATTTAAATATGCACATATATTTTCTTGGTTCCAACTATTTCATATTCACAAGTTGTATTGTAAGAACAACTGCTCAGTTATTAATGCTCCCAAAAGCTAAAATACCTCAAAAGGACACAAGTATTTTTGAATAAATATTAATAAACTCATTATCATTAAAAGATAGTAAAAAGAAATAATTTCAATGTATCTCAGGGAATTATTTAATTAAGACCTCTACATACACAACAATCTAAACCAGTGGTTCCCAAGTGGAAATGATTTTGACCTTAGAGGCATTTGGCAATGTTTGGAAAATATTTTTGATTGTCACAAGTGTGGCCACTACTA
The DNA here is from genome assembly GCA_019455555.1 of Galemys pyrenaicus. Lineage (NCBI taxonomy): Eukaryota > Metazoa > Chordata > Mammalia > Eulipotyphla > Talpidae > Galemys > Galemys pyrenaicus. The sequence goes on from JAGFMF010011870.1 coordinate 4,788,415, forward strand.
GCCAGGAGTGCTTCTTTTTTTTTAGGAGTGCTTCTAAGCATCCTGCAATATACAAGAAAGATCCTTACAACAAGTAATTATCCAACCTAAAATGTGTATGGAGATAGAGAAACCCTCATCAAAATTATTTTTTGGTCATTTTTATAATAAAAGATTTACAAAGTAATTGATGATCTACCAAATTTTTTGCCAAAGGCTGACTCAGCCATCTATAATCTTATTACATTATATATTTCCTGAAGGCTAGAACATGCTTTTGCATCCCTAGGTTTAAAGCTTAAATAATGTTTGCTCAAAGTATTTTAATTCTTGTCAAAGAAGGGTGGTTGTAGGTGAGCCACATGGAGTTGAGATGCCTAAATATTTTGAGTTTGACTGATGTGACTATATGGAGACATTGGTATCACACCCTCAGATATTCCCATATGTTGTTCTATAGAAGCATCTGATCTTAACGATGCTTTGAAACAGTGAGAATGTCTCCTGATTTGATGTCTTCAACATATTTTTATACTGTCCTAGTCTATAGGTCTCATAACCTCGTGATTTTGCTAATATCTCTACACTGATAACTGCCAAAATCCAGACATAATCAGTCTTAGAGGTAAGAGATACCATGGACTTTAGCCTTCACTAGAAGAGGTTCTTTCCACTATATCTCTGACATCTATACATGAAGCCTACCCCAAGCTCAATCTGATCTCCAGTTGAATGCAGTTAAAGATAGGGAGCTCACTATTTAGGAAGCCATTTATTTATATCAGCATCTGCTGAAAAACTGACTTATGAAATGTCTTCCTTCTGGTAACTCAGTCTGATTGACCTGTCTAATGATATTAGACAGGCCTAACTGCTCTCAAATCCTTTCAGAATTGATGCATGATAGTTCCACTGATCTTACCACCACTTCTGGGACTTAACAAAACCAATGTGTCCTAAGAGTGTAACTTTTTCTATATTTGTGAAGACAGACATGGCAAATAAGTTTTGAGATATTAGCCTATGTTTTCCTTTTGCCTCTCTCCCCTTTCTTTTCAACCATTCAAGCAGATGGCAGGGTCTCTGCTTCCTTGTCTAAGGGTGGGGGAATGTGGCACGAAACAGCCAACTATCCATTTCCTTTTCTGGATTTTGTCTCCCAAAAGACTAAATTGGTTAGAGAGAGTTTACTGCTTTTGGAAACAAAAGAAGGTGGGGATGCTTTTAGACACAACATGAGCAGAGAGGAAATTCCTTTAATAGAAACATGAAGGGAAAAGAGGGAGATACCACCCATCCTACAGAGAAGAAAAGGGAAGTCTCTAGTTAATGTACCAGGGAGGAGGGGCTATGTCTCCCTCTCTTGTTAAATATTCCCTGTTCCAGATGAGCTCTGATGTTGTAGCGCATCCATCCTCAAGAAGCACATGGACCTCGTCAATGGTTGTCTGAATTGAAACTCCCCACCCCATCCCCTCAACTTCTTCACCAACCCACCCTCATCTCTTGGCTTTCCACCAGCCTGCAAGCATGGCTGAATAGCCTGTCTGTCCAATGAAATGGAGGTCAAAGTAGAAAAAGAGGTATTTCATACACAGAGAAGCTAGAAAACAGAGATTCATCTACAAATCTCATCTAACCATATACATCTATGCAGCTATGTATTGAGGTTGGATTGCAGGGCAGAGAGAGGCTTGTTGGAATCAGACAAATCTACAGTTGAATGTTGAAGGTCATTTACTAATTCTTACCTTAACCAAGTTTTTAACTTGGGACTTAGCTTTTTCCTTTATAAAGTAAGACTAATGTTACCTACTAAGATGGTTATAGAGGTGCATAATCAGATTACCCTTTGAGTGAGACCCTCCTCTGGTGAGTGTGTTCATCACAGCAACCTCAGCCTGGTACACTTGAGGAACCACTGCAGCATTCGAGATGAGCCTCCCCAATGCCCACTCCAGGCTGCTGCCAGCCAGAGCCTGAGCACAGTATGGGAACTAGACCCTGAACATTTCTGTATCTGAGGATCGCCAACTAAGTGACTAAATTCCATCACAGTTTGAGGCTCCTTCTGTCTGTTTCTCCTTCCTTACCCCTTTCTTTTCACAGGGTCTATGAAAAGGTCCTGCTGGTTCTGTGCCCTTTCCCTTTGTCTGCCATAGGTAATTTCTCCAATATATTTTCACTTTCATTTCCATTGAGGTGTCTGCTTTCCAGAAGACCCAAAATGATACAATTCTTCTTATAATATTGTTTCATATATTGGAAATAGTAGCATATTTCCTGGCTCTTGGTGGCTGTTTAACCAAGGTTAACTTCTTTTAATTGAGAAGCATTATAGAGGCAGGGGCAGGGTAATATATTCTTCTATAGTGACACCATGCTTCATATATACATTGTGTTAAGTGTACTTCATTAGTAGGCAACATGAAGTTAAGCTTGCAAACACAGCACTCTGGTTCCAAGTTACCCAAATTATCAATGGATAAGTAACCAGGTGTGTGTGTTGTAACACCAGGTGCGTGTGTTTGTGTGTGTGTGTGTGTTTTGTGTATATGTATGTGTGTGGGGGTAGGGTTTAGAGAGGAGGAAACTGGCTTTGAAGACAAATAGATCCCTATCTAATCCTAATTTGCAGTGTGAAATCAGGAAATCATTAAACTTTTCTGTCTTTAGTTGCCTCAACTATAAAATGGGGGTAATACTATCTACATTACTTAATAACTATGAGTATTAGAGATAATCTATGTAAAGCATCTAGTACAGTGTCTGATCCATTGTAAGAATCCAGAAAAGAATGCATATGACTTTTTTTGCCTATACATCCTTTAATTTATTTGCTCATTGTGGTCTGAGATGATAGGGACCAGAGAGACACTAGTGAACCAGACAGGTTAGGCATGGCATAGCTCAAAGTACATCAAGTATTTACTACTAAAACACTTAGATGTTGCTTATATGCCAGAAGCTGTTTTAAAAATTTTACCACATATTCACTCACTGAGTTTTGCACCAACCCAGTGAAGGAGGTAGTTATTCAAGAGTCCAAAAACTAGTTAGTATGTATTTGAACTCAGGCAATCTGGTTAGAGAGTCTCTATTTTAACAGCTATGCTATATTGCCTTTCTAAATATCTGAATTGGATTTTATGTTTCCACACAAAATAGAGAATCCTTATATAAGTACATAAAACGCATAGTGAGTGAAATCAGTAGGATAGATAGCTATTTCCTTTAGAGAAGCACGGGCACGGAAATAGTAAGTCAACTGATCTGGTGTAGACATTAACTGGCCACTGGTGACCACCCTGATAGTAATTACTCCCACAGCCTCATCCCACCCACCATTTGCTTGGCTTCCAATTTAGCAGTGACTTTTTGGCAACAACACTACAAAAAAGCTGCTATTATATGGTTTTTCATCTTACTTAACCCTGACATCTTTATCAGCTATAACCATAGTACTTTTCTAATTTTAATAGATTCTCAGTTTTCAATGTCATAATCTTTTATGTCTGCCAGAACTTTCTCACAGAAAAGTTAAAGGAAAGTCAAATAAGTATGTTTTATTTGTTCTTTTCTTTTCAGAAAAATATCCACATGACTAGATTAAGTGGCTCATGGAGTGTTTGGGAGGCAGCAGTAAGGACACTAAGTTCATTTGTTATGAACTGGCAGATACCAGCCAGCTTTGGGTGCTTGGATGTAGCAACACATCAGCAGCCACTTGCCTTGAGAAATTCTTTAAATTTTGACAAAACACCATCCTGAGAGCATAAAAACAAACCCCACTACTCTCTCCTAACTAGTTGAGAATGATTAAGATGAAAAGGATACTTACTGGGGGACATTGTGCAAGTTTGTCAGCTGCTACCAGTTGAACATTTAAGTGTTTACTTTGGGACTTTCCTCTAGATTTAATCAACCGTTGTAAAACCTGATGGAAGAAGACATGAATCTGAGCCTCTGTCAAGGAGTTGAAAGAAAACCAAATAAACCAAGATCTTTTTCATAGTCTATTTAGCCTTCAGTTGATAGAAAAGAAAAGTAATGTGGCAAATCATAAACACATACACAGAGTAATGGCATCTTCCCTGACACAGAGTTGTAGTTATAGAGAATTTGATAGGTTCATTTTATGTATGCCATGTGAGATCTTGAATTCTGCCCTAGATTTTACCTGGAGATTTCAAAGAGAGCCCTACAAAAGTGGGGTCTGCATATGTCATCTGTAGTAAGTCATATAAGTCCCAGTTTAGTTGAGTAATATTTTGGCTCACTATCTCAATGGGAGGTCAATATTAGAGTCACTTATATTTTGGTCCTTTTGTCACTGATAATTTTTGAGACATTTCATTTTAATTTTATATAGTAACATAATTCATGATAAAATTTCTAGGCAAAGCATGTGTGCTGGCATATTAACCAGTGATACATCTATGTCTTCTGGGGCACTGCTGTAGCTATATTTTGTTATATATTCCTTCCTCCCTTAATTTTTTTTTGTTGTTGTTGTTGAAAACAGGTCCTCCCCTCAAAACAGTACTAGCCTATGATTGATATGTCAACACATATGTCCATCCCAGTCTCAGATCCTGCACTTATGGATTACATGGTGTTTGGGGCAGGGCATAAAGGGTATTAAAATCTATTCCAATGCAGTAAAAGATTTCTGAATACCCTTCAGTTCTGGGTCAAAGAGATCTCCAAATGGTCAAGGTCACTCTGATGATTTCCAAAGGTTCTGCTTTGATCATAATTCCCAAGCTCATCCTATGCAGAACCAGTATGTAGAGAATAGAAAGGTGAGGACAGTAGAAGGGTTGGTGAAAGGCACAATTTCTTCAGACATTCTCTCCTCCTAAGAGGAGACTACTGCTGTAGTTGGAAACTGAATTGACATTTCTGTACTAAAATGTACTATTGAAAAGAAACTGACTACTAATGTTGTACTACCCAAGAGTATTGACTTTATATCCACTTTTTAATAAAACAACATGGTTTTTTAAATGAAGTATCCTCAAATCAAAGAGGACCATCTAATGGCTATCTCACTTTTACACTTATATACTGTGGTGGCATGGAAACACATGATATAAATGCCATTGCGCTTAATCAAGAATAACTATATTTTTTGAAGTACCCAACCGAAGCACAAATGTAAGGGTCTATAGCATTTCCATAAAATTATAGATTTTATACAGTGATATTTTAATTTACATAAGATAAATACAGATACTTTTCTTGTATGATATAGTCTCTCAACTGGGGAGAGAATATAAGTCAAACAAGACTCAATATTACTGAAGAAATTTAGCAATGTAGATCCCATACTACACCCTTGCATAACTGCCTGGTTTAGGAACACAAAAGATACTGAGCTTCTTAAAGAAACAGGATATTCTTTATTTACTATTTCAAATCTGTTCAGATTGATAGACTTAAAAGCTGCCATTAAAGCAGTTGCAACAAGACATCTGCCTGTCCACTAACACAAAAGCACAGAGCAAATAGCATTTCAAAAGAAATGAACTTCTAATATTTAAGACAGAAATAAGCTAAATTACCTTTGGAGATGAGACTTTTACATGAACAATAATTGGTGCTAAGGAAGTCTTTATAAGTTGTGCTGGGTGATTGATGGTGTCTGCATCAAGAACAACCAGTTGTAAAGATCTTGCCAATTCAAAGATTCTTTCAATTTCACTCTGTACTTCCGCTAAAAGAGAAAATAATAGCAGGTTATGGTTATTTTTATTAGTTAGTTCTATTTAGTTTTTACTAATTAGTTATTATAATTAAATTATAATTACTATATTTAAATAATAGCACTCTCTTCAGGTAGGTTTATCTACATTGCAAAAGAGAATGTTTTGAATTTTCACAGTGTTATCTATCTTAAGCATTTTCCTGAAGAGAGATGGGTTAACTCTGGTATAAAACCCAACAGTTAGTGGGAAAAAACTGAGATTTTAAAAAATTTACTTCTTACACTTATCCTGTTATTGAGCAATTTATATAGCTATGTAGTTTTTGATTATTTTGTTCTTAAGGAATTTTATTTTATCTTAGAAGTCAAAAACACATTTAGGAAGCAATTGAAATATATGTGCAAAGCAACATCACATGGAAAGTAAGTCACATTGAAATAATTTTTATCAATCAACAATTTACTAACATTATGGATTTTTTTTAAAAAATCCCACAATTCATCTGTTTTACCTAGTATACACATTTTTATATCACTAGTTAAATGTTCTGTGTCTACTTTTACACCTAGCATATTTGTAAGCCTTAATTCAAGAATTTGGGTCAGTGAACTTTTACAAAGCATAATTATCTCCAATATTTAAAAAATCAAGCTAAGACTAATTATACTAAAATGATGCAATACATCTAGACGCAAATCTATTTGGCTAGCAGTAGCAGCCAAGTGACCTGAATTTGTGCATGAATTTGACCAAATGAAAAACTTGGCTATTTTCAAATAACTAGTTATTGTCGAAGCAATCCACCTATTTTTTAAGAAATACAGGTTATCTCTAAATACATAATATAGCTTTCTGAAATATAAAAAAATTAATATACATTTCATTAATCAGTAGATTTACTGGATCATGCCTAAAAGTCTGAGTTAAACTACTTTTCAGAGAGATAATTTTGATTTGTTTTTACTATTTTTATTTTTTAGTTATAGGTGTGATTTAAAGTCACAATCTAAAACATGAAAAAAAAATAAAGTCACAATCTAACTCCAAATTACAGAGTAGACAAAGCTACATGGTATAAATTATTTCAAAGAAGGCCTAGGGAAAAAGACAATGTCACTCTAAATATCCTAATTGAAAAAAGCTTTTGCCAGAGTCCCATAATTTTTTTTTTGTTGTTTATTCATTGCAAATTCAAGTTCACAGCACCCACCAAAAAATTCTCCCCTCTGTAACAAGATGGATTGACAGGTTGTATGGAATGAATACTCAGGACTCATGTATTTTTCAAAATAGCATACAATTCTTACTTCCCACCAAAATCAGTTTAATGCATAATCCATATTAGAAGTATGAATTTAAAAAGTCAAATATCTGTTATTTTTAATATTGTTCAATATTAATGGACTGAAAAATTTTGTGTCATTTCAAAAGGTAACTTTCAAAATAACAAAATAAAGAATTTGGAAAATTAGGCTTATTTGCAAAATTTTGAAATTACATTTGTTGGTAATAATGACACACTAGTTTGTTTTTTCTCATATGTCAGAAACAATTAAAAGAATGATTTCTCTTAAGAAGCATATTTGAAGAATGTTTTATTTTTACTGTTGTAAATTTCTGCCTCAGACTGTTGGTGAATGTGCTCCATTTGTTATTTCCATTAAACTTCTACTGGTAGAGGAACTCCTGACCAGGACTATGCTAGTACAAGTCTGTATTGTTTCAAGCTTCAAGTTTGAATATGTTTTCTGCTGTAGCAAAAAGGAAGTGACACCATCTGGAATCCCCTGGTGCAAAGAACGCTTTAGGCTTTCTGAGTCACTTATGTAAATAACTCAGAAATACCTAGCTCTTAATTACTCTGCACCAGCATTGAGGTAAGTGTGGTTTCATGCAGACTCAGAGGGCAGGCACACCTACTGTTTAATGACTAAAATGCTCATGGGCAAGGGTACCCTGAACTAAGCAGAGAGGTAATAGGCCTCTAAGCAGGCTGCAAAGGGCCATCTCATACATAGGAGTGGGCTTAATATTTGGATAATATGTGTTTAGAATACAGTAGACAAATTATATATGTGAGGAAGAGAAAGTCATATTTATCTAGGTAACTAATTTTCTTAAAGAATAACTTTAATCAAATTCCAAAATCTTTACTACTCATGTTTATACTCAGGTGTTCATTGGAGTTTTCATCATGATCGTATTTCAGACAAACAGAGATATGAGAAGTCATGGATTATGGAGCCAGAGAGACCTCAGTGACCACTACTTGACATGACTGATCTGGACCTACTTCTCTCTAGTGCCTGTTACCTGTGATGTTTCTGATATCCAGTTACTTAAACTACTTCAATGGTACTCATTAAACATCCTATGGGAAGTAGGGTTTATGCCAGGGAAATATTGGTATACGATAATAGTTTCTCTTGGAATTTCATATTCATATTACTCTTTGTATCTCAAAGACTCTAAGAAGTTTTGCAGTAAAGAAACCTGCCAACTTCAAATTTATAATTTCCAATTAATTGACATGGGAAAAATTTTAGATGTATCAATCATTAGTAGCCTTTAAAATTAACAGTTCATGGATTCTATTTCAGAGATCCTTAGCAAGGTACACTAGAACCCCAACACACTAACTTCCATTTGCTTTTCAGTCTCCTGTAGCTCTCAAACTATGGCCCCCCATTCCTTTATCTTAGCATGCTATGCAAAAAACTACTTGTTTCTCAACCAAAGTTTTAAAAAAAAAGTTAATACCTTTGTACATTCATTTCTACCTTGAAGAATGAGCTCAAATACAACTTCTGTGAAATCTTCTCAGATACATTTTACTCTCTATCCTTTCTTTGCACCCTTAGCTCTTTTGCTCATAATTTCATTGTCTCAGTACTTTTAACTATCTGTTCCTTCTTTCTGCTTGCCTACGGTAAGCTACTTTGTTTCAACTGTATTTGTACACTTCCTAACTCAGTCACATAACCTATGGCACATAAAAAGTGTCAATAAACACTTGGTGAAAGATCTAGGAGTGTGTATTAACATGCAAATAAATGGCATAAGAGGTTCACATAATGGTTTATGATAGATTGCCATTAAGTTCATTTTAATAGTTATGATCATGTGGCTTCAAAAAAGTAAATGGGAAAACCAGTAAGCTGACTTTGTTTATTAACTCAGTATTTACACTAACTCTATTCACTCCATTGACTCTGACAAGTGACTAGATGATATGAAATGACTTCAAAGAATAACCACAAAGCCTTTGGCTGGTATGGATGGTTGAAGTCAAGTAACCAAGTTTATGCTTTTAAGTATCCTTAAGCCTCTCATTATATATCAGAAGAAGAGTTGTTAAGAGTTGAAGACACCATACAAAATGAGGAGGGTGGAAGGCAACAGAGAACAGATGCTTGTTTATCAAATTTTCAGTCTAATTTGACATCCTTGTGACTCATGATAGCCAACTTCAGTTACCTAATCTGACTCACTATTGTCAACTCTGCTTTGTCATCTCCTCAGTGTCAAAATACTGTGCTTTTAAGAGTGTTTTTCATTCTGTATGTGGAAGGAATAAAGGAGGAATCAGTGATATCTGGGATCTTGCCCACACAAGTGCCAACAACTATCCCACTTGGTATATTTAGCATAGTCTTACAAAGCAACTATCCAACAATTTATTGAGTAGTTACCATGTGCCAGTGCTTGCCAGGAATATCAAGGTCATACTGTGTAGCCTCTTTTCAATCTGGACAACTATGGTTCAGGGTCAAAGCAAAGTCTTCAACAAATTCTTAATGGGATGTTTGGACTAGCATTCTACCTTGGAGTCCCTGTAGATTTCCGTCATCTATAGAGCTCAGTTTGGTACTTTTTAAAATGCAGTAACATAGATAAACCTGATATTTCTGAGTTACTCTCAGTATATCAATGAGAAAAAAAATGATGAGTGGACTATATCACTCTGGGCACACAAATAGGTTTTTGAGATAAAGGCTGTGATTCACCAGCAGCATGGATTTGCTTCTATAGTTGGTGATTCAGTCTTCTACCACTCTGCTTTTACATGATTCGATGGAGCTAACCACATATAGTGATTTTTGTCTTCTCCAGGATGGTGAATGTCAGGATGCTTTCTCACTGGTGCTCCAGAAAAGACAGGTTTAAAGTCCCTGCATGTTATTAATGGTGTTGCAATTTCTACTTACAGATCTGACTACTCTGACTACCAGAAAGCAGCAGAAGCTAAACTAAGGACACCATTATCTAGCTTTCTTCTAAAGATCTAAGAAGATAGAACATCTTTTTTTCAAGTCCTCTCATTTCCTTTCATGTCAGTGGTGACTCAGGTGTGACAGATCATTAGTCTCATTGATAAGGTTGGGCAAAGTGGAGATGAGTGGTTTCACATGGCTAGGCAGTAGCAGACTAGGAGAACCTGTTGAGGATTCTCCCCACCAGACTACTCATTAGCTAATTGAATAGAGAGGAGGCTCTGGTTACTGCAGGACTCTGTTCTCTTCTTTCTCAACGGCTGGCATTCTCCTTAGTTAATCATCATTTCCCCATTAGAAGGGGGAGTAAAATAGAAATGACATTTAAAACGCAGCATGTATCATCCCTGTCTGAAAGCACAGCTTAGAGAAGTACCACAGTTGAACATCTTACCTAAACTGGACCGAGTGTTCGAACGTTCAATTATTGCTCTCTTGCTGGGATTATTTAGGACCGACCTCTTAGCAAGAGAAATGTCAGCTGTCACTCTTGTTATTGATATCCTATGAATAGGAACACAGAACAGAACAAGCCAGTAAAAATGTTAGAGGTCTCTTCAAGTGATTTATAACCAAAGTACTTAATAACCACTTTATATACTACAGTGCAACCACAATATAATAAAACATTGGTTACAAGTATAAACAGACTTTGGCTAGTGTTAAAATATAAGCAGAGCAGGATGGAGTAAAAATTTGGTGATTTAACAAAAAACTGCAGTAAAAAAAGCAGCTCTTTCTCCACTATCATCTGCCTGGCTGAATTCTTTCTTTAATTCACACCATACCAGGAGGGAATCAAAACATATGAATAAACCATGCACTTTCTAGGAAGCAGCAACATAATTTCTCCACACTTCACAGTTGACTTGCTCTTGATCAAGCCTCAGGAACTGCAAATGTTCTGCTTGGGCACCACAATTCTGCAGGTGAAGAGAATCCTCTTCATTTTGATCATCAAAGACAATCAACCAGTTGATAGCTATGTTGCATTCCTGTGCTCAATCATTAATTCATTATACATAGGCACTTTCCCACAGGCCCAAAGGACTATTTCATTTCTAAGAATATGAAAAATATGGTTTGCATATGGTGGGAGTCATAAGATGCTATAATTGAGGGCAATGTGAGAATTGTCCAAGATTTTGATGTTGGAAAGTATCCTATAATCGGGCAAGAGAATAGAATGAAGACATCACCCACAAATCGGGAGAGGGTTCTATTTGCGTATGATTTATCAAATGAGAGTCTCTAAAATTTACAGTTTCTAAATTACTAATTTTAAAATGGGATTGTTCAACTTCAGATTGCTATCTACCTGTAGAAAGCAAAGAATCCCTCTGTAAGCCAATTATTACCACCGTGGACTTTTCTCCACGCATCTTCAGAGCCTGGCAGAGTTCCAGAGAGAAGAGAAGGAGAACAGCACCTCTTACCTTTTTATACTCAGTTAGTGCACCCATCCACCTCCATTTTCAAGCTTCTTTGGGAAGAGGGTAGGAGTTATTAACAACTATTGAGTGTTATGTCATTTCACAGCTCTTTGGGGCAACACTGTCAGCACTCTCAGGAGACTTCACCAGACTTCAGTGACCTGAAGCCTTGGGAAAAATTTAAACGGACCTTTCACAAATAGTTGGAAATTACTTTTTTAAAACCTTTGTGCAAAAGGTCAAGGGCCATGTTAAACTCCTTGCTTATGTCACTGTATTGTACTTATAAGCTGCAGATGGTCAGGAAGAGATTTGGGGCCCTAATGAATTATTTGATTCCTTTCCAAATTGTCTTCTACAGAAATCAAGAATTTTGTGGAATACCTATGGGACCACTGAGAATAGTGAAAGGGACTAAGCCTGTAGGATTTATCCCTCCTATTCATGATGCCAGGGTGCTCCCCTGCATTTCTGTTTCTACATTGGGGCTTTAGAGATTATTTTATTGTAAAAAGTTGTTCAGCTACCAAAAAGACCTTGAAAACAACTGGTTTAGTACAACTTCTTCATCTAACCAAGAAGAAAACTGAGACTCAGCGAGAAGTTCCACATGGTTAGTGAGAGGCTAAGGAAGCCTAACACATGGGTCCGTGAGCAACAGGCCAGTATTTAATCACTTGACTCACAGTTCTCTTACAGTTTCTGTTTTCTTCTCCACAAACCCTTACTCTCCAGATATGAGACAACTTATCCAGTGCAGAGGCAATGATTGATCTTGACCAAAGGCATTTAATAGTCAGGATTTAAATAAGGTTAACATCAGTGAACTCCAAATCTGAGTCTTTATCATTCAGTAGGCTGCTACAATGAGGCACAAACTTTCACAGGCAGTCCTTGGGGTCAAAATGCTCCTTATTTACAGAATAGAGTTTGTTTATTTTGTATTTGTGTTTTTAGGTTTTTTTTTTTTTTTTTAGAATGGAGTTAATAAAAAAATACAGTCACGTTTCCAAAGCAATTCAAATATATGGCTAGAGAGAAGTGGACTGGTTTAGGGACAGAATTAAACTTTTTAGAATAATGACTTTTGCAGGGGCCAAAGATTCTAGTCTTTTAAGTAGAAATAAAAATTTCTAGTTTTATACAAATCAAATAGTAACCATTGCTTCTTAAAATTGGAAGGTACATCCTTATTTTTCTGAGTTATAAACATACTTTTATGATTTGCAAGCACATCCAAAGTTTTAAAAAACAAAACAACTAAAGTAGGGGGAAAAAGCTTCATCTATCTCAAAAACAGAAAAATGTGTGGACAATAAAAGCATTCTTTACTATATTATTAACAAATAAAATTTTTTTTGTAATTACATTCATCATTGAACGCTGTCTAGTTCAAATACTTTTTTCTTTTTTTACTTCAAGTAATAACCTTTCTACTTCTTTTCTTTCTATACTCATACCCTTTAGTGTCTATCAGACTCCTGTGCATCTTGTTTGATAAAGGTCACTAAAATTATCCCTGGAAAATCTTCCCGTGACATGATGTCAGTGTAGTCAAGTATAGCTTAACAATGGTCCAGTCGAGGACAGGCCTCATGTAAGACAGATCCTACTAGGCTACACAATGTAGCTGAGAAACATAACTATCTAGGTTATGTAGCTATAGTCTACGATGTTTGTACAACAGCAAAAACACCTAATAATGCATTTCTCAGTGTGCATCTTTGTTTCAGTAACTGACTACAATTACTGGTAGACAGATAAAAAAACTAACAGAAGTTCAGTCTCCCAATGACTAGTTATTGTAGAAAATATCACTAAAAACTAGCAAAAATCATTCTCTAAATCTAGTAAATTTTAAGTCCAACTGTTGCTACTTTTATTTTAGAATTCATGGTATAATTGTTGCCATCTATCATGAGCTAGGATTATTAGTTTTCTCTGAGTTTCTGTAGAAAGATACTACTTTCAATGATAATTTGACACATTCACTAAAAAATTATTAGTATTTCCATGTTGCTAAAGGAACAGGTATAAGATCCTTCTATATATTATCCTTGATATATCTGATATGCAGCCCTATTTGTATATTAACTTTTAAAAACTCCTAATCTTCATACAAAAAATGCTCCATAGAATAGAATAATAATGCACTGTGAGGAGAACAGAGATAGAGGATATAGGTAGATGTGAAGATTTTTTTCCTGGATCTTTCTCTTGCTGGTTGTGCGACCATAAACAAGACACCATTCTTTGTAGCCTTGGTATCCTAAACAATAAAATGGTGATAGTAGCTTTGCCAAACTATCTCTCTGAATTGTCATAAGGACCAAGAAAAGGAACAGATAAGTGCTACTTTTATCTATTTTTAGAATAGTTATAGTTTTAACTATTTTTAAAATAGTTATTCATAGTGCCCTAGGTTCATAAGCACAAGTATAAAGCTTACAAGACAACTTTTGAAAATTTGAAGACATGAAGGAGACAATTTCTTTATATCCTACCCTCAGAAGTTAGCAGTCTATTAAGAACTCTCCCATCCCAAGAGTCCATGGAACTTATATACACTTTTAGAGTGGAAGGATCAGGTCAGATGTACTGTAGTCAGCCTACTTATTCAAGTATTCTTGTCATTAATGTGTTCAATTAGTTATCTCTAGTGTTTGAGTGTCCATCAATGAATTTACCTTTGAATAGAAGATAGTAAAATAAGATGGTAAGAAAATGATATTGATAATGAAACAGAAGGTGCTATGTTGTTCTTTTCCATTAGTTGACTGAAATGACAACTTGTTTTCATTATTCATGTTTTGGTTGATTTGTGATAGTATCAATTGTTCCTATTTCCTTTTATCAATAAGCATTATCTCTTTGAGACTCCCTAAGTTTTATTCTCATCCTCTTTTTTTCAACTTTTTTTCTAACCCTTTGTTTTCTTTATTCCCTGACTAGTGGCTTCCTCTAGCTTCACACCCTATCTATATAAGCTACATAATAATCATTTAGGATTTTTGGCCATGGTCATATCACTTACAAAGTGTCTGATAACTACTATACAGCTGTTCTGATCCAAAAAGCCTAAAGTAACAAATTTGTTCATGTCTTTAAATGATTACTATAGCTCAACAAGTTGCACTTGGTCTGAAAGCTTGCTGCTCAGTCTAGGAGTGGTAGATTCAACCAGCAAAACAAACTTCATCTGAAAGGATGATTCCCCAGTGAGTATTAGTGATATGAAGTGATGATTGAAGTGCATTCACTGTGTCCTGGCCAGGCTGGTGCCAACGGGGTTACTTGTTAGGCTCACTTAGTTTATGCTCACTTAGCAAAAATCCTCATTAAGTACATATTCATATACACAGAGGGCCCTCAGGCACTATTTAATATGGTGTTTTTTGTTTTACTTACATGCATTACAGTTTGGTCCTATAATAGGAGTTATAGCAATAAAAGTACAAGATAAATAGCTCTGAAATGACTCAAATCATTTCTAAGGTATAGGAAAAAAGCAAGTACATGATTCTGTAATAGTCAAGCTATTAGACTTTGATCCAATTTGTTGAAACATTTGTTAACCAAGATCTAAAAAACAGCACAGAAGAAGAAAACCTCTTCACAAAGGATCCCTTTTTGGCTCTTCCAAAAACATAAAAATAAAAAGACTTTCTATTGACTGTTTTGTCTAATCTACTGTATTCAGTCAATGAAACACTGAGTAGGTTTCCATTAGAACATATTGTTTATGCTGTATCACTGTGCTAAAGCCTTCTGTGTAATTGTTCTCTTGGCTGGTTTCAATTAAAGACTATTTGTGGTTTTATCTCCTTTTATTAACTGGTAAAACAGAACATAGCAGATTGTCATAGCTCAAAATGTAAGGCTATTCTCCATTCAGTATACATGTGAGTCCTTGCAAAACTCTATACAAATTTCTTTTTTCCTTATCATAAGTATCCACATACTGAACCAATCAATTCATTTTTGCTTTCTGCTGAACTGGCATCTTTTTATTTGGAGGCAAGTCCATCTCCTACTCCCATCTTTAATATCTATCTTACTCTAACTCTCATGTCCATCAGCTCTCTCTGGGGCTGAGTCTTTTCATCCAGCTATTACTTTTGCTGTGTCTAATTCTTCCAGTATAGTATTCAGTGTTTTTCATTTTTCTTTGAAATAGCTTCATTCTTTGCCCATCTTTTTTAAAATGACAAAGGGATAGGATAAAACCATGGCTTTCTTTTTTTTTTTAATTTTATTTTTATTTATGCATAAAAGCACTAGGCCAAAGGTACGGGCAGTGAGAGGACCCACCAGAGACAGAGTGGGGAACAGAACAGGCAGACTGACTGAAATACACTGCTGAGGGGAACAGCAGGCAAGGCAGGAGAGGTCTGCCACACCATGTGGGTTGCCTCCCTGGCCAGAGGCAGGGATCAAACTCATGCTGCAGTGGCTATGGTTTGCATCACAGTATGTTGCTTAACCCATTGCGCCACCAAGGAGGGCCTACCATGGCTTTCTTATTAAGCCCTTTGTGTCCACTAGATGAAGGTGGCAGAGATTATTATTCAACAAAATCTATTTCTTCTTCCTTCTGGACACATGGCTAGACTACTTCCCAGATTCCTTTGCAATTAGGTGTGGTCATGGGAACAAGTTCTAACCAGTGAAATGTGAGAATCAACATGTGCCACCTCAGTGTGGCAAGATCCTGTCCCTACCTTCAGGCTAAAGGCCCCAAGTACCAGGTAGAACAAACTTTCTGCCCAATCCTCCCCTCTCCCACTCCATTCCCCTCCCAGCTAAGAAACACCCATGTTAGACTGTTAAATAAGCAACAAACTCACTTCCACTGTGTTTGAATCATTATATATTTTGAAGTTTGTTTATTAAGGTCACCTAGCCTATACTAACACTAATTTACTTAGCAATTTACAATTGGCACTAAAGCAATCTGATTCTTGAAAGAAAATCTTAATTATTGGAACTAAAATCTCAGTTTATCTTCTTTGTAGATAGCCCCAGAAATTAATGAATATTTTAACACTATTGTCCAACAGATTCTTCTTTTGACAAATATATACAATTTGAACTTAAAGCATAAACAAAAATTTTTTTTAAGATTCTTATTTTATTTTTATGCATACATGATCTGGGGTACAAGCCAGAGTCGCGGGAGGTGAAAGGATTCACCAGAGGCAGAGCGGGGAGCAGAACAGGCATATGAACTGAAATACACTGCTGAGGGGAGCAGCGGGCGAGGCAGGAGAGGTCTGCAGTGCCATGTGGGTCCCCTCCCTGGCCGGGGATCAAACTCGCACTGCTGTGTCTTGGATGCTTGACAGTAAGGTGCTCAACCCACTGTGCCACCAGGGAGGCCCTCGAGTTTGTTTGTTTGTTTGTTTTTCTTACAATACTGTTTATTAAAATCTATTTGAAGATATTTAAAAATATTTTAAAAAATACCTTCAGATACTTAAATATTTGTTAAGTAGGATGTCTTCATCCACACTTCTCAGTACATATTTATGTTTTCTCCATTTTTAAAGAGGTTTTAGGTTTCTGCATGTGGTTATTTTTATATGGAGAACATTCTGCATTGTGAAAGAACTTAATACTGAATATTGAATCAAATGGACTTTTTATCATTTCTCTGTGAAACACAGAAACCCTTTCTTTTACAAACTGATAATAAAATTATTTGATGGTTAATGACAGAATCATATTGATAATGGGCCATGGTAGAATACATACAAAATTAACCAATAAAAATAGCAAAGTATTTCCTAATTAAAAAAGAAAACCAGTACTAAACATCCAAAACTATTATTCCCAACAAAATAGTTACTTAGGGAGACTTTTCTTAAGCTCTTTGGGAAAATATTTCGTATACTCTTCTTTTGAGGAAATTCAGTACTTTATTATGTATACCTGTATTACACACACACACATTCCCAGTTGCTATTACCCAGCTTGAACATTGAGTCACCTTATTGTCAGAAGTAATTTATATTTTAATTAATATTTTTCATTCAAGTTTGGTCTGAATTCACTAACAAGTGAGAAAATAAAGTCAAACACATGCATTTAAATTAAACAAATAGATTATTTTCCTCCTCAGTCCCTTTTCTTTGGGGGATTCAATGTTATACTTTATAACTTCTTCTATTCAAAGCTTTAACACTGTACTCTTTCCCCTTAGAGAGAACTTGTGCAATCATTGGAGACAGAACCACAAATCAGTGTATCATACATTTGTTTAAAGGAAAACAAAATACAAAAACATCTATATATGTCTCACCTCCCATCAAACCTGTGCTTCAGGAAATCAAAGAGGGCTTTCTGCATCATGTCTGTTACCTTTGCAGAGGTGAGAAAAAAAGAATGAGGCAAACACACACAGAGAAAGAGAGAAGTCAAAAGTGAGAGAGGTGGAAGGGATGGGTGCTGTGCTGAGCAAAGACCTTATCACAGCAGATCCCTCTCCGAGGGGTATGGTAATTATAGTGGAAGGTGTTTGATACTTAACCACTCAGAATTGCTGTTCCCCAACCCCCCAAGTTTCTCTCCCATGGTGTTGTGGAATGAAACAGCAATGTTCACTAGATCCAGGGCAAACCTTCTCTTACAAGGGGCTAACAGACCATACTAAGCTGGCTTTGTGTGTAGGTGCTACCTGCATTGGTAGGTCTGGCTGTACTTGCCCCCAGCAAGGGGCAGCTGGAGACTCTCAGGCCAGACCTAGGTTCAGCTATCCTGCAAGTCTGAACATGTGGGCATTCTCTAGGCCCTGGGCTGGATTTCTGAAGACTATACTCCAGCTCTGTCCTTTGACATTCAACCCTGAGAGGAGGAGGAAGGGAGAAAGGAGGGGGTGGAAGGGAATGGAAGAGGGAAGGAGAATGGTAAGTGGGGTTCTTAGAGAGTCATCAGTTCATTCAGCATATGTGTACTGAGTGCCTATGATGTGTCAGACATTGTCCTAACATAGTGGGAGAGGTTCCTTGAGATTACCACCTTCATATTTTTCCCTCTTATTCTTACCTATGCTCACACAAAGTCAAAAGCAACATCTGAAATCTAAATGTTTATCTTTTCCTTCTCATATAGTATAATTTAATCTCTGGAGAAGTTCACTAATATTTTTGTTGGAGTTTTCCCTCCTTCTTATGTCCTTTAAAACAAATAAGCGGAGAAATACTTGGTCGAATATGTTGCTTATTGAGCAATTGCAAAGTGAGATTGTTGGTGCTTTGAGGATGTAGGTTTGCTGGCAGAGTGCTTATATGTTCCCTTGTGTTGCTCATATTTCTTTCTTTTTTTATATATTAACTTTTTTTTAATTTATATATTTGACATCAATTGTCATCTTTGATTATTTCTAATAATCACAGGAACACTTGATACAGATTAAGCCCTTTATATTTAATACAAAGCAAACCTTTGATCACAACCAATTACCATTGTTTTTTTTTTTTTAAGATTTATTTATTTATGCATACAAGCACTGGGGTACAGGCCAGAGGTGTGGGGGTGGTGAGAGCAGGGAGCAGAACAGGCAGATCAACGGAAGCACACTGCTGAGGGGAGCAGCGGGCACAGCAGGAGAGGTCTGCTGCACCATGTGGGTCCCCTCCCTGGCCGGCAGCAGGGATCGAACTCGTGCTGCAGTGACTGCAGTTTGCTTCATAGTGCGTTGCTTAACCCACTGCGCCACCGGGGAGGCCCCAATTACCATTGTTTTAAGGGAGATTTTTCTGCACAATGTTATGCAAAAAGGACAGAAGTGTGTGAGAGAGGGAAGAAAGAACACAGGCTATTCCCCCTGCCTTACGTGCTGTGACCTCCTCCACTTGCTCCTGCATTTAAATAGGTCCTGGAGGAGCACATCCCAAGTGACTGTCTCCCAGGTTCTTGACCAAGAACTGAAGCATAACAGTGCAATATTTGTACCTCATAACCCTTCAGTGACGGCCCCACTAAGACCACCGGACGCATGGATGGCACAACATCGTAAGGAGGGATGTGCTCCGTCTGAAAGAGATGGTTCAACACGCATGACAGGGTGAGAATAAGCACACCTCCTCCAAAGCCACCACATTCATGATTATTCTCTCGTCAAATGAGGAATGATTACTACAGGTCCCCTCTGAGGAGGCTCATCTCTTGTTTTATAGCCACTTAGGTCACTGAAATGGAGCATTGCAGGCAAATATGGATAGGAACCTTAATGGTAGATTTAAAAAGGAAACACAACTTACCACTTTTTGCTTCTGTTTTGCTAAAAGACAACAATGAGAGCCATATCAAAATATGTAATCTTTGTAAATAATAGTACATGACTTTAAAAGATGGAAGGATGTACCAATTTGTCCCTGCAATTCTCGTCATCACCCACTCTGGGGTACTGCTCTATTATTTCATCCCAAACAAGCCAATTTTGAAGACATATGAAAAATCAAACCACTTCTTTCCTGCACAAATGACCTAACATTCTGATTTCATGCTGGGCAGGAAGGGTGGCAGGGACTCATAACAGCATGAGAAGTTCTGGGCCAGCTGGGAATCCTGGGTTATTCCCCTGCTGGACACAGCATACAGCATGGTGAAAACAACTTGGATAAATAAAATTTTATGAAAGGAAACAGAATCTGCAACTTAGGCAGACATGATTATCACCTCTATCACTAGTTAAACATGGACTGTTTAATTTTGGTGAACCACAAGAAAATTTTGCAGTCCTTTATGTGTTCTTAAGTCTTTTTGTCCATTTTCCACATGATGCACATATTTTCCTACTGTTGTTGCTCTTAATTTCAAATGTTTATAATCAATTATCCCTACTCTTTCCTATTTGCAATAATGAAAATTACAATGCCTTAAATGTCTAATGAATAAGGATGAGGCAAAATAAACTCATTATCTGATGAAAGTAACTTTGTGGTCATCCAAGCAGGCCTAGTCCATTTGGGGGTAGCTCAGACACCTCGTTTGATTCAGAATTCTGGAGATCAGGAAGGATTCACAAAACCAGTATCCAAATACTTAGAACTCTTTCAACCAATCAAGTGTCCTGCAGTTATGGTAGTCTACGAGAAATTGTTGGACTTGTCATTCTGAATGGGTAATACCAGAGGCCCTAATGCAGCATTAATTTTGATCCAGAATAAAATTAGCCTATAGGAATCAGGAATGTGATGGAAGAAAAGTTCTCACTTGAATATCTCCATAATTTCCAAATATACAACTTTCCATAATGTCCCTTCATTACTATTAATTCTAAGGCTCAGCTGTCTTCTGTATAAAAGAAATTAGGTCATCTGGGCCCAACCTCATTATATGCCTCAATCTCCCACTCTTCACAGCCCAGGAATTACCAATACATCCTAAGGTTTCACATGGAGTCTGGAACAGAGCATATTCTTGAGCACCTACAACTTTTATTTTTTCTTTTTAATATACCTGCAACATATTAAATTCTGTTGGGTTCTTGGATAGAAAAATGAACTTGTCATTGTACACAATGGACAATTACGGCATGTGGGGGTAAGATTTTTTGAAGTTATAACTGTCTGAACTTTTAGGCCATAAATACCCTTTAAATCAAATCAAATTACAATAGAAAACAAATGAGCAATGGAATACCTGTAGGAAAATCTTTATGTGAAGTTTTGAATGATTTCCAAATTAATAAAAACACTGCATGCATGTTCAATCATTGAAAAAGGAATACATCCCTTAAAACTTAACTCAAATCCTCACCTGTTGATGTGGGTGTTGCTCGAAATGTCCCTGATACCATTTCCCCAAGACTTGAAGAAGAATTTCCACTGGATTTCCTAGGTTACAGGAAAGAAATTTAAGACTCATTCCCCAGACTCCTTGAAAATAGAACTGGAAAGTACAAAGCTTTCTTTGGCCTTTATCCTACTAAATAATTCAAAACATAACAAACCCTGCTATAAAGAAGAACTTCAAGAATCTATCCAAATGTTTTCTTTCTCAGGGAAAATGGGAACCTGGAAACACTTTGCAAAAGCATCTCTCCTAGTTATTCAGTGCAGAAATGCAGCAAACGAACCACTGTCAGGAATGTTTTTGTGAACTGCTTGATTAACTAACACCATCACCAATGCACTAGACAGAAGTCAACACAGCTCAAAAACAAGAAGGAGAGCTGGAAGAAGCATTTATTCTTAAAAATAATTATGTGGAAGTCAGAAATAAGAAGGGACAGTAAGGGTTTTGTCACAAATGCTAGACATGGACTGGAAGATCATTAGTACTGGTCTTATCCGCTGGAGTCCACAGGTACTAGGAGCCCACGGGATCCTCAGAGGTGACATTCCTACTCCACCAGTGTCCTTCCCTTTCAATGGTTAATAGTGTGGTAGGAACAAGAAAATCTGATTTCTTACTCTGGCTTTGTCACTTACTAGTTGTGGGACCCAGATACATCAAATTATGCCTTTGAGGCTGTTTCCCCATTTAGGAAAAGAGAAGCTGTACCTCACAAGGTTGGTATAAAGACAAAAATAAGATTTATGTATATGAACTCTTGGCTTTACTCTTGTGCCTACTGAAAAGTAAATATTTAGTTAAAAAATACTCAATAATTTTTAAAAAATTAATAATATTGTGGAATAATAATGACAGCAATAAAATAACAACTTTAGAAATAACTCACTGATTATTTCATTCAACAAATATTTATTTAATGTTCATTGTTCTAGCAATCAGGAATGCAATAGTGGAAGATATCAGTAGCAAACAAGATGAATAGTTTTTATATAGTATTTTGATGGTAATAATTGCAATAAAGGAAACTATGTCAGGGTCTGAGAGAAAGGCAGTAAGGAAAGGGATGTGGAAACAGTTTTAATCTGTGTACCAGGAAAGAGGCCACTGAAAAGGTGGTATTTAACAAAGATCTAAAGTAGATGAAGGAGGGATCAGGTAGAAATGTGAATGACAAGGTCCCAGTAAGAAGAAACAGCAAGTGCAAAGGCCCTGGGGCAGGAACATGTGTTCCTGATATGTTGAGGGAGCAGCAAGGGAGACAAAAAATTTAGAGAAAGGAATAAAAGGGATTAATAATAGTTCAGGTATGTCATACAAACTTAATATATTGATAACTATAAGTGGGGATAACTGTATTTTCTAAATCTCCTATTAATATTTAAGAGGTTCCAATTATGACAAAGGCAAAAGAGTCCCTAAAAAACAGAAGTGTTTTTGAAATAGAAGAGGGTACAATAGAGAAGGGAAGTTGAGAGTCAAGAGGAAGAATAGCTACCTTAGGCTTTTCGAAACATAATTACACATCTCAAATCAAGGTTTCATTGTAGGCTCACAAAACATGCTGGCTCTGTTTTCTCATGTCTCTGGCTTCACTTGTATTCCTGAGACCTTTAGATACCTGCATTCTAAGGTCCATATGACTACTTAATTAGTTTATTAGAAGTTGGTTCATACAGTCTACGTTCATTCCATCACCAAGAGATAGCAGATGCTATAAAAACTCACAGGAGAGAAAATGCTACTAGCACAGGGACCCATGTGCTCCATGGCACTGCAAGCGCAAAGTTAACCAGGAAGAACCATGATGGCAGGTGAGGTCAAAATCCCCTGGGGAAAGGATGCCCTATCTAACTGTCATGGAAAAAAGCTTCAGTTCCAAGGAGCACTTGCTGAGGCTGTAGAAGAGTGGATGGCATTCATGTTGATGCCAGTGGTGTCAGGTGCATGCAATGGAGAGAGTGAATAATCTGAAACACCCTTGTATCAATTTCAGAAACAACTTGTATGCAAAGAAGTCTTTAACTTTAAAGCTTACTTTGGAAACTTCACAATAAGCAAACCTGAAAGTATCGCTTCATTTTCCTACCCTCCTCTTCTCCCCCCCAAAAAACATTTATAGACAGGAAGGAACCTTACCCTCCGTGAAAACGTCCTCTTTTTTGTTCTTGCTGAATCCGTATGTTCTCCAATCTAAGTGGACTTGGGATGAAACCAATCTCACAGCCCTCTTTCACTAGCCTTCCTATCCACCAATCATTGTTATATTTCTGGAATGCAGAAATAAAGCTCATTAACAATAGTAATTCACTTATATTCCATTACTTATTTTCAGAGGACCAGAAAAACAAAATGCTATTCATACTATATAGTAATATACTATATTATGTATTATACATAGAAACCACTTATGATATATATGCATCCATAGACTAAAGGAAGGGTCTGTAAACATTTTCTCTAAAAGTTCATGTAGTAAATATTTCAGATTTTAAACATTAAGTGAGCATGCCTCACTCACAATAAACCTTTTCTTTACAAAAAAGGCAGTAGCTAATTTGGTTTGTGGGTCACTTTTTGCCAATGCATAGGCTAAAGTTAGGTCTTAACCTTGAATTCCTTCAGTCTTCTTCAAGAAGTCCTAGCCAATTCTTAAGAATAGGTTTCAGGGCCTCCCTGGTGGCACAGCGGGTTGTGCGCCATACTGTGAAGCATTTGCTGCATAGCAGTGTGATTTCAATCCCCGGCCAGGGAGGGTCCGGACCCACATGGTGCAACAGACCTCTCCTGCCTCACCCACTGCTCCCCTCAGTAATGTAATTCTGTCGATCTACCTGTTCTGCTCCCCAATCTGTCTCTGGTGAATCCTCTCACTTCCCGTGACTCTGGCCTGTACCCTGGCTCTTGTATGCATAAATAAATAAATAAATAAATCTTAAAAAAAAAAAAAGAATAGGTTTCATAAGAATAACTAAGCATCAATGTAATTGGAACTCTGGAAGACAAGATAGGCAAGTCTGAGATTCGTTTGTTGTCAAAGCTTTCATATAAAGATTCAATAATGTCTGTAATCAATGCTCACTGGGGAAGAATT
This sequence comes from Galemys pyrenaicus, assembly GCA_019455555.1. Lineage (NCBI taxonomy): Eukaryota > Metazoa > Chordata > Mammalia > Eulipotyphla > Talpidae > Galemys > Galemys pyrenaicus. The sequence goes on from JAGFMF010011870.1 coordinate 4,812,704, forward strand.
ATAATACTCCAAATTTAGGTTTGCAAATTAAACTTCATCTTACTACCCAAAGAAACCTACTTTTACAAAGGCTAAGCCTATTGTACAATTTAGATGTCGAAATTTTGAAATAATTTCCAAATGGCCTGAAGTGCAACAGAAATGCTGGTATTTCCATTTAAATAAAGCACCATGACATGTAAATTTGAAAAACAAGTTCCCACAAAAGCTTCAGTCAATGTCAATGTTAATGGGATCCTATTTGATGAGTCAGCAAACCTGCTTTTTAATTCTCAATCTGATGAATCCTAGGCTAGATAGCATATTTATTCCATGTCACCTGCCTCAAGGTTTCAGCCAGGTTGACTTCTAGAAAGTAGAGATACCTACTGTTCACATACTCCAGAGAGGATTTCAAAAACTTCTGTTCCTGTCTTTATTAGTTTTGGGTAAAATGACTCTTTTACTCTTTGATTTAAAGAATATATTTATTTTTCAAAATGTAACAATTGTATATACCACACTGTTTACCTCAGAGAAAATTTATGTGTATACAACATTGGCACTCTGTGAAGGGGGAAAGGATGGTTTCATTGAATCACCACAGCATGAAATTCTGTGAAAGTGAATAATTCTGACTAACGGCCACACACTCAAAAGCAAAAGGATATGCTTTAGGGATTTGGCATTATTATGTGCACAGCTCCTATGCCAGGCATGCATGCATGTGGTATGAGATTGTACCAAAAAAATGTGAGTTGACCTAATATAAAATCTTGAACAATCTAGGTCTTACTTTCCTCTATATACCCGACTTTTATTTCAGGATAATAGACCTGAAATAACAGGCCTGTTTATTTTGGAATTAACAAAAGGCAAGGGGATCTTTTTAGAATCTTTGGTCTGGAATCTAAATTTTACTGTGGTGGGGACAAAACAGACTATGAGTCATAGTTTCCTAGGGCTTGAGTTATTTCCTGAAATTAAGTTAACTCACTGGAACACTAATTTATTAAATGGTACCCAAGTGACCTTAAAGGGCTTCCTAAAATGGTTAATGCAGTTTCCCACTCTGATTTAACTTAGTTCTAGGAAACAGCTAAAGCACAGGGAGAATCTGACTCAATGTAAATGAAAGTTCTTTGAGGCTACTTGGGAGAAAGTTGTCATGGACATTAAAGAGCTTAACTAGCTAGTTATTTGGTGTATGTGATAAGGAGAGCTGTAACTTTTTGAAGCAGTTCAGCTTTTTATTACTAAGAAAGTACTTAAAACAATGTATAGTAGATAGTCTTTTAGGGAATGGACTAGAGGAAAGGCTATAACTTGACTATAGCAATGTGTGTTGAACTGGAGTATGTGTTAATTGGTGGCACTGTCCCCTTAATATTCTTCCAACCCTTTTCATTTCGATTCCCTAAAATGATTTGTGCTTTTTTCTCTTTCTAAGGTATTTTCTTATCTGATATTTTCAAGATCTAAAAACAACAAGTGGCTCTAATACACATAGGGTTATCAATTCAATACTATACACCAGAGTGTCAGAATGAAGAGAAAGTCACAGATCAGTGAGCATGTAGATAAAAAAGCATCCAGTGGGACAAATTGAGAATACTTATAAAATGAAAAAAAGCAATGAAATACCACAAGGAATATTGGTGTGAGTGAGCATGCATGCAACATATGAGAACTTGTCTTTTAAAGGGCTGCTTCTCTTTGAAAACAATGGGTATTAGCAACTAATAAGTATAGTTTGGTCATTTTTGATGGAAATAGTAGAACTAAAATGAATGTGACCATTCACATGCCATGGCACATGCTGCGGGTTGGGGGTCTTTGTCTTCTAGCTAGATGGAGACATCTTTGCCTCACCAACAAGAAACCAGAAGGTAAAAGCTGATGCTTCCCATGACCCAGGCTCCAATATGTGCCTGCACTCATCTTTCTCCTGCATGTTACAATGAGTAAGTGCTACCTTTCTGTCAAAGATCTGCCCCTCCACTGGTGCCAGTACCCACCCTTACTGTCTACTCAAAAACTTTTACTCCTTTGCCATCAACCTTTACTTTTCCATCAATTACTCCCGCACTGTACATGAGCATGTACAGTTGCTCCAATATTTCCCATCTTGAAAGAAAAGCTCTTTTAATTTCATATTCTCTTAATTCTAATGCCTTGTTGGTATCAACTTCCTTGAAAGCACGGTCCACACATGCTAAATAACTTCCTACCTTCCCTACTTTCCTGATTCAGCCTCCCTTCTCCTCAATTCCAGACAAAGGTCCCAACACTTTCATGCCACTGGCCACCATGTTACCAATCCAATGTTCATTCTTCACTCCTCATTTTTTTAAAAGATTTATTTTTATTTATTTATGCATACAAGAACTGGTGTATAGGCCAGAGAATCAGGGGGTGAGAGAATTCACCAGAGACAGAGTGAGGAACAAAAAAGGTAGATGTACTTAAATACACTGTTGAGGGGAGCAGATGGTGAGACCGGAGAGGTCTATTGTGCCATATGGGTTAGCGCCCTGGCCGGGAATAGAACTCATGTGGCAGTGGCTGGCAATAGCTTGATATTTCTGAGACTTTAACTCCTGTGCCACCAGGGAGGCCCCTCACTCCTTATTTTAAGTGAAATGTCAATAAGTTCTCCATAGTTGAGTGCTTCTCCTTTTGGATGCTCTTCTGTCTTGATGTCCATGCACTTCTTTGTCCTGATTTTCCTCCTCTCTCTTAGACCTCTTCTTTTCCAATTCTTCATCTTAAAAATTATTTTCCTGTTCCCCACCTCTCTGGGATGGAATTCCTTTGGGTTTGATCAAGGGCATTCTCTCACCCTTTACTCTCTCCTAAGGTGACTTCTCAACTTTATACATTTGATTCAGTCTTTTCCTTTTAGCTACTACTTTTCTAGTTGATATCTCCTTTGAGGTTTCTACTTCACAACCTCCCTCCCTACCTGTCCTCTCCCCACCCTAGTCACTTCAACCTCAGTTGCTTAATTCCTTAAGCCTTGATTTCCTTAATCATCCTTGATTTATCCCTCAAGCTTGGTTCCTACAGTTGATCCATCACTATGCTCTTCATTGAATTGCCAGAATATATCTCAGATCTGTCTACCTCTCTCCATCTCACAACCACCATGCAAGCTCAATCCCATTATCTCTCACCTAGAATAGTTCTAATTGCCTCCCTGATACCAAACATATCTCACTGCAAACCACTGTCCCTAGAACAGAGTAACCCTTAAAATATTTCATCCCATTATGGTGTTAAAATAAAATGTTTCATTCCATTCCTCTGCTTTTAATGATTTCACTGGGTTCTCATTACATTTAGAATAAAATCTGAAGTCTCACCATCACAGTAAGGTGCTACTTAATTGTGCCCACTTGTGTCTATAACTTTGTTTCCTGTTGCTAGGCTTCTAGCTCAATGATTCTAGTCATATGGCCTTTTCCCAGTTACCTGATTGTTTTCTCCTCAGACTATTTTCCTACCTCAGAGCCTTCTCCCTAGAAGGTTCTCCTTGTTCTTTTGAAGGCTGACTCTTCCTCTTTTTAGTTCTGTGCTTAATGGTCACACTTTCAGAAAGGCCTTCAATGTAGCATGTCTCCTCTCTGCCTTCTTTGTTTGCTATTTGACACCACTCTCCACCCTTTCAAGTAAGCTGGAAAAACTGGTCTCCTTTCATTTTCTATTTCATTTCATTCCTTTCATTTTCATTTTTCTACCTCACTTTCTCCAGTATTCTTTGTCCCTGTGAAATTTCTCAATGTTGCCCTTAACTATTTGCCCTTAACTCTCCCTCTAGCTCCTACCATGATTCCCAGTCTTTTGTGACATCCCCTCCACCATCTGAGTTATTATTCCACAACATAAGACTGTCACATATGGCCTTTACCTAAATTCTTCTCCATTGCATTGCCTGATGATAAAGTCCAGGCTTCCTGTCAGGGCCTAAAGGTACCATTTTATCTGACCCCTGCCCCTCTGACCTGGCCCATCCCCTGTACTACTCCCGACTTACCACCCTTCAGGCCTGTGGCATTGCTCCTGACTGTCACTTCACTTTATGCTATCTCTACCTTCTCCCAACCTGAACATCCTCAGACTTCACTGCTTTTGGAGAATTTTTGGGCCTCTTGAGCCTCTCTTCCAGTCAGGTGATCCTTACTGCTTTCTTTCCCACAACACCAATCCAGTTTTACTGTAGTGGAAATTGTCATCCTATGCAGAAACTGTGCATTTGTCAGTCGCTTCCACCAGACTTGGAGCTCCCTGGCAGTGAGAACAGTGAGCCTTCATCTCTGATCCACTATTGCTCAATATCTGAGATGAGTAGATGGGTTAATGAAAATTTATGATGTTATTATTCCACTTTTTGAGATGTGAACACTCAAGTCCTCTTTGTACCACTCAATCTATTAAGATTTCTGTTTCCCAAAAATCTGGTGTGTTTTCTTAGTTTTAATATTTTCTTCTATGACTACGCAATTACTCAAGATGTTTAAAAGATGATCAGAGGGCCACAGATTTGTCCTAAGCCCATCCAATGATGACTGTGAGTCAATGTCTTAAATGTCTTAAAAAGCTGTGATCTCAGGGTCTAAGTCTCAGTGAGAATGAATGGATCTGGAAGGTCTAACAAACAAAATAGGTAACACACTGGCAGCCTCTCAGGGTTCCTTTTTGTTTGGCTCTGAGTTGATTGATGGCCATGACCTTATAGAAGGTTAAAGGGCATAAAATGTCCTGCATTTACCTCTTTAATGTGTAGGAAGTCCTTGGCATCAAAGGAGATGGCTGTGCTTGGAACAGGCACATCCTCATCCAAGGCGCCACAGTAGCTCACGTTCGTCTTCACGGCAAATGCCACAGGTTTGGACTGAGGACAGAATCATGAAATAAGGGTGGAGGGAGGAAGACAGCAGACAATTTTCATATTGAAATAAACAAGATAATTAGTAGTACAGACACAAAGGAAAATCATTTTTCAAAGATGGATCAAAGCAGCTTGTATATTCCCAGGTAGCAATGAAAAATCCACAGAAGAGTATAAAAAAGACACAAGTCCATCAGGCAACCATTTTACCTTCCTGTAGGTATTTTCCAATACCCCCAAACAAAGAACTGTGCCCTAAAATACTGAAGAGGGATGGAAAAATCAGTCTGCTCTGTTCTGATAAGTCACGAAACTTACATTTGCTATTTTAAACAATAACAGACATTCCACACTGTGGAATGTATGCAAGGCTTTTAAAAAATGGTGAAGAGAAGTTAAATAAATATTTTTGAAATAGCCTCAGATCTGAAACCTATGTCCCCTACTCAGTAGAATACCTTGTCCTGTGAGAGAAAGAAAGAACACAAGGGCTAGTCAGGATTAGACAGGAAGAGCAGAGCTGTGCACATCACCTTCTCCCTACCAAACACAAGCTGGCTTGAACCTCTTTTTTTGGGGCATGGGGAAATAAAATTTAGATTTATTTAGCTACAGTTGTACTAATATTATTTAATGTCTTTTATTTTTTAAAATGAGCTACCACTGGCTTCTTCACTGTATATGATGTAGGTGTGCAGGTTCACACCTCAGCTGCATGTCACCACACCATGTCCACCACCAAAACACACTTAGCCCTTACCACTTCCCATTAGGTCCCCTCCCACTTTGTTCTCATCCTCTTTCCACCTCTCAGTTCTATAGTCATATTTGGCTTAGTTTTGTCAGTTCTTTTGCTTTTTCCCTCTACATTCCATATGTGAGTAAACTCATTGGGTATTGTTTTTCTTTTTCTGACTTACTTCACTTAGCATAGTGTACTCCAGATCCATCCATATCATTGCAAATGGCAAGAGTTCTTTTTTTTTTTTATTGCTAGTTAGTACTCCTCCATGTATAAATAAATGCTCCTCTCCTCTGCTGTTGGACACTTAGCTTGCTGACTCTTTTTATACAAATTCTTCCCCTGCAAGTGCTTTTGGGCTGGTACAGTCTCTTAGAAACTAAGCACACACAATGAAAGCTAAAAGTGCTGCCACTGATATTTGAGTGACCACAATGGCCACCAAAGAGAGTCCAAAAGAAAGCTAAAACACAATTGGCACAATGAGACTCAAGGTTTCTACAGTGCTAGACTGCTTTACTATTGGGTCACTTACTGCCAATGGGATGAGTTGGAGTCTCACGATTTCTTTCACAGACACAGCCAAAACCCTCTTCCACCAAACAAGCAGATATGCTAGGTGTCAAAGCAGATGAAGACACCTCATTTGCCTGCATCATATCCCACTTATTGCTATTTTAAAGATTTTATTTTTAAAAACATATAAAAAAGAAGGGATTCACTTTATTGAAGCTTCAAAGTTTCTTTCAAAGATTAGAAAGACTCATAGGAGAATGTCATGAAGAGCAAGAAAGAAGGCAGGTCATGAACCCTGTTTTTATATTTTGAAATTGTGTATAATATTTCATTTGATGAAATGGTCTATATTGAAAAGGAAAAAAAAATATGAAACACATGGAAAGGAGCTTTCTAGTGGCTTTTCTGGTTCTAACATTCAAAAATGCAGTGTTCTTCTTGCCTCCTATGGGTATAGAGATTGCTATGGAGGCCCCTCCCTATGAGATATCTCATGGTCTATTTTGACAATGTCTTACATTGCTTGTCTGCTGAAATTCTAACTATTGTTCAAAGTACTGAAATTCATGCTGAATTTGAAGTTGGACATTGAAACAAAGAGGGAAGAACAAAGAAAACAGGAGATTAGCATAGTACAGGTGTGGCTGTAGTGAACGCTGATGTCATCAAGAACCAGGGCTCAAGAACGGGTGGAGCAAGCTGGTGCCTTAGGAGACTGCCAAGCTGGGATGTGGCAAACTGGATACTGGCTACAATTGCCAAGTTGGAAATTGGCCAACAACTCACCACCAACACTAAAGAGTGACTGAAGGATCAGTCTCAAGAAGTGGATTCCTTGGACTACTGTGAATGGATTAGAATGTTTTATAATCTATTTCCAAGAAATGTGAGGCAAGGGAAAGCAGCTGATACCTTTGGAACAACCTGCCACTTTGGAACCAAAAGGGAGGGGAGAATGTCACCTTTGCTCTCTCCAACTGGATAGCGGCTTGCTGCTCTCTCTCCTGACGAATTGCTTCTCGATCCTCTTCCAAAGAGACATCGGAATCAGACGGCCTGCTTGTGTAGGAATCTGCTGAACCCTGGAAAGGAAAACCCAGAATAGTTTGAATGAAGTGATGTGGAGCTTCTTAAATTGTCATAGATGATAGCAGTATCCTGGAGCGAACTCTTTTCATTTGCATAGAAACTGATGCGTACATTCTGTGCTTTATTGCAGATATAAATTTGGATGGCAGAATATAGTTAAGCATCTGAGTAATTCAGAAGGTAGCAATGTTGTGAAGGAAAATATTTTGACTAGATTAAGTGCTAGGAAGTAAACTGCAATGAAAATTATGTGATATTCAGCCCCAATTCTTCCTGCTATCTTTATATTAAGTCTTTATTCATTTACAAAATTGAACTTCCATTTCATTCTCTCTTTTATGTATACATCTACAGGAAGAAAAGACTCAGCCAATTATTAGAGTTAAAATCTCCCTATATTTTGGCTTACAGATGTTTGATTTGCCTAAGGTTTTAACAAAATAAAACAGAAACTTACATTAGTAAATTGATTTACAATTTCAGTGTCAACACCATTGAACTGTTACACTATTAAAACTTCAATCACTGTGTGACATTAGCTGTTCTTGGTCACTACGCTACTAGAACAACATTGTAATCCAGTCTAACATATGTGGCAAAGGTCTGGGGGCATCCAACATCACCTGGTGCTCATGTTATTAGAAGAGATGAAAACCATGGCAGCTAGTTCAAAAGTGAAAAACAAAAACAAAATTGCAAATTTTTCTTATGGTTGCTAAAGGAACATCATCATTATAATTCCCTTAAACTAGGATTAGAAGTTGATGTTTGTACAGATGATGACATAATGGAGGTATTGATAAAATAGGTGTTTTGGCATGTTTCATAAATCATGAACTGATTTTAAAAAGCAAAGATAACCATATATGGCTAAGAATTTGCTTTCCATTGCAAAATATAGGTCTCAGAATGATAGATGGCTGGAATGGACTTTTTATACATTTTCTAAACTTAGAAGTGTTAGGGTTTGTTTATGTTATTTCTGAACTTGTTGCATGTGAGGGCAGCTTTATCTCTCTCCATAAAGGATAGCATTCTAGCCAGGGTGATCCTTCTTACTATAAAAAAATCCCAAATCAGAATATCTAGGTGGCCTGGAACAATAACTCTGGCTAGAGGTTTTACTGGAGGGCTCAATAGAATACTGTTTCTAACTTTTATCTCTGCGTTCCACTTCAGAAAACTTAAAGCAAGTTTTAAAGTTTGAAATTTTGTATAATGGGATGTTGCTGAATTTATAGGGTTAAATGGGATGAAATTTAACAGACAGTGGTTATTTATTGAGTACTAGATATAGCACTGGTATGGGTGAGATGCTTGTGGCAGTGAAAAAGCTGGAACTTAAAGTTCAGCAGGCGAACCACAGAACCGACTCTTTCAATCCTACACTGAGATAATATCAAAATATTTACTGTAGGACTTACCATATAGCAGGGACATAATAAATTGCCACTCTCAATCCTCATCCCTAGTGCTGCTATTTCTACATTGATTAAAAAAATACTAAGAGTCTCATCATATTTTAACTCACTTATAAGATATGTGTACAATAGTCCATCTTGAAATCTATCCATTTTTCTTACTGTATTTACTGTAAAAACACACTCTAAGTTTGATTATTGCAATGTGTCCAACTCTATGCACTTTACATAGCATTGTTGAAAGTTCCCTTTATGGAAGAAAAACATTTGTTAAATAAATTATAACCAAATTTCTCTCTGCATTTCTACAGGAAAAAATCTAGACCTTCAAATGGATAATTACTGAGTGGTTATTTTATAGATATACTCATTGCTTTCAAATGAGTTATCTTGAAATCCTTTAAAAGAGTAGCCTTAGAACATGCCCTGTGTCCAAATTTAGGTACACTTACATAAAATTCAGATGAAGAGAGAAAGGAAACAGTATCTCTAAAATGCATCTGAAAACATTTTGTAAAACCTAACCGTAGGTTTTACTGAAATGTGATGTGTGTGGTCTGCTGTTTCAAGGTGTTGGACTGGCTGCCAGTGAAGATGTTTGGATCATAAAATGATTATGATTCAGGAAGTCAGGAAGGAGGTACTCGCCTTGTTTTGAGAACATGTGCTGGGGAAGGCTAATGACTACAGTTCACAGGAGAGCAAGCTGCCCACTAGAGCAATGAGTCAAACGGTTAAAATACACAATCCACTGTTGACACTAGGAGATAGCTAATTTCCTGATACACCTTAACGACTTTTCAAATCCTGGCATTCAATCATCTCTGAGCACACAAGTGACTTAAGGACTCTTACTTTATTTTGAAATGTGAGCAAGATTGTAAGAATTTCAAAACTACTTAATAAGCTTTAATATTGCCAAATACTTAATAAGCTGTACTAAAGCAAAAGCATACTTACTTCCCTGTTTGTAAGAATGTTGATAGAGGGGGAAATAAAGCACTATACTATTTATTTTTATAAAGACAGTGTTCTAGCATCATAACATTTCTTCTTTTTTGGGTGGGGGGTGGGGGAGAGATTGTTTTTTAGTGTCATCTACATTTCATCAAATATGGGAATCATTGCAAGGAAAGCAGAACTCCAATATCCAGGGCCCAAATTTGGTCTACTAACAGGTTTTGCTGGCTGGGACAGAATTGGATTCTTATTTTAATTTTTTGTTTTGTTTTGTTTTAACTTGTTGAAAGAGAGTACAGCCATAATCTAGAAGTAAGGAAGAAAAAGAAAAGGGCACAGATTATTTTCAAAGGTACAGAGGAAGAATAAGAGAATCACAGAGTGACAAGACAAGATTGCCTGGAACGGAAGATGATTGGGAAGGAAAGAGGTTACAGCTGGTTTGGTGAGATATGAACAGTCAGAGAGGAGTTACCTAGAGGTCTATTAAGAATTTATGATCAGAAACAAGTAGAACACAATCATCAGAAACAAGAAGGAGACAATGCAAGATGCTAAGAGAGAACTAAAGGAGCAAAGGTTACTAGCTTTGGTCAAAGCTGTGAACTGCAATGACTTTTACTTAATGATATGATCACACTTTGGTGACGCTAAATAAGGCTGTTAATTCACCCGTAACAGCAGCTAGGCTCCCAAAACCTAAGCAGACACCTTAGCAAGTCATATATTAGAGTCTCCAATGAACCAACTAAAATGGGGAGAAATGGAAACAATTCTTCATATGTGTGTGTGTGTGTGTGTGTATACACATAAAATTTTCAAGCCATAATGCATTCTAGTGAACATCAAAAAAAACACATGTCTTTCCATTAGCAGAAGACCCAGATTCTTTTTTTTCTCTTTTTTTAAATACTGAAAACAAATTCCAGCCTCATGCTTTTCATGAAACTTCTTGAGAGAACATAATACATTGATAGAAACATTGGCAAAATCATTTCCCAGGAAAAGGAAAGTAATTTCTAAGTCAAACAATAAAAAGGCTTCTTCTCATTTGGGGGTTGGGAGGTGGTGTAGGTAGAGGAGCAACCATGGGGGCTAGACAGTATTCAGCTTGAAATTGTTGCTAGTTTTGTTGACTGTGGATCTTCACCAAATTAACTTTTTGAGTCTCAATTTCCTCCCATGTGAAATGAGGGTAATAATACATACCCTTGTAGAGTTTTCTGGTGTTTGATTTGAGCTAGAATATCACTTCTTTTACCAACATGGGAGAAATTCTGAAAATGTCAGCAATTAATCTTTGACTCCTTCATTAAGTTTTTCTGAAACTCTTTAACATTAAATTTTTGGCTGTCCTAGAGATTATGATTTATTTTGCCCTTACTTTTCTAGAAAACAGCTTTATTCAGGTATAATTTACATATCATTAAATCCATGCATTCTAAATATATAATTCAGTGACTTTAACAAATCTACTGAATACAATTTATACCCCAATTTAATACTGGAACATTTCTACCTCCTCCAAAGAAACATCATGTCCATTTGCACATACTTCTAGGCCCAGACATTCACGTATCTTATCCCTTTAAAATTGATAAATGCTGTATCTTTTTGTGAGTAAATATAGTATTTAGATATATCTTCAAATTACTGCAAATGTTTAATTATAACATTTTTTTGTTTTTGTTTTTTTTTTCACTTTTTTTTATTAAAATATTTTAAAATTTACATATACTTGCCATTAATTGTAATCCCCATGTATTCCCCATCACCATC
>JAGFMF010011870.1:4833870-4919292 GCA_019455555.1 Galemys pyrenaicus
GGGGAGGGGAGGGGGAGGGTTGAGGGAAGATGGGAGCACGAGGGACTGAGGTGATGGTGCACTGGTGAGATGGTCATGGGGAATACATGGGAATTATAATTAATGGCAAGTATATGTAAATTTTAAAATATTTTAATAAAAAAAAAAAACAAAAATCAAAACACAAAGCAGGATGTCCACACAGTGGGAAAGCTTTTTTCTCTTTGGGCATAGCCTGAAAGCTCTTCTTCTCTAGCTCAGGAGATAGAAAACTCCTCCTGCACTTCCATGACAAACTCAGAGAGACCCAGAGTTCTCATGATGGAAGAGAAAGGCTTATCGACAGCCCCAGTGCTGTGTGCACCATGTACTGGGTAGTGGAATCAGAAGAGAAAAGCTGTAGAAAGTCAATCCTGGGAGACCCAGCACTTAACTAAAGACTTCAGGGAAAATGTAGGCACAAACACTAGGTGTTCTCTGCCTCTTAACAGAAAGGCCTCTGGTGAGGAAGGAACATTTCAAAAGAGGTCGTCTGAGGACCAGAAGAGGACTGGATGATTCGATAGTGCTGTCTTAAGACCCTGGAAAGAATAGGTTCCAGGATATGTTCTCCAAGGTAAGGATGCTGTCAACTCCAGTTGACAAGGGACCATAAATCAGTTCTCAGCAGCCGTGCAGAGTAAGTGCAGTTTACTGCACGCACAGAAGTGAAATTACCCCGGCCTCACAGTTTAGCTTTCACCATTGGTATTAAACATTTTACTGTCTTTATTAAGTTCCACATAAAAAAATCCCTTCAGTGTTGTTTAAAATACAGATGCAAACCAGGGGAATATAACTGGTAACTGTTATGAGGATCTGAGTACCCCAAGAGGACAGAACAGGTAAGTGACCCTCTATACACCAACCAACAACCAATGTTAAATCATCTTGGGTGTCTACCTCCTAATACGGTAATACCACTACAAGGAAAACATGAAAAGCACGACACCAAAAACACAATTCCAATTAGTGAATAAGAGAGAACAGATTAATTCTATTTTGGGGAATAGAAGAGTTTAGGGAGAAGTGAAGGAATGTTAGCAGGGCTAACTGATAAAGGCATCTAAAAGACCTATGAGATAGGGAAGACAGTAGAGCCAGAGGGCAGAACAAACAAAGGCAGTATTCGGAGAATGATGAATTTTGACAACAGCAACTTTTGGGTACAAGTTGTGGTGGATACTAAATACATAAATAGTCTTCATATAGTTTACAAAGTTGAGTGGAGGATATGAGTTCATAAAATAAAGCCATTTAATACCTGGGCTATGTTGCCTTTTTAAAAATGTTTAGAGATTTATTTTTATTTATTTATGTATACATGAACTGGGGTATATGCCAGAGGTATAGGGGGGAGGGAAGTGAGAGGAATCACCAGAGACAGAGCAGGGAACAGAACAGGCAGGTCTATTAAAATACACTGCTGAAACTGTTTGTAATTGGTAAGACCTGGAAACAACCCAAATGCTCAAAAGTACACTACTGGATCAAGAAGATGTGGTACATATATACAATGGAATATTATTCAGCAATCAAAAATTAGAAACTAGGGACATTTATAGAAACATGGATGGAACTAGAAGGAATTATACTCAGTGAAAGAAGTCAGAAGGCAAGAGAAAAATATTGGATGTCTTTACTATTAGGAGAAATATGAAAGAACAACAACAACAACAAAGAATAAACTCAAGGAAATGGGCAATTATAACCAAAAGCAAACAAAAAACTCAACAAGACCAAAAAGCCAAGATAAACCAAAGGGACCATGGTGGGAGGGGAAGGCGGGGAGGGCAAAGACGGGGATGAGGGCAGAAAGAGCACAAGGGACTAAGGTGATGGTGCACAGGTGGAATGGTGGTGGTTACTCCCTGGGGAATACAAGTAATATCAAATATAATTAATTAAATTTTAAAAAGTTTACTCTAATTCCCAAGGATAAGGTTTAAAGAGCAAGATTGAACTGAGAACAGAATTTTCACTTTTTTTTGACGTCTCCTATTAAATCAATTTCAAATAGAAAAAAATAAAATAAAATACACTGCTGAAGGGAGCAGCATGTGAGACAGGAGAGGTCTACTGTGCCATGTGGGTTAGCTCCCTGGCAGGAGTATAGGTTAGCTCCCTGGCTGAGGATCAGGAATCGAACTCAGGTTGCAGTGGCTGGCTAGCATCATGAGACTTTAATGCCTGCGCCAGCAGGGAAGCCCTATGCAATTTTTTAAAATAATTTTTTAATGTTTAATGCTTACTATTAACTTTGCCATTGTACTAAGGCAGAGGTCAGTCTGAGGTGGCCAAGCCAAGGAAGACATGAGAAGAAGGCAGGATTTGAAGTGCATCTTCAGGACTTGCTAGAGTCAGAAAAACAGTGCCCAGGCATTGTAGGAAAAGGTATGCAAGAGGCCTGTTGCCTTCTGTGTTGGAGAAAAAGAAATCAGGTTTATGCTAAGTGGTGGTTGGAAATAAAATCGCAGAGTGGCTGCAATCAAAAAAGATAAACTCATACCATTTGCAGCAATATGGATAGAGCTGGAAGGGACTACACTAAACGAAATAAGTCAGAAGGGAAACGAAAAACATTGAACAGTTTCAATTATTGGTGGAATGTAAGAAAACCAAACAAAAGGTCAGGAAAAAAACAAAGCTTGCAAGCTAACCATAGGTTTGAGACAGATAGCAAGGTAATGGAGGAGGAAGAGAAGTGAGGGGATGAGAGGGAGGAGCATCATGAACTGTGGTGGTAGATCATGGGTACAGGAGTGGTAGGAGAAATATGCGAACTACACTGAGAGGAGAACAGTAATATAAGAAGATAAAGTAAAAGTTGCTGAGTGGAAAATGCAGATCACAGCAAAATGGGAAAGCAGCGAAGAGGCATCTATAGTCCTCTGGTGGCTGAGTAGCAGAGTTCCAGAAGGAAAGTGGGTGGGGGAGGGGCAACATTAGAGAAATCTAGCCAGAAGTGTGAAAAAGTACGGTCAAAGAGCCTGGGAGATTGAAGGGAAAATGACAGTGGGGAAAGTGAACCAGGAAGCCATTTTAAAGAAAACATTCTAAATATGTTTGAGACACTATAGGGGATAGATACAACTTACTGACTTATAGTGTCTATTAGGAGCCCAGGTAGTGTTACCTGGCTAAAGGTGATAAAGAAGGTGGGAAAAAAGTCTCTTATTTCATAATTTCCACTTGAGCACCAGTATTTTCCACTGTTTGTTTTTAAAACATATTAAGTTCATTAACTAACTATCAGCATTCTATCATCCTCTGTTCAACAAAAACAAGGAGACACAAAAACCAGAGCTTTAAAAGGAGAGAAATGTGGCTGAGGAGAGAAGGCTTTTAAGTATACTTTATGTAGCAAGTGCAATAAATCCTTATTATTCATTTCATCGTTTGTGAAAATGTTCTTCACCAACTTTAGCTGTGTGGGTTCAGGCAACACTATCTACGACACTACAAAATTAGAACAAGTACATCATCCTTCCAACTAGAAAAGATCACAAAGGATTTAGAAAGGAATGTTGATTGAGTTTTGAATATTGCTACTGAAATGTGGTCTGGCACTTGCACCACAAGTTATTTATAACCACAGAGAACATAAAAATTGATAATGATGGACAAGTAAAATGTTTCATTGGGTGGGGGCTGAGACTAGAAATTTGAGAAACAAATCTTTCTCATTTTAAGCAAACAATGCTTTACCAAGTGAATTCCAGGGAACTTGGTTTTATTACAAATTTCATTGCTCCGCTCAAAATAGGAATGACAATGGAATCTGTCACTGCTTAGCATGCAGTGCTGTGAAGATGCTGTGGATGAAAGAAAACTGAAGCTCACACTTGCAGGAAACCCAAACTTTACCAGAAAATAAATCATTGTGCATAATATGAAAGACAGTCCTCATGAGAATAAAGTGGCAAAAACTGGTAATGCTCTTTGTAATGGATAACGCCCTCACTTGTGGCGTTATCCCTGGTGGCACAGTGGGTTAAGCAACGCACTATGAAGCAGACCGCAGCCACTATAGCACGAGTTCGATTCCTGCCGCTGGCCAGGGACAGGACCCACATGGTGTAGCAGACCTCTCCTGCCTCACCCACTGTTGCACTCGGCAGTGTGTTTCAGTCGGTCTGCCTGTTCTGCTTCCCACTCTGGTGAATCCTCTCACCTCTCTGGACTCCGATCTGTACCCCAGCTCTTATATGCATAAATAAATAAATCTTAAAAAAAAAAAAAAACCACCCTCACTTGTCTGTTCATGAATGCCATTTCAAAGAAAATGTTTCATGAAGGTTCTGCAAAGTCACCCAGTGGAAAAGCTCCTCAAACAGGAGTCTACAATCAAGATCTACTTCTGATGACCAAATGAATGAAGGCCCATCACAAAATATTAGAATCTTGTTTTCTAGATAATGAAAATCAAACCATCTTCTGTTCTCCCTATGAACAATGAAAAAAATTGTAAAAATTGTAATAATAATTGAAAAAAAATATTTTGTTTCTTGCTTCAGACACTAGGAAGCTCAGAGATAAGTTCTAATTTCCTTTCCATCTAGGTCTTCTACCTTAATTTATAATTTCCATGATCCTGATGCTTCACTGGTTACTAACTTTTAGTACCTTTATATGTTCTTTTAAGTTACCTCAAAAACTTTGCTGAATGAGATATGAGTAGAATTTTTCTTTTTTGACTACCATAATGTTCACTGAATTTTATCCTGCCATTTGTGATGAGTGAAACTTTCATCCATTTTTTTTTTTTTTAACATAAGTATACAGATAGTTTTGAGCCCTTGGTTGTTGCTATTTGGTTAAAATAGTTCTTAATAGCCTCTCTGTTAAGATGGGATTTTTTTTTTCTACTCCTTACTTGCTGTTTGCCCATATTTCTGTTAGCCACTTGGAAGTTTCCAACAAAAAATTAAGTAGTTTAAGTAGTTTGCCTGGTTCTGCCCATGAATGCTGAACTGTGTTTCTTTGTGTATTTATTAAGATTGGATATAAATAGGTATTAAATCAACTCAAAATTTTTGCCCCCTTACTCTTTAACTATCAAGCTAGAACAAAAATAAGATACCTGTTCGTTGACTTTAAAAAGAAAAAAACTGGGAGCACTATTATTAAAATGTTATTTTAAGTCGTCTTGATAGCATCTAGCTCATCTTTCATCTTTCTCTTTCATTATGTGTAGCACATAGTAGGCACTCAAAGACTTATTGAAGGGGGTGGGGGAGGTTGCTCTGATACCTTCCTGCTCTTATACCAGATGTTAACACTTACTCATAAAGCCCCTTTTCTCCTTGTCCACCCGCAAGCTCCATTTTATCCACCCATTGTTTATAAAAGTATGTTTATTTTTATTTCTGACAATAACTAGTCAAGGCAGATGCTGCATCTTTTTCATTTTTGTGTCCTCAACATGGTCTTGGTGCATGGTGGTATATATTTATATGTATATTTGTGAGAAGGACGGGAAGAACAAACATTTCTTTGCATCGATCTTTTAAAAAAAGGAAAAGGTATTTTACTAGCCACCAAAAGTTGCAGTCAATAAAGAAAAATGCTTGCCTCCAATTTTTCAAAACCACCCCTGCAAAAACAGATTGAATTTTGTGTTTCACTGAATCCATCCATTCATGATTAACTGGGTAGTTAAGCACTTCCAGTTAGATGTACAGCTGGGAATTCCTCCAGATGTCGTTAATTTTACTAAAAATTCAAATCCTCAGTACTTAGCTGCTGAAATGGAGTCACTCTTACTCCTTAGCCAATCAAAATCAAGTAATGAACTGTCCCATTATTGACAAACTGAGTAATTCACAAAAGCGACAAGCATGCTGCTCCAGTTGCTCTGCTGGTTACTGTCATAACAAATATGGTGCCATTTGACCTCCTGTTTCCTTCTACTAACTAGGTAAAATTAAAATCCAATAAATCAGTGAACCCTGAGACACAAAGACATAACAATTAGTGACATTTCAATGACTGAAATTGAAGAAAATACATTTCTTTGGTTTCCAGTTTATTTAACTGGGTGGGGAAGAGGAGCTACACTTGAAACAAATGTCTTCTCTAGTAGTGAAATATTATAATGTAGATTTTTTCATAAAGGAGAGCGAGAATACTATCATTTCCCTCACAGTCTGTAATCAAATAATGAAGTGCAAACACAATCCAGCTCATTTCAGCTGTTTAGTCTCTCAACATGGTTTGAGTGCCTGCCAGGATTCTGTGCAATTAACTGTAATAAAGGCCTGCAGATAAACCAAAAATATTCAACCCATTCGACAAAGGAAAAAACAAAAAGCTCAGTCACCTTGCTTGGTCATTTCCTTTCCTCAAAGTGGAGTCCTCACCAGCCAGTTGTTTGTCACTCCATTAATAATATAAACACTAAAAATAAATCACTCTTTTTAGCTACAAAGGCAGAGGGTAAGAGCCTGAATAATTTTCTATCTAAAAAGTCACCAACTCCTTTGTAGGGTCTGAGGAAAGTCTCAGGCTTTTCCGCCCTCCCACCACTGGTATAATGATGGACACCTGCGGTGCTGTGCACATGCCTAGGTGGGCATGCGCAAGTGGGAGCACATGGGTTTGGACACGGGCTTATATGGGCGGCATCATGAGGACGCCAATACTGACCAACAAACAGCGAGAGCAGTGGGAGAACAGAAGAGCAGCAAAGCAGCCAAGAGGGTGAGATGCACTGGGGGCTGAGAGGCCTGCCAGCCTCCTGCCCCTCCCCGGCACCCCTGCCTGCCATGTACCTGAAGCCACCTCTAATAATAAAAGCATAAAAGCCACCGAGGGCTCCAAGCCTCCTTCCTTTAACCCCCCCGCCCCCCCCTTCTAGAACCATCCCGAACCTGCCCTGTGCCACCTTCCTGCCACTACATCCTTCAAAAGCAAAAATAGCTCCTTCAGGAATAGGCATACTTCCAGGAAATGCCTGAGCCATTGTACTTTATGGAAATAAAGGAAAAATGTGGTTCTCTAATCTTTATCTTTTGCTGCTTTGCTATTTTCATCTGATTAAGATTTACCAGGTGAGGCCCGCCCTGGCGGCGCAGTGGGTTAAGCAACGCACTATGAAGCAAACCGCAGCCACTGCAGCACGAGTTCGATCCCTGCCGCGGGCCAGGGAGGGGACCCACATGGCGCAGCAGACCTCTCCTGCCTTTCCGGCTGCTCCCCTCAGTAGTGTGTTTCTGTCAATCTGCCTGTACTGCGTCCTGCTCTGTCTGGTGGATTCTCTCACCACCCCCGCACCTCTGGCCTGTACCCCAGTGCTTGTATGCATAAATAAATAAAATCTTTTTTTAAAAAAAATGATTTACCAGGTGAAAACCAAATCTTACCAGCAACAGAAGGCCTTCTTAATTTTGATGGCCATAAGACTGGCTCATTATTTCTCTAGTCTGCTCTTTCACCACTCCCTGTCATCTTCTATCGTGCTAAGTTATAGCTCCCCAGTTCCATGAACGCATTGTTGACTGAAATAAAAGTCTTAATGAAATTTAGACAAAGGGTTTATTAGATAATCAAAGTGAGTATTGGAACCAGGAAAGCAATTAGACAGATTCTACTCAGAACTTTTCTAGCAATCACAAGTTTGAGATCAATTTATATACCTTGTTACAGAGAAGATACTGGCAGATGAGACAGAAACAGTGAGTCACTGACATCAAAAATGCAATTATTCTTGACAGAGGGCTTTGGTTTTCAACTATAGGTTTATATCTCTTGAATTCCTAAATTATCTTGACCTAATGACATGTTGGTTCTATCTATGTGCAGAGGAGGGCAAATGCTGGGGTTTAATCTCTTTCCCACTTTCTGAAAAAGTCACTAGCAAAAGCTAGGTACCCACTGTTAAATCTCTTTGGTTATTAGTGGGGACTGGAGGCAGGGCAGTTAATAAAAAAGGATGGTGAACCTGCAGGCACCAGATTCTTAATGGCTTCTTCAGAGACTAGGACAAAGTCTGTTTTGACTTTAAGTATATGCAAATGGCTATGCTCTCTAGCCTGCTGTACCAAGGAAGCGAGGGATTGGGGTGAGGGTGAGGTGGGGGCAGAACTTTTATAATATGTTCGCAATTTCCCCTTTTTTGGGTATAATCAACCTTTATTCATTATATTTTGTGACCAATTTTGCATCTTCCATCCAATATCGGGGACCTCTTGCATGCTTCACCTATATATTACCTAAAGAGGTATGTTGGATCATGACTACCTTCGTAACTATTGTCATCTGAGCCCTTAATTTCTATTGCCTTCCTTGGCATTTCGCACTACATCTAGAAAATGTAAGGTTAAGTTTACATTTATTTGCCACAGTGCATCAAGTGATTTCACGCATTGGGCTATCATAATTTGGGTGTCCAATCATTCATTATTTTTAGGCTAACATCAACTTGAAACATTAATAAGCTAGGAAAATAGTTACAATAATGATAAATGCAGTAAAATCTGTCTGATTGGGTTCACTTTGATTATCTAATAAACTCTTTTTCTAACTATCATTGAGGCTATTATTTCAGTTGATAGTATCATATAGATTCCTACCCTGGTATGTCTCTGTGAAACTTTCACCTAACTCTACTCCTGAAACAAGAGGTATGTCTATCTATACTTGTTAGCATTTCTGCTCATAATGCCATGTAGGCTCACTTATTTTCCATTAAAACTGCTATGTAGGTTTGTTATCACTGTACTTATATTATTTAATAATTATCTCTTTATGCATTCTTGACCTTGTAAACTCTATCAGGGCAAGTGCCATGCTTTATTCATCTGTTTTCCCCTTCGGGGTTAAGCTCAGTACCTGGTTTTATAAATATCTATTGAATGAGAGAACATGTAAATGAGCAAATAATTTACAGATAAGCAGACAACAGAGGCAGGAAAAGTGGCACAAGCATTAGGGATGTAAATGAGAAATAACCATAACCCTTGTCCTGCATACTAAAACTGTAACTTTCTGTAAATATGTTTTCCTTGAGTCTGGCCCTTAATACACTAGCCACTAAAGAAATAAAGATGAGCAACCCAAGTTACTATGAAGAAAATATTGCTCTTTTATCCTTTTATTTATTTTTAAAGATTTATTTATGCATACAAGAACTGGGGTACAAGCCAGAGGTATGGGGGGTAAGAGGATTCACCAGAGACAGAGTGGGGAGCAGAACAGGCAGACTGACTGAAACACACTGCTGAGGGGAGCAGCGGATAAGGAGGGAGAGGTCTGCCATGCCACGTGGATGCCCTCCCTGGCTGGAGGCAGGGATCGAACTCATGCTGCAGTGGCTGCAGTCTGCTTCATAGTGCGTTGCTTAACCCATTGCACCACCAGGGAGACTCCTCCTTTATCTTTTTAAATGAAGTTGTCATTTGAGAATAATTTTAGGCTCACAGAAAACTAGACAAGATAATATGGCTTGCCCTAATGTGACCATCTTACATAACCACGGTCATTTGTCAAAACTAAGAAATGAACGTTGGTATATGACTTATTAACAAAATTTACCAGTTTTCCACAGATGTTCTTTTTCTTTTCTAGTATCCAATTCAGGACACCAGGTTGCTAAGTTTAGTATATGCTTTTCCAAATGATAAGCTGTCTTGATTTCAAAAAAGAGAGATTGCCTGAGAGACTGATTAAACATCTCAGCCATTCTTCCTGTTCCCTCCATCCCAAGAGATGTTCCTGCACAAACTCCTTTCCTGGGCTCAGCTGGGAAGAGCACAGCAGATCCAGCCCTGCTTTGGTTGCTGGGCACAGCCATTCATTCATGTGAGCTAAGAATATTTCAATCAGGTCAGCACACAGGTTCTAAATGAAAGAAACTGAGGGAGAATAGAGAAATAGCAAAGAAGACAACTAGCAATACAGAGCTTCCTGGGTTGGTATTTCAAAGGAATCACATGTGGATCAAAAGTTGTCAAATATTCTTCAAGGGGCTTTTATCTGGAAACTTAGCTTGGTGCAGTAGGGAAGAAAAAAGAACTGCAGTTGAAGGAGACGGATGGGATGGGCCTTTCCTGCAGTCAAAATGCAGGCAGGGAGGTTGGAGAGGAAGGGCACAATTGGAAAAGGAACAAAGGCACCAGATATTGGCTGATTTCAGCAAAGGAGCCTTTCAAAGTCCATAAAGCATTAATAGCAGAAAATAGTAGTAAGGAGCTCATTTGCTGCTAATTTCCATGCTCCCAGGCCTTATATGTTAGAGAGCAGTATAGTTGGGTAAAGGTGGTGAACTTGAGCACTTTGAGAAGTTTGAAAGCAGACAGCATACAGGGACTGTTTTTAAGGCAAAGGGAAGCTGAAATTTTGCTTGATGATAAAGATGAGCATATTCTATTTTAGTTAGAACAGAACATTAAGGCCAATCAAGATACTTTAACAGACCCTCCAAGGCACCCCCTGTCTGGTTTTAAGAGTCTACATTGTAAAGGAAAGTGAAGATCTAGAAAGAAACACAGGATAGATATCAAAGACAACATTATGGCAAGGAAATTTCTGAACACAGAAAGTCAAAGAGGACTTTAAATAACATGATTTAAGAATTGGAATGGCTCACAATGAAAATCTTACAGTATTAGCAGTTAATGAGCATTAATAACCCCTCTATATATGACTCTGCTGAACTGATAAGTGATCAAAAGATGGCCAGTGGTCAGGTATGATGAGCAGGGGGGAAATAAAACAGAATTTGAATGACTCACTCCACGGTTGGGGAAAAGAGATTGTTCAAGTGAAGGCAAAGTGAAAAAAAAATAAAAGGAGCATCATTATAGCATGAATATATTTTTTAAGCAAGAGAGTAAGAATTACTGAACACAGGACTAAAGATTTCTAATACAACATATATATTATATATGTATATATACAGTAGAATATTATCTTTTAAAAAGAAGCAAACTCTGCTATTTGCAAAAATATGGATAAACCTAGAAGACATTCTATTAAGAGAAATAAACCATTCACAGAAGGTCATTGCATGATTCACTTAGTTAAAGTATCTATAATAGTCCAGCTCATAGAACTAGAGAGTAGAATGGTGGCTGCAAGGGTAGGTGCACGGGGGGAAATGGGAGCTGTTCAATGGACATAAAGGTTCACTTCTATGAGGTAAGTTATTGAAATCTTCTGTATGCGATAGAGTCTCTAGATAACAATACTGGATGTGCACTTAACATTTTGTTTAGATGGTAGATCTCATGCTAAGCGATCTTAACCATAAGAAATAAAAACCTACAAAAGGACACAAGGAAACACTGTAAGTGAATTATGTCTATTACTTTGATTGTGGTGACTGTTTTCATTGGTATGTGCATATATCCAAGTTCCTCAAACTGTACAGTTTTTTTTTAAAGTATACAGTTTGATTCTAAGCCACAAGTAATGACTTCCAGCTTTCCTTAATGCCCAGTTTATTTTTTAGATTTAAGATTAAATGGCTATATTTAGAAACAGGTTTATGTTTTTCTGATTAACGGGGAACCTACCTCACAACTTCACTTTAAAAAATATATTTTGATAAGAAGATAATGGGGAAAGAGGGAGAACATGAACTATGGTAGATTATGAATAGCTTGGTGAAGAGTGCTACAGTGACTACACGTGGGATATAGGAAATCCTATACTGTCGAAACACTAGGAAGGGTGTAAAATAATGGTACTTCAATAACAATAAAAATTTTTTTAAATAGTGTGTAAAGATACTAACATGGTGTTAGCCAGTACTGACAAAGCTGGAGTTTTGATCACACAGCCCTGGCATATCCAGATCAGGATGCAGTTCTCTGCCATGAAAGAATGAAACCATCATGGATGAAGGAAGACTGCCAATGTGGAAGGCTTTAGAAACAAAACCTGTTTGACTAGAACTCAGCAGGATCCTTACATATGACAGCTGTTAAAGTATAAGGAATATATGCATAAAACAAACATCTGGAAGGACTCTGAGGTGAACTCAGGTATAGGAATGTGTTGGTGTAGAGTAGCTGTCACATAGGATAGGAGTGAGGAATAAAGAAGGTGATCCACATAAAGAGCTCAGTATACTGCAGAACACAGAATAAATGTTCAAAAATACATTACCTATAATGAAAAAGAGGGGAATGACTGTCACAGTTACTGGAAAGAACCAATCTAAACAAGAAGACTATTTCCAAAATGAGTACTATTGCTTACTCCCAAATTTCTTCTCCCCTCCGGATGCTTTGTTTATGAACAAAGAGAAAGGCGAGAAAGAAAGCTGACTAGAAACCTCAGTGTACTGACAACTGAAGGAGGTCTTTGTCTTAACTCCTTCTCTCAGTATGGCAGAAACAAATGTTTTGAAACAGAAGTGAAAAGGGCTGGGGGAGAAAGGGTGCTACCAATTCCACATTAACCACCCTCAACCATATGTACCAGCTTGTTCCCTGCCAAGCTATGTGGTATGCTATTGTGGAGGCATAGTCCATGTTTTCAAGTTGCTCCGAGAGGTTTTGTTTTGTTTGTTTTTGTTTTAAATATAGCATTCATTCAGCATTGGCTGAAGTCTACTATTTCATTCATTCATTCATTCATTCATTCATTCAACAAATACATATTAAGCACTCAACTGCATACAGGGCAACATGACAGTTGCAAAAATCCATATGACATTGTCTTTCCTCCAAACTGCTCACAATCAGGCAAAGGGAACTAACTTGTGGTTAGCAGGAAACAAATATGGATGACTCCAGAAACTCATTTCCTTCCCTCTTTTGCTAGCTAAACTGAGAGCTGCCTTAGCTCAATTAAAAATAAGCTAATCTGGGCTCCAAAGACTTTCCATTTCTTATAATGTCACTTCTCTGATCAGGCAACTTCCATTGTTGCACAGTCACATATATGTACCCTAGCCACTGACCCAATAAATATGAAAAGCATTTGCTACCACAGCTGTGGCTATGGTGCATGAAGACAAGCATGTCTGGCCTAAGCTATAGAGAAAGAGTTCAAGGAGTTGTGTGCATACTACTACATGGTTGCTTATTAATTGTTCTCTAAATAAAACCCATATTATATTGGAATACTGTAAATTTAGCATTCCATGCAAGTGACCCCTTGCATAAAAGGCAGACTGACAACGGCAGTCCAGAGATACAAATATCATGTTAACTTATCACGTTATCATGTATAGACACTAAAAATGTTTATAGCTGACCATTTTTATTTGTACAGGTTTTATGAAATTTTGAAAGTTTATATTTGTACTAAATAGATTACAATGATATTGAATAAAGTGTGTTTCCTGAAATCAAAAGGTATATATAGACAGTGCAAGAATGCTGCTCCCTGAATTTATGTAACACAAGGAAGGTGTGTATTTAGTCTGGATCCTCTTGAGGAGAGAGTCACGTCTTTGATCAGGGTAATCTCAGGAGGTAGAATTCAAAGAAAGAAGAGGTGTTCAACTCCAAATTGATCTGGGGCTATACTAAAGTGGGCCTTCTGGATATTTTCTTTAATTGTCCAACTCCAAATTGATCTAGGGCTATACTAAAGTGGACCTTCTAGATATTTTCTTTAATTGTCCAGGGTTTACCAAAATGTCTAAAGTCTGGAATGCATGAGGAGTTTCAGACAAAACCTGACTTCAAAGCTAGAGACAGGCTTATGCCCATCACTCCAACCATTAACAGCCATGCTCTCATCTCTAGACAAGTGAGGTGTTTTGAATACCAAATTTGAGGACACACTGACCTTCAGAATGGGGCAATTGCTAACTCAGCATGTGCATAGCCTTGAGAGACAGTACCCCTTTAAAATTTGTGCCCTGGGCACCTTACTTATTTTTTTAAAGATTTATTTATTTATGCATATAAGAGTTAGAGTACAGGCCAGAGTTGTAGGAGGTGAGAGGATTCACCAGAGACAGAGTGGGGAGCAACAGGCAAATCGACTGAAATATACTGCTGAGCAGAGCAGTGGGTGAGGCAGGAGAGGTCTGATACACCATGGCCATGTGGGTCCCCTCTCTGGCTGGGGATCAAACTCGTGCTGCTGTGCCAGGATGCTTCACAGTACGGCATTCAACCCGCTACGCCACGAGGGAGGCCCTGGACACCTTACTTTTAAGGAAACATGACCCTCAGTGTCATGCAAGTGTAGGCAGGCAATTGGGTATTTCAGCAAGTATAGGCCTTATTAAACTTTGTACACTGTGCTTCTCAATTGCCTTAGCCTAGTCCTGACTGGATATACTAATCCCCTTTTTCCTCCTTCCCATCTTGATTCCCTCCTTAACTTGTATATCAACCCTTTATGCACACTTTGAAGAACCAGGATCTAGCCAAGAAAACCTTATGGCCAGTTCCACCATAAAGGAGGCACATCTTAAGTGAAAGTTTGAAAAAAACCTCCCCAGACTGATTTATTTTTCCTCCTAAATCAAAAACCAAAATATATCTTGGAAAGTTCAAATAAAACAGGACTGAAAGCCTAACTAAATCATTTTCCCCTCCTGTTCATGAGAAGCACCCCCAAAATTCAGCTTTAAAGGTATTTTGCAATTTTGATTTCCAAATTAAATGCTTTATAATTAGCACCTCCTATATGTTTGGTAATGCTATTATGGAAACCTGTGTCATACCAATTTAGAAATTATTAGGTGTCACAAAGTGTCTTTCTTTTGTGAAGACTCATTAATAGAAATGGAAATTTCATAAAATAAAAAACTATTTTTTCACTTTTTTTAAAGTTTTTTTTTTAAACTTTACTCTTATTTTACTAATCTGAGTTTTTGTAGTAAGCCTCAGACATCTGTCAGTCTTCTCTATATAAATTCTTCTCTACTTAAGAATGAAGAATTTTCCTCTGAACATATAATTATGTTTTATAGTCAAGATCATAACTGACATGTGAAATAATGCTAGTGCCTCTTTATGACGGGTCTTCAGGTTGGCCTTAGAATCCTAAGCTTTCGCCACTTTCAATTTCCCTTGTTCATTTAAGAAGCTGAAAGTGCTTCACAAATTTTATACTTTGAAAACAAGCTGTAGTTTCACCATAAGAAAGTGATGATTGTTGCAAATGCCAAACTAGAAACATCAGATGTTGAATCTTGGTTTAAAACAACATGAATGACAGTAATGAGTCAGAATGAGTAATGAACTAGTTAAGTCTCACTCACACGTTCCTCATCTAAGAGAGTATTATTTTCACATTCCTGCTATTTCAAATAACCACAAACCATGAAGTTCTAGAATACATTTACTTTATGGAATACATCATGGACACTGAGCCATGTGGTTCCTTGCTTGTGGGTCATTAGAGTTATACCTGAGACTTTCTGTGAAAACTACTAGGAGAAAAGGGAGCCTAGTCAGACGCCCCCTAACAGATGGCACCTAGCTGGTACGCCATTCTTCAAGGACAAAATATTTATTCTTAGCTAACTAATCTCATATTAGCCTAATGGGAATCCTAATGGGAAAGGTCATTTCTGTGTGTCAATAAAGCCACATTAATAAAGTAGAAGAAACAGCACAGGACTGAAGTAGGAAACATGGGTGCTATACTCACTGCTCTTACAGAGTTAACTAGGTATCCCCAGAAAAGTTCCTCTTTCCCAAATTGGTCTTACTTTTCTCATTAATACTCTAAAGAGGACTGGGAGAATACTTCCTTGCTCCATGCACCTTACTACTAGTAAAGTAAGACAGGGTACTTACTAGTAAAGTAAGATGATACGTTCACATACTGAAGCAGTCTATTGTAATTCTAAAATTTCTAATAATTTCCCATGAGTTTCCATCTTACCTCCTCCCAAGGGGGCTGGTGTTTAAATATGATCCTCTGATATAGTTATACTTTAAATATACTTACACTTTTAATATAGGTATATTTATGTTTAAAACATTTGTAATATATTTAATTAAACTTGTTTATATCATTTTATATAACTATATTTGTATATTATATGGGTGTCATCATATGTGTGTATTGACACATACACATGTGCTATAAAACCTCCTACAGTATATATGTGTAAAAACATCATCATAGAGAGTAATTGTGACATGATAAAGATAAAATATTTATAACATAGGAATCCCCAGGAAAATTTTCCAGTTCCTGAATGAACCATGAAGTTCTGGAATATACTTAAGAAGGTTTCAGAACAGATCCCAGTTTTTTGAACAATTCAGACTGACATTTTTCTAGCCTAGGGTGCTTATAATATTTGGGATACATGTTTTTCACCTTTAGAATTCCAAGCCCTAGAACAGTGAAGATGTGGTGGGGACAGGTATCCCTTACACATGAGGACCAAGATCTTATCATTTTCCAAGGAATCCCAGGCAATGCTTCAGGATTGATATTTCTTGATCTATTTAAACAGAATTGATCTTTCCATCCTTTGTGTTATTGTATTTAATACCTACCAATTCTGTTATGAGCCATATTACATTAGTTATTAGTTATTTTACTCCTCTGTCTCCCCCATCTGTCTATGATCTCTCTGGGAATATTCACTGAATTTCATTCATTTTGTACCCACAGCACCCAATGGAGTACCTGGTACACAGAAATCATTCAGTAGTGTTCATTGAATGAATGACTAACTTAATAGTAAGAAAGGTTACTGACACTCCAAGGTACATAAGATATCTCTATCAGGCCTCCCTGGTGGTGCAGCAGGTTGAACGCCACACTGTGAAGCATATGTGGCACAGCATTGCAAGTTCGATCCTGGGCCAGAAAGGGACCCACATGGCATGGCAGAACTCTTTTGCCTCGCCTGCTGCTCCCCTCAGCAGTGTATTTTAGTCAGTCTGCCTGGTCTACATCCCACTCTGTCTCTGGTGAATCCTCTCACCCCCACCTCCTGTGTCTTTGTACCCCAGCTCTTGTATGCATAAATAAATAATCTTAAAAAAAAAGATATGTCTATCATCCTCTAATTCTAAAGCTAAGAATGAACAGTAAACATGGCTATTAGTTAACACATTTAATATATTTGACACGTCAATTATATATATTTAATTATATATATTTAATTACACATCATTTAATATATTTGACACGTCACATGACAGATACAACACAATATTGATAATTTGGGGACTTAGGTCATAATTTTATTCAAACACTTGGAACAATTTCTCTGTGTACTTTTAAAATAAGCTCCTAAAGCCAAGGTACCAACCAAGCTTTTAAAACTGTCTTAATATAGGTTTCAACCTGTAGAATTGCATTTAAAATACTATCAAGTTAGGATTTCCTGAATTGAATTCCATAAATCACTCATGGGAAGACAACCATCATTTTAGAATCATGTACATTAGCAATACTTGTCACTTAAGAGACTTTTGAATATAGTTTGGCAACTGTACATATCTCTTCTGAATCTGGAAGAGCAGAGTGGATGAGTTCCTTGTAGGATTTGTGAACTTCCAACCTCAAAAATAGAACAAAGGAGCTGACACAGTGGTGAGGAGACTATGGTATTCCTGGGGAAAGGTCTTGGAGGCTTATGTCGTGGTAGCCACAGTGAGGTGATGGAAAATGGTAACATTCAGGATATACTTTGAAGCTAGAACTGACAAGGTTTTCTAGTGGTTGGACTTGGGATGTGAGAGAAGGAAGAATGAAACATGACTCCAAGGAGAATGACAGAAACCTGAGATGAGAAAGCAAGTTTAAAGAGAACATCAGGAACCAACCTTTGTACATGATGAACCTGTTTGCCTATTAAGCAACTAAGTGGAGATATTGAGTAGGTAGTTGGGACACAGTAGTATGGAGTTTAACTGTAGATCGGGGCTGAAATTATAATTATTGGGAGGGAACACTGAAAAGCCTCAAAGATGTGCAGGATGAACTAGAGAATGCATATAGACAGAAATAAGAGATGTTTAAAAACTGAGTTCTGGGCCTGTCCAAGATGAAGAACTGTGATAAAAAAAGGCAGGAGGAAAACCAAAACACTGTATATCTTTGAATGCAAGTGAAGAAAAATACATCAAGAAAAAATAATAGTCCATTGTCTCAAATAATGCTGATAAAGCAAAAAAGATGACTGGAGTGAACTCCACTCAGAAAGGGGAGAGAAAATTAAAAAGCAGAGAATATAACAACTCTTGAGGGGAATTTTGCTATTAAAAACCTCTTAGTTGGCATTCCCAAAAAATCTGGATAAAATTTGGAAAGCTCATGAATTTAGATAGCAAAAGGATTACACCTTTATTTTCACTACTCTCTAGCTAAACATTTTAATTATGAATGTAAAATTATCAATGTCTTTTGGTCACCAACAGAAATAGTGGATATTTTCATATCACATTATAATTGTTATAGGTATCTCAAAATATCATGATCATCACTAGTTCAAATTTACAGTAATTATAAGACCCATCACTAGATCTCACATGACTGTGATTTTCTATCATACAAGTGCCAGACAAACATGGCTGACCAGCTCTCAGCAAATGCACCCAAACTCCCTTAGTGGAGAAGGTACATATTCCCACAGTGGTAACTCAGACATCTTTGCAGTATTCTCCCTCTATCTGTAATTGGTTGCTGGTCAATACATTGAAGGGCATGGTTGGTTTTCATTGTTTAAATTTTTCAAAACTTGACAGATTAAATGAAAATTCTTAACTCTTGTAAGATGGCCCAACTTTTTGTAACATGGATACAAGATGAAAACTCTGTAACTGGAGAGCCCTATGTCTTAAAAAAAGAAAACTGAACTTCTGTTGCCACATTTGGAAATGTGTTATTTAATATATTAATACAGAATAACACACAGTAGTGTTACAACAGTTGAAAGCTATTTTAGTGATGATATTCCAATAAAATTTGTTTCCTTTTGTAGCCCCATGTTTTATCTTAAGCACTTAAAAACTTTACTGAGGAGCCCACGGACATCACCAGACCATTATAGGTATTCATGGCACAAAAAAGTTAAGAATGCATGTGGAAAATAGAAGAAAAATGCGCAAGAGAAGGAGGAGGTGAAGGAGAAAGAATCAACAGAGGATGTGGCTATTTGTATTGCAGATGAGAATGATTCAGTATAGAGGGAGGAAATGGTGATGTAGAAATAGGATGATGTAGAAATTGCTAAAGCAATGCTCTGTACAGGCAAGATAAGATGGATCAATCTAATGCACAAGTGGAAGAGGGAACTGGAACATGGGCAGTTAGTGCAGTTATAGAAAAGAAGGTAGAGAATATGGGCAGAGTAAGGAGTAGACAGGAAGAGGTGCTGATGAGACCCTGCAGGAGCTCGCCCAATTGTTCCTATTTTCTCATTAAAATAAGAAGCAAGATGACCAGCAGAGAATGAAAATAGGAGATGCTAGGGGCTTGATGAGAGAGCAGAAGGTATGAACGAAATGATCATACAAAAGAGTAAGAGTGAATGGACTAGTGAAGAGCACTGGGGATTTGAGGTTAATGGTCACATACATCAAGTGAGTCAGCACCCCACCATTGTGAGCTTTACTCTAGCTTCATCCAACTGCAGAGGTGTGATTGCTGAGTAGGAAGAGGGTAGATACAGAGTTGCAGAGTGAAGAGTTGAGAGTGGCCAATGGTTAGAAAACAAACAGCTCTGACACAGTAATGGTGAGCATGGTCAGTGAAATTCATTTTTCTTTTTGTCTTACTTTGCTTTTTGGTTCCTTGGGAGCCAAACACAAGAAAATGGAAAATCACTGGGCAGGTGGCAGCAGGAACAGAAACTATAAGGCTGTAGAGTGGAGCAGCATGGGGGCTGGGGAAGGCTGTGAGTAAGCACAAGTCTTAAATGAGCAGAAACCAGAAATGGGTATGAGGTAGCAAAAGCAGAAGATTTGGTCACATGAAGGAAGGGTTGAGAATGGAGTGAAGTTCATTACTCCCACTGTTTAGGACATGACCTGCTCGGAACTGGTCCCTGAGCTGTTTCTGAATGTGAGTACATACTGCTACCTGAATGAAAGCAAATGGGAAGCATTTATTGACTGATTTTAAAAAGATATGTTTTTATTTTTGAATGACTTTCAACTTACAAATGGGAGCAGTTGATCACCTGAGCACCCTTTATAACACTTTCTATGTTTGTGTTAATTTGCAGATATTTGAATAATCAGCTAAATGTAAGTATCTGGATAACTATAATGTAACAGAACCAAAAGCAGCTCTGTGAACACAAAGACTGGGCCTCATTGAGTCCCACTCCTTTTAGGACACCCCTTTTTGCTTGGGAGGTGGTCCACAAATGCGCAGGTGTGATAACTCTTAAGGGATTACTCCCTGACTGTATCTCACCAGTCTCTCCCTCCTTGAAAAACTGAGTTGCCTATGTGTAAGACAGGTAGCTGAAAAGTCCATTGTAGATTTGCAATCCCTGTAATCTCCTTGGCAAATAATTCAAAATTAACTAAAAAAGTAATACAGATGGTCCTGTTATTCTAACTCAACAAAAAGCTCCTTCACCTTCTTCTGCTTCCTTTTAGCAATCTGGCTCTAGTCTCCATCTCCTGGGTATTCTGGGAAAGGTATCACATGCCAGAGTGGGAATCAGAGCTTCCCGCTGTCATTCCATCAAAAGGCTGACAAGCGGACACAGTGCTTACATAATCTTGCTCAGTGCTCGTATTACTCATGGGGAGATGAGGAGATTAGAGCCAAGAGGAGCAGGTCTCTCTTACAGAGGAGAAGAAAAAGTATTTTTAAGTCCCAGAAATAAAATCACTAAGATGAGTGTATGTCAAACTTTTGTTTTTACCACAGTCGACAGTACGACATTAATTTTACCCTGTGACAAAACAATCATGAATGAATATGCATGTGTAACCTATCATGAATGAATATGCATGTGAAACCTAAGATCCATATGCTTTACTATAAGTTATCCTCTCTAACAGTTTTCTATTCTATTTTTATTCAATTTCAAGTTTTATATGTTTGTCATAATATACTGAATAGATTTAATGACCCACACCAGGTCCTGACTTGCAATTTTAAAATGTTAGCCTATGTGAATTAGAAAGCAAAAGATATTATTGTCCATTTTGTAACAACATACCAATATTTTATTTTAAAGAGAGTAAATCTCCTTAGTTGAAAGGAAGAGATAACTATTACCATTATTTGCAAGCAATATGATTGCATACCAAGAAATCTCAGGGGATCAACTTACTTTTATCATGAGCTTTTGAAAAGTAAGAAATGAAACTATGCCCGCACCACATCAAAATATGCCACACGCCCTCCTCCCACATTTAGGCTGTCCTCTGCTTCTCTTCAGGTAATATATAAACCTATCAACTCCCTTTCTGAACTCTCAGGTTATCCTAAGTCATTACAGTATACTAGCTTCCTATTGACGAGGAATTGCTAAGGAACCGACACTTGCTCTGAAAATAGAACCAGTTCTGAATGATGCTAACTAGTAACTAGAACACAGTGTCTGGAAGCCTAATATATCTATCGACAAACTAAGTCCTGAAGGGACCTAAAAGCAACAAGTGACACCCTCTTAAGCTTAGCTATAAAATCCAGGTTATGTTTAGTGTGTTCTATTTATTTTTCCCAAAAAGCCTGTTTGTCCAGTTTAACTGCAATAATATACATAGTATATGATACATGAAGGCTCTTTTTCAGACTCACATAAGGAACATGACAATGCCAAATTAGTGACAGTCGGGCATCATAAAATTAAAAAACTCGAAGATTCTGCCAAGACACATTTCACACATCCCCTCCTTGGTTCCTGGCACACACTGTCATTTTCCCAAGTGAAGGCACTGAGCAAACTCTGTGGCAAAGGATTTTGTCCTTCTATTAAACCCTTCCAGATATTCCTATGTTGATAAGAACTGACATTTGAAGGACTTTCCTTAAAAGTAATGTTTTTTTAGTTTCACAGGGAAAAGACAAAAGAGATGATTTCCACCCCTTGTCAACATTTCATGAAGCTCAAATTGGGAAAATGGCAATCTGAATTTCATCAGTTAGTTTTAAAATGATTTTTAAAAACTGTAATAATACCCA
The DNA here is from genome assembly GCA_019455555.1 of Galemys pyrenaicus. Taxonomy (NCBI): domain Eukaryota; kingdom Metazoa; phylum Chordata; class Mammalia; order Eulipotyphla; family Talpidae; genus Galemys; species Galemys pyrenaicus. Next base: position 4,855,924 of record JAGFMF010011870.1, read on the forward strand.
TATATCATGCAACTCTTTTAAAAGGCACATTTCTCTATCTATTGACCTGGAAGCAAGCAATGATCATATGGCACAATCCCATTTCCTGTTTAAAAAAAAATAAACAACTAAAGAAATTACAAGGTATATTTACACATGGTTGAGCATGAAGAAATAAATGGAAAGATAGACACTAGGCTATGAATATTGACCTTACTACTGAAGAAGGTGAAAATGGAAGAAAGCTAAGAGAGATGGCTAATTTTTACCTCTATCCATCACTGAGTTGTTACCATGTTACTTTTACAATTTTGAAATTATAAAATGAAAGGGGAAATGTTTTGAAATAAACTAAAACAGACCACTGAGCAAGTGTACATCCTGAAAGAATCTCTGCCAGAATGACAACTTTCTTCCATAGCATACTCATAGATGAGGCATGAGTTCTAAATCTTGAAATACCTGATGCATGGCAGACATAACTTCAACAGTAGAATCCCAGGCTACAGACACTACAGAATATGCATCTGCTGTGGATCGAATTGTGTCCTCCAAAAAAGATATTTTGAGATCCTAACTCTTAGTAGATCAGAATGTGACTTTTTTTTTGACAATGTGATCTTTACAGAGGTAATCAAGTTAAAATGAGGTCAGTTGGGTAGGCCTTGATGTAATATGACTAGCATCCTTATAAAAATGGGATTTTTTTTTAATTGAGGCAACACTGGTTTACAACACTATATATTATTTATAGGTACAGAATTACACTCTTCAGCTGTTACTATCACACCACACTCTGAGAAGGCACCCATTCTCCTTCACTATAATCCATTGTGTCCCCTCTCCACTTTATACTCTTTCTTCTTTCACACATAGCCTCAATTCTATAGTCAAATTTCTAGGGTTTCTTATTGATTTGGTTTTATCTCACCTTTAATTTTGTTTTTCTACATTCCACATATGAATTAAACTATCTGGTATTTATCTTTCTTCTTCCCATACATTTCACTTTAGTATAACTGCCCCAAATTCCATCCATGTTGTCACAAATATCAAGAGTTTATCTTTCTTATAGCTAAGTAGTATTCCACTATGTATATATAACACATCTTTATAATCATTTCATCTTTCTTTGGGCACTCAGGTTGTTTCGATAACTTGGCTATTTTAAGTAATCTAAAATAAGCATAGGAGTATCTGCATCCTAAAAGGGGAAATTTCAACACAGAGGCTGACACATATATAAGGATGATAATATAGAGATACCCAAGAGGAACACCATTATGCTGCCATAAGCCAAGGAAAATTTGAGACTATCAGAAGCTAGATTCAAGAATGGCTCCTTCCTATTAGAGGGTTCAAGGACCTGCCAATACTTTGACTTTAGACTTCTAGCCTCCAGAAGTGTGACATAAAAATTTAGGTTATTTTATAACACTTAGTATACAGTACTTTGTTATAGCAGTTCCGAGAAATTAATATAGTATTCAACAAGGTAAACTAGAAATCTTAGCATCTACATGTGGGCTTTGTATATATTTCACACAATTTAGTATGCTATTAACAGGATTATGTTCTGATTGCTTTGTGAACAATATGCTGTCTCTTCAATAAGACAAGAAAGTACTTGACCATCTTAATTTATAATGATAGCTACAACTTTGGGTTATTTACTAAATATTGAACAATGTGCTTTGAATGCATTCTTTTATATATTTTCTCACAACCCTTGAGATTATTGGTTTTATTGTTATTATCATCCTCCTTGTAAGCTAGGAACATCTATTGCTCCAAATGACTAAGCAACTTATTCAAGAGCACAAACTTTCAGAAGTTTGAACTCAAATCCAGTCTGAGCAACTGAAAAAGCCCATTCCTTGAACCTCCAAACCTTATTGCATTTATTCAGGCTTTCTCCACAGAGCATAACACTGTAAAGAGTAAAGGACAGGCTTGTAACACTGGGGCTCTTTAATTAAACTACTGTGACACTTGAAATCCAATTCTATATAGTTTAGGTAGGTTTTTTTAAAGTTTAGCATTAAAGTAACTACATTGAAGGATTTTTTTATGGAGATTACCTAAGACAGTTGTCCTTAATACTTAGGAAGAGTAATCACATATATGAGATATCAATTAGCAGACTTCAGAAAGTAGGAATTGATGTGGAATTTGAAACCCACAGTCTCAAGGCTAAAAAATTTGAAGGTGGACCTCTAGCCCCAAGGAGACAATAATCTGAAGGGTGTTCATTCTCCCACTCTTACTCTAGACAGAGTTAGAAGGGACTAAAGTAGAAGGAACAGCTAAACTACATGAATTTTGCAAGAGAAAGAGAGGAAAAATGTGCCTTTAGGGGATAAGCAGCTGCATTGTGGGCTCAACAATTGAAAATGGGGGATTACTGACCCCAACCAGAGTATTCATAAAGACAAAAGAAAAATAATATTTCCTATGTGGAACCAATAACTATCTTCTCTCTTATATCATGTCAATTTTGTAAATGTGGGAAATATAAAAATGGCCAGAAATGTGACTGTGGCCTCTTGGTTAGATTCGAAGACTATAAAGAAGAAAGCGTATGTGTATGTACAGATATACAGTCAGCTGAATACACAGGTTTTCAAAAGGTTGAAGTGAGAAAAATACAGCAGTCTTTATTTTTTTAGTCAACTATGAATCAGATACTGTATTAGTACTTTTAACAGGTATTGTCTCATCTAATATGATGTAGGTTTATTATTATTCCCACTTTACAAAGGTTTAAAGACATAATTACACATTAGTAGATCTAAGATTCAATAGAAAGCCACATTTACTCTTTTCTATGATAACATGTCATAGAAAGTGTTGATTAATGTATGTTATGATTAAACACACATATCCACCATGAATATTCCAAATATACACACATTTGCTCCATTATTTTCAATGTAAAGGTAAATTCTCCTTTGTGTAGTTAGTAGAGATCTCTGTACCTTCTCAGAATGCACCAGGAACATCACAGGTGGGAGCAAAAAATTGGTTAAGTAATTGGTTTACTATATAGAACCCTTTAGAACTTCAAAACATTGTCTTTGTTAGCGTAGCATTGTAAATTGGAAACAAGCCTTGTGTAAACAGAAGGCAAGTTCTTAAACTGAAGAGATTAAGGAAGAGGTATTAGAATCAGAAACTTTGGTTTAAGTCCATAGCTCTGCTACACACGAGCTGTGTCTTTGGGTAGATAATTAATTATTTAATTATGTTTCTACATTAGTAACAAGGCAACAACTAGTGTGTGTGTGTGTGTATGTGACATACACGCCACCACAAGTGCTTCTGGAGTATAAGTGACACACTGCATCAAATCACTTAACAGAGGGCCGAGTCAGTAAAAAGTATCTTATGTTCTAAAGCAACATCTCTGAATTTGTGAAATTTATGCTTTGATTTTTGCTTTGTGTAACTTTCCTATTTTAATATAAGAACAGCTTAAATAAGACCTGGTTCTGTGAATCCAGTGAGGCAAGCTGTGCTATCCTACCTTAACAAGCTTTCAAAGGTAATCATTTTCATAGTTGCAGCATATCACTATAGGGAAATCCATATGTGAATGAAAATCTATTTTACTTGGCTGCAGATGTTAAACTCACTCAAGAATATTTAAATTATTTTTTATTTATAACATTTCATGACTATCAAAATTTGCAATGTTAGTATGGAAAGATGTTAAAGAATTGGAGAAATAATACTTATTAAGCTGTCAGATATTTTTCATGGTGGGTCATGTTCTTTTACTCAACTGAAGTATCAACATTTCAGAAAGGTTTCTCTTCAAAGAATATGGAATACCTATAGATGGCAGATTTGGAATGCTTTCAGAAAGTTTATTACCATTAAATTTTTTATAATTTCTTGTATAAGTGTATCCACCCATTTTTCAAATCCCCAAATTAATATAGATAGAAGCACTCTTAAGCCAGTTCTGAAAAACAAGACAAAACTAGCTCAAGAGTCCCAAGGCTTGGTTGATTAAGCAATCTGATCTGTAACAAACTGAAGTTGTAAAGTGCAGTTCATGAATTTTTCTGTGCTATTTGAATCAGAAACATAAACAGCCTTTCTAGAGTGCCAGAAAGCCCACGTTAATTTCCCAAGGAGTGGAAGTTCAGACAGCAAGCAGTTAGTAATCCTGACTGAAGAATTTTGGGTCGCAGCCAACTGTTTATTACACAGAGGATTATGGTTTTCTTGTAGTAAAAAGTAATGTTTAAACTCAGTGGATGATCAGAGATTGTAGTGCATTCTGTTTTTACCCACTTCTTCAAAAAATCTTAGCCAAAAAAATACAAAATAGTAGTGAAACCTCCAAAGAAGTTCTATGCAAATCACTTTGCTTAAATGGTTCCCCATTCCACAAAGAATAGCTAAAGGCTCTTGGTTTCATTGTAAAAATGACTGTTGAAAATGAATCATGTTGTTTAATTTCAGCTCTGTGAATTAACATATCCTGTACCTGGGATGTCTTGTGGTAATTGATTCCCTGGTCATTTTGGTTTTTAATTGTCTTCTTCTGGGAGGAAAAGCAGTCTATCTAGCAGTAGATCAAAATGCAAAGTGAAGGCCCCCACCTCTCCTTTCATCTTCTCTAAATAATTTATGGTTGGGAAGGCCTAGGGCCTGGACCACCTCTTATTTCCCTCATTAGGGAAATAAGATACTTATTACATCATCAGGTACAAATCTGATTCTCTTTCTCTAGATTAATAGGCTTTTTGGTTTAATATGAACCAGAAGAACTGCCTCTAAAATCCCACCTATGATTCCAGATTATAAATGTTCTCTGAATTTTCAGAGGTTAAATCACCAAAGATGCTTTGATTTACGGAGGTCATTTCATGAGAGTGTATTTGATGTCTTTATAATTCCTCATTGAATAAGATTTTCTTTGTTGGGATCTGTGGTAGTCATGGCAAAAGCACAAATTACCTTTCAACCCACTTTTAGCAATGAGTAATCACCAATACACATTCAGAGTTTCTTATTTGAAAATCACAGGAATTAACACATTTCACTGAATTCCTATAAGAGCAGGCTTTGTAAGTGGCTAGGTTTAATAATGATCTATATGCTAAAGAAGGGTCTTCTCCATTCTAATTCCCCCCAAAATCTCTTTTGGTTAGGATTCCAGGATCCTGCTCTCAGGGTCAGGTTCTACCATTAGTAAATTGTTCTTTTAAGTGTTTGAGTTTTGTTTCTTTTTGCCTTGATCATCCAGAACTCCCCATAGAAAAGTTAAGTTTTATGGGAGGGGAACCATATTAAGCCTTTTTCAGTTATGGAATCAGAGATTATTTCCTAGCTACCTAAGAAATAGAAGCCTGAAGATGAAAGAGGAGGGTATAAGATTCTAGGATCCCACTGAAAGGGAAGAAACCTTTCTTAATTGATTGTTATTTGCTATGTACTTTTGGATACCATGGTGAAGATAAACAGGATATTCTGAAATGGCACCAGCTCAGAAGTCACAGAAAAAAAAATCTGAAAGTCTTCTAAGGAACTAAGACACCATCTCTGCAACTACAGTCTGGGGCATGCTATATCAGGGGTTGTTTGTGGTCACCTTTTCTGTATATAGTGGATACATTGTGACTTCAGGAATCTGCAATGAATAATGGAATCTTATGTTATGGTGGCATATTTGATGACTCTTCTATGGCAACTGATGTCATGATAAAATTCTAAATTCTGATTCCAACTGACAAACAGATCAACTCATTTCAAGATTTCCAGATAGCTTCAAAACTTCTAGTTTATTTGCCAGTTTGAAAATCAAGTTCCATCTCAATAATAAATGTCAAGTGGTCTTTCAATCTCTGCTTCAATATCTTCGGGATTAAAGAACTCACCCATTCAATTTTTAGAAAGTTTTGACATTTTATTATGTTTTATAAAAAGTTGCCTTCTTGAAATTTCTATCCATGGGTTCCAATCCACTACCCAGACTTCCCACAGAACAAGCTTGACACCTTTTGCACATAATACTCAAATATATGAAGACAGCTGCCATGTCCACAGTCTTTTATGTACTAGAAATGATGAAAAATAAACACATTGCTTTTGATTTATAGAACACATTTTTGTCAAAAATGAATTAATAAGGAGAAAAAAATCCTGTCCAAGGTCCTTTCTCAAAGTATACTAATGTGATAATATGGCTGCTTGCACAACCACATCAACTTCATCCAGCAGACAAGGAGATATACATTCTATTCTACCTAGCTGAAAAGTCTTGAGAGGCTATTCAAATCATTCTTAACTGTTGTTTTTTCCTATATAGCTATACACTTGTACCTCCTTTTTAGAAGGGCTTCAGTTGCAGCATTTTGAACCCAACTTAACTAAAAGGAACAATTGAAGTTAAAATAGGGTGAAACCCTTCCTCTGCTGAACCTGACACACAAATATAAGAAAATCTGGAATATCTTGCATTTGGAAAATATGGGGGAAGGGATAGTGGAAAACATAGCTTCTGATGTCCATTGCTGGTAGACACAATGGAAGGAATCACAAAGAGGAACTGGCAATGTTTCCTGGTGAAAGGGAGCTGGATTGGGAGTCAGGAAACAGATTCTCAGATTTGCAGTAGTAGCTCTGAGATCTTTGTTAGATCTCCTTACATATTATTTCTTTGTCTATAAAAGAGACATAATGCTTTCCCTATATACCTCCCAAGATTGCTTTGAGAGAATTTTTTTAAAAAGCAAGCAGATAATTGCAAGATCAATTGCTGCAGCCTGATTTGTTGGAGTCATTTCCCCTCAGTCAGCAATACCCATGTTTCCTTAAGCGATATTAGGACAGACATCAAAGTAGCAGGGAAGGAGCTTGAAAAAGAATCTACACTAAGTTATGATTTTCAAAATAAGCATTTTTTGGATACTTAGATGAAAAACAATAGCACTGAAAGTCAAAATGCATATTTTGAAGTCATGGGTTTGCTAGACAGAAGAAAGTATCCTTGTGAATCAAAGGAAAGGTCTTATAGGAGCAGGCAGAAGAAACCAGAGGATAGTTACCTAGATTTTGAGGGTGGGGACAGGGAAGGTAGCACAGAGCCTTACTTCAGAGGAGCTTTATCACAGGCCTCAGGCAAGGGGATCAGCTCTGAGGTTCCCTGGAACTAAATGGAAAAATCCAGAACTTTCTTTGAACAAATGACAAAATCTGGAAGCCTCCAGACAGGATTCATCTATTACCACTTATGTGATCTCTGAATCCCTTACACTGAACTATTTTCTCTGGTACATGAGGACCTTCCATCCATAGCTGAGGACACCTTACCTAGGTGTTAGCCAACCAAGGTGACTTACCCATGACCCAACAATTTTCTGAGCCAATTCCAGGCTATTCCCTGTAAGTACCCTCTCCTCACCGACTCAGTGCATTTTTCAGCACCCTCTACTACTGAAACAAAAAGAAAAAAAAATTGATGAGACTGCACAATAATGAATGTCACTCAGGCAGGATATAAAAATTCTTTGAAAAAGCAGAAAAAAAAAAGAAAAATTACTTCAGTCATTTTTCTTAAAGAAGCCTCGCCTCTTAGATAAGCTTGGTTGACAATTATATCAAATAATCTGTCCTACTCCTAAATTATACTCTTGTTGGATTTAGATTTGACTCAGAAAAAAATTTATTCCAGTCTAAAAAATCTTGTCCAAATAACATTTCCTAGTCACATACATTACTGCTAGTGTTAATATATGTGTTTGGGTCTGCATATGCACAAGTAAATGCAAATTAGTAATATCCAGTTTTCCCTAAAGGAATAGCTTTTTCTGGTTATTGTGACATTTATTAACAGTTTTTTGAGTTCTTACTCTACATCTGGGAGTTATGAATGACAAGGAGCTGATCGCAAACATACAGTGTGATATAGGGATGGTATGGAATCTCAAGACCCTCCCCCAAATAAGCCTCTGAATTCGGGTAGGATTTAGACAGAAAAATCCAAAAACATAGGAGGTGCAGCCTGGAGTTTAAGTATCAACTTCAGCATTTACTAGCTCTTAGGCAAACTTCAGGCAAAGATATTTCTCCTATCTAAACTCTTGATTTCTTCATCTGAAAACTATGCATACAACTACCACCAGCTAACTACTGAATCCTTGAGGTGGAAATCACTTGTCTATTATTAATATAAAGCATTAAAGAAGACAAGAAAGGGTTATGTGGTATTAACTTTAAAGTGGGGATAGGGGCTTCTCTGGTGGTGCAATGAGTTAAGCAAGACACTATGAAGCAAACCACAGCCACTGCAGCACAAGTTCGATCCCTGCCGCCAGCTAGGGGGGGTGACCCACATGGCACAGCGGACCTCTCCTACCTCACCCGCTGCTCCCCTCAGCAGTGTACATCAGTTAATCTGCCTATTCTGTTCCCCACTCAGTCTCTGGTGAATCTTCTCACCCCCACATCTTTGGCCTGTACCCCAGTTCTTGTACGCATAAATAAATAAATATTAAAAAAATAAAGTGGGCATAGAGTTCTCCTGCCTGCCTGTGATTATGCAGGTGTTCCCTTTCCACAAATCTTTTTCCTTTGCAAAGCAGCAGCAGCTGCTCTTTCTGCCCACTTGTGTCTTGCAAGTGCCTTCTCCTTTCCTAATAAATTTGTCCTTTTAAAATGTAAAATAAATAAGTAAATGCAGATAAAGTATCTTTGGCAAAGTCTGTGTTTCTAATGGTGACATGATTATAAAGGATCTTGGAAAAGAGATGTTTGAATGTGTTAATTTATTCTTACCCTCATAACTGAGGCAATCTTCTTTGGGGCAGTCAAAATAGATTAGGAAGACCACTGAAATACAGTTTCTCTTTCCAAATCACTTCTGGTCTGGTTTGGTTCACTTTATGTGTTTCCTTGCAGGTACCAAATGAAAATCTACTTTCACAGTGCTACTTGTTCATCCAGAAGAATTGTCTCTTAGATAATAGCATGGGAGAGTAATACTTTCAGAATAAGTCTTCCTCAGTCCACAACTTAGTTTCCAAAAATAAAACAATAGCTATGTTTATAAATCTATCTCAAAGGATGTGGGTAATTAGTCATTAGTCACAGCATGCTTATAGAAGAAACCGATAGAGTATTACATCAGGTTATTGTTAGCAAATCTTATCTGAGCATTTTTATATGCCCAGTTTGGTGTCACACACTGTGGGGTAGTTTAAAATAATTGTAAACATTGAATTTTATTCACTTTTAAATGGTTAATTAAAAAAAAAATAAATGGTTAATTTTATCTTATGCAAATTTTATCTCAATAAAAAAGGGGCAGGGGAATGGAAGGCTAATACTTCCCCTTAAGAAAGTAATGTTTATGGTCTTATCAAAATGACAATATTAACCTTCACTCATCCAATATTCCCAAAAGTATGTTTCATTCTAGGCATGCATACAATACAAGCAACGCACACACAATGCAAAGCACCTTAAGGTTATGGGCTAAATTGTGCTATATGCCAAAAATTAATGCCTATAATTAATGAAGTAGAGATGAGTACAGTCTTCTTGGGGAAGGTAGCCTGTTTTGGTCATGAAAGAGACTATTATAAGTAAAAGGTGAAAAAAGAAAATTTTTAGGCAGAAAGAATAAAAGCAGGGCCCCGAAGGGATTTTCAGCATAGCATGGATACTGGATAGCAAGTAATCCACCCAGATTTCAATATTATTCTTTTCTGACACAGCCACAAGAAATGCTATTTGGAATCCCTCAAGCCATTTAACTGAGTATTTACAAGATGAAGAAGCACATGAGATAGTTAGGTATATGTGTAGTACTGACTGCTTGTAGGGTTCCCATCAACGTATCAAATACCTGGAAGGTGGATGCCCTCTAGTCCTCTATTACATTCTCCAAAATGTGTTCTGTTCAAAATGTCATATTCAGAAAGTTGGCTGAAAACATACTGGCACTGATGGTTAAATTTGGTTGACCACTGGGAGAGAATACTCACATATGGATGACAGATGGAAAATCTATCAAGAATTCCTCTAGTTAATATGATGGCCACATCGGACAAGATAAAATTTAAATAAATGCACGTATTTCTGCAAAAACCTAATCAAGTAGTTAGTTATAAGAGCTAGGACTTAAAAGTAGTACAAATAATAGGGGGTTTATGGTTTTAGTTGAATATAAAGTTAGCATTAACCATGTCAGTGACCCCCACACTTCCAAGCTAATCTGGGGCTCAGTTCTAGATGCCTCATGTTAGGAAGAGCAGCACCAATTGGGAGATCTCCAGAAAAACCAGGAGGGAAAAAAATTTTTGAGGATCTTTGAAGCATTGGTTATGGATCAGTTGGAGATGACAACACATTACCATGTGGTAACTATGTGCAAATATTTAAAGGTAGCAGATTTAAAAATTTTAAATGAACAGAAATAATGCTAGTGGGCAATTATTATAGAGATTCTAATTGTACATGTATTTCAGAAAGACCTTTGACAATTAAAGTATGTGTAAAAAGGGTATGTGATTCCATAAACTGTCTGTCACTAAGGGTGTTAAATTTACTCCAGAGTGTGGAATATTGATTATCAGGTAGATAAATGATTACTCTTCTGAAGCAGGTCTTTTTCAGTGCTGAACTACTATGATTCAAAGAGTTTAAGAATGGAGTAGAGTTCAGAAGTTTGTCAAAGTTCCCCAAGTCTGACTAGAAGGATAAAAGAAATTAAAGTGTTAAGTAGGAGAGAGATAAGCTTAAAGTTGAATTTCAAACAGTTCTAGAGGAAGCATATGGGATAAAAAGAAGAAAAACAGGAACCAAGGAAGTTAGAAGTGGATCTGGGGCAGTAATCCAGTTGTGAGACAACAAAGTCTACACTGGGGTCACTATTAAGAAAAACAAGGAGGGAAATGATATAAATAATAATACAGGAAATTTTGTCAGGATTTAATCCCTAGGTCCTTAGCAGTGATAGTGAAAAGGCAAAAGCTTATTCTGGGTATTTAAACTGAGACAATAACAAGATACTAAGTAATGGCCTGGTAGGCCATTAGAGATGTGGTGCTGGAGATGATAAACCAGACAGAGATAAAGATGTGAAATTTATTGGGCTAAAGGTGATAACTGAAGTGGTGAGACATAGGTGCTCTTCAAGGATGAAAATAAGAGAAAAATCAAGGACTAAAAAGATAAGTGTTAGGAAAGAATAAGTGTTTGGGATTCCAAGATATAAGACAAGAGAGCAAAGGTGATGTAGGAGTGATCAGAGGAGAGGAAGACCCTGGAAACTGTGTCATGAAAACCAATAAAGGGAAGTAATTATGATAAAAGCAGTACCCCTGAAGACCTGAATTCCAGATCTGATGTTCCAAGATCACCAGCAGTGGAAGAAACAGTTTAGGGTAGAGGAACCACCCATTCCACAACAGTTCTGATCCCTACAAAATCTTCCTTCACTGTAATCACTATGGTATATGGCTGTAAGTTCCAGTTAGACACACACATATGCAATCTTCAAGGGCAGCCCATAGTCTGAGTGATGGTGTAAAGGGCCTGAGCACAAGCCAGAGAAGCCCAACTTACAAAATAAGACATTCTCCATTAAATAGAACTACTTTTTAAGTTACTTTACAGCATTACCAATTAAAGTTTTAGAATCACCTTTCATTCTCCAGGCAAACCAAAGACAGGACTTCAGAACCTGAAGTAGGAAATTCTGCCTTCCAGATTGTTATGAACTGAATTGTGTCCCCTCAAATTCATATATCAAAGCCCTAACCCCTAAGGTATTTAGGGGTAACAGTTAACTATGGTCATAAGGATGGAGCCCTAATCCATTAGATCAGGTGTCCTTAGATAAGACACCAGGAATGTACAGAAGAAAGGCCATGTAGGGACACACTGAGACACAGGCTGTTTATACTCCAGGAGAGAGGCCTCACCAGAAACCAGCTCTGCTGGCACCCTGATCTGGGATTCCAGTCTACAGAAATGTAAGAAAATAAATTTCAGTTGTTTATGTGACCCAACCAATGGTATTTTGTTTTTGCAGGTTGAGCAGACTGACACAAAGAGCGAGGGCCTACTTTAGATCTTGCTTCTGCTCCTTGGTCAATAACCTGGATGTCGTTTATCATTTTTGACCAGAATCCCAATCACTTGCTGGGAGTAAGTCCAATATTTACTGGAAGTTCTACTAACAGACAAGTCCAGACTGTGATCACCATGTACTTTTCTGCAGGTGCCTCAATCAATGTGTTTATTTAAATGATTTCTCAACTTTTCCACTAAGCTGGAAGGTTGTCAAAAGGAAAGCCACATGGTTAAGGAAAAATACGCAGATTTTGAAGAGTTTTATCCCAGGACTGCTTCTTGCATGGTGACCTTACATAGTGGTAAAAGAAGCAGACACATGGCTGGTAATTAAAGTGACTCCAGAAAACCTCCTTTCCTCATGGACTTGGGCATATGTGTCTATGCATCACCTTCCCCAACTATAAAGTAGGGGAAATGACAGGTCTTAGTCATAGGTTGTTAAGCAGAATAAATGAGTTCATATATGCAAAGCTTCATATAACTTTAAACACTGTTAACAACCGCTGTTGTTGTTAATATTACTACAAAACAGCAGTTTCAGTGACAAAATTCCTGGTTTATCTGGAACTGAGGTGATTTTCGGGACACAGGTCAACAGGCACACCCAGGTGGAGTCACTCTAAGGGACCTCAAAACACCCACATCATTCACTTCACTAAGGCTGTAAAGATGCAAATGTTATCAAAGTCATTGTGTTGAATTACACCATTAGCATTCCTTAGTATTTCACAATTAGATCATCAACTTGTCTAGCAAAATTCCGAGAACATGAGCCACAAGACAGACAGGTCTATCAGCATTCAGGAAAAGAGCTTCAAGTGTGTCCTGACCAGCCAAGGGCTCTGACAGTGATTTAGGCATCGAGCAGAATGAGGTGGAAAGCAGGCCAAATAGGGAGGAGAGAAAGGAGGAAGAAAACAACAGTTCCAGAGATCAGTTTTTTCCCTCTCAGTTTTATCAGAAACCACCTCATGTGGAGGGTACTTTACCAGAGTTTTAAGGATCTCTTCTATAGATCCTTGTGGAAGTAAGATTATGACTTTGAAGGACCATGGCAATTCCGAGTCCTTTAGAAAACAAAATCCGAGTAAATCGGATGACCTGTGCCACAAATCCTGGAGTGACATGTGCTCACAGCCTGAGATTTGATTTCATTCCAATCCTCCAATGAGAGAGAGAGAGAGAGACACCGAATGAAAAGCACTCTGTATTCAGCCAAGGTGAAGAGCAGTTAGCAGAAAAGACAGCTGAAAAGAATGGATTAAATCAGATCTCCAGGAGTGCCCTCTCTAGGTGGCAGCAGGTGTTGCCAAGGGGCCATGCCATGGAGTGGTCATGCCACAGAGTGGTCCAGGAGAGACAAGAGGAAGGCGCTGGTGCTGGTGCATAAACAGGAGATGCCAGAGTTTGCCTGCAAGGCTGTGTTTCTGCCACTGCAGTGTGCAAAGAATCACCTGGGGCATTTTTAAAGTGGTGCTGCTTGCTGCCCCTACTGGATCCAGAAATGCAGATATAACCAGCTTCACAAATTATTCTTCCAGGCAGGGAGGCCTGTGGGCCATGTTTAAGAATCATGGTTGCAGAGGGTCTGTATCACAAATTTAGACATGGTTCCTGAGTGACCTGAAAATATCTATGTACTTTCAAAAGGTGCTTCTGAAAACCTTAACTGTAAGTCTCCCTTTGCAAGCAGAAGGTTTTCTGATTTGCAAAAGTCATGAGTCTTCTGACTCTGGCAGCAGAGACTTATTTGGGGTGAGGACTGCCAGCTCCAGTTCTCAGTTCACCCAGCACTTCCTGCAGGTAGCTGCCTCAATACAGAGCCCAACAGAGAGATGAATGAGATCAGATTTTAATTACTGTTATGAGAATGTCAATTTGTTGGCTGAGTAGCCTCATTTACAGAAACAAGCAGCAGTAGACTTTAAAAAGAGAAGAAAATGCCAAGGAGTGCAGCGGTGTATATTGAGGATTCTTTTCTTAGCTGGTATGCCCAAGATAAGGGGAGGGGTGCTCCAATGCCCCACAGAGGAGTCTAGGCCTCAGGAGATGAAAAGCTCATTCAGAGGCTTGCCTGAACCTTCAGTTTTGAGCATGCATAAAGAAATGTGGGAATGTATGAGTATCATTAGTGCATTTATGACATTTAGATTGGCTGCTTAAAAATCCCTTACATAAAATTAGGAAAGACCCTAGTGTCGTTTTCTCTGTAGTGAGCTGAATTTAAAAAGCCTTCCTAGCCCCGTGCCAGCATTTCCTAAGTGAGCATTTCCTGCTTGTTTGCAGAGTCAGAAGTTAGCGGCATCACCTACCAGCTACTTGCAAAGTGCAAATTATATAACCTGTGCTATGAAAGCCTACGGCAGCCACTCAAGCTGGGCAAAAGGCAACCACTCTCATTTTGATCTCGAATGTTCCTTTATGCTCTGACCTGGAGGTTCCAAAACAGACTAAGAATGATGGGACTAATGGAAGCAGCTATTCTTGCCAAGTGCCTCATACCCTCAGGGATTTGGAAAATACTAGTTCTCCCACCCATGGCCACAGCATAGAATGTACATGAAATGGGTGGAATGGGTTGGGATCAGGGAAGCATTCATTACAAGACTTTATGCTTTTACTCCTCCAGCCTTTCTCCCACTACCCTTCTAATTGCAAGCACATGCTTTAATGTAGTAAGTTAGAAGTTTACAGAATAAATGGCTGTTTGTTTGAAGTGGCATCATTGGCTTAGCTACATACCAATTTCACTTATTCCCCTACCTCTTTGCTCTCTTTATCTGTTAGTTTTTGCCTTTCCTGCTTCTTTCTTTCCTTTTCTCTTTCTCCTCTCTTTTCTTCCCTTTCTCACTGTTCTCTTTATTTCTCTTCTCATTTGTGCTTTCATTCAATTTACATTTATTTGACACTTATCAGATAGAAAACAAAGGAAAAATGCCATGCTGACCTAAACGGGGTAACACTCATTCAGTCAATGTCTATATTGAGAGCTCCTTTGTGCCAAGCACTGTGCAGGGCTGTGAAATCATGAATTAAATAGAGTAACTGTCCCTGCCCATGGGGAGCCCAGTGACAGTTATAGAGAAGTAATTAAAACACAGCAGGTAGCACCAAAATTTCAGATAGGGAGATTGTGAGATATTTCTAAAGGGATGTAGTGCTTGAGTAGGGCCTTGGAAGAGAAGTAGCAGTTAGCCCCCTGGGAAAAGGAGGGTATCTGCAAAGGCCAAAAAGGTACCTACAACTTGGTGAGACCCCTGTCTCAGTGTGACCTTACCTGGCCTGTCCTCTGTACATTCCTGGTGTTATAATGTCTATGGAAGATAGAGAAAAGCTAAGCTAGAGATCCAGCAAAGGCTGGATGCCATGGCCAGGAATCTTCAGTGTATTCTACAGGCCATGGTTACCCATTTAAGGATCTCAAACAGGTGATTAATAAGGTGAGATCAGCATTTTATACAAGTAATCCTGAGAGCAAACCATTCCAGGTAAAGGATTGAAAAGGGACAATAGCAAAGAGAGAGAGAGAGGCCAGTGAGGAGGTTATCTCATTGATCTCAGTGGGAGGAACAAAGGAGACATAAGAAAACTTCTGCTTCTATCAGCTGTATTTTTTCACTGCTTAGTATTTGTCTCTATGTAACATCATTCTGGACATTTCCTTTCTTGTCCCAAGATGTGTAGACTTTCTGTAGAGATGGAGTCATCTCTCCTTTCTTGTCTTCAACATTCTACATCTGCCTTAACATTCTACATCAAAACAAATGATCTAGCTTTCAGCCCCTGTGGAAAAAAGTTTGGCAGTTCCTCAAAAACTTAAACATGGAATTACCAAAAGACCCAGCAGTTCAACTCCTAGAAATATACTTCAAATAAATGAAAGCAGATACTCAAAGAACTCACACAAAAATATTCCTGGCATCCAAAAATGGAAATAGCCCAAATGTCTGTCAATGGATGAATAGTATATTCATCCAATGCAATGTTATCCATTTGTAAAAACAAAGTACTAATACTACCTACCTCAATAGGGATGAATCTTAAAAATTTTATGCTAAATAAAGAAGTCAGACATAAAAGCTTACATATTGTATGACTCCATTTGTATGAAATATCCAGAATATTAAATCTATAGAAATTGAAAGCATACTAGGGGATGCTCAGAGTGGGAGAAGAGGGTAGTGGGGGATAACTCCTCAAAGGGCACTGGCTATTATTTTGGAATGAGAAAAATGCTGTGGAATCAGATAGAGATTGTGGTCATACAGCCTTGTGGATGTACTAAATGCCACTGAATGGCTCACTTTAAAATGACTAATTTTATAATATGTGAATTTCACCTAAATGAAAGAAAAAAAAATTAACCTAATGACCCGTTTTCACTATCTTCTTTATCCAACTCTCTTTCCCCTCAAATCAATCTGATGACTGAAATGTTGTAAAGTTAGAGTTGACCAGAGCTCCAGCAGTGGCACATGGCTGCAAATGACCATAATTTCAATTTCCCATAAAGATGACAGGAGTTTAGAGGAATCAGCAGAATCAGGAAGGTCAGAGAGAGCAGGTTTCAGTTTGTTCCTTTGAGTGGTGGAATCAAATAATTTTAAAGAGAATGAGATTATATCATACATCGTGGCAACAAGATGAGATCCATGTATGGGAAGAAGGCTTAGGGCCCACTGCAGAGCAGGCACAGCACATAAGCACTGAGAGAAGCCTACAGTGTTTGGTTGCTGTTGGCAGCTGTGCCTCTGTCTCCTCCTAATAGAAAAGACTAATGAAGAAGCTAATGAAGAAGATGCTGAAGGAAGCTGATTAAACCTCCCTCCTCTGGTCTTGGAAAAGGAGGCATTCTGAGAGACCTCACCTAGTAAACAAAGCAGCAAGACATTACTTAAGCATACTGAGATCTGAAAAAGGGCTCTCTAGGGCTTGTAAAGTACAAACCATAAATATTCACTAGATAATCCTGGAGGCTTTGGGTATAACTGCAAAGCTGCCACAGCCTACCATAGATCTTGGGATGTTATTTACAGTCTCTATGCCTCAGTTTCCTCATCTGTAAAACAGGGTTAGTGACATCTATTTCCACTGCTCCTGTGAGAATCAAACTGTATACATTATATAGAGTATTCAGAAAGTGTGAGGTGATATTCAAATTGTTTGATAACTAGTGTGATACCAATACCTACTAATCAGAATAAATACTGAAATGAGTAATCCAATCAGAATAGACATTGCCTGTCTGCCTGTGTGCCATACAAATAACTTATAGATCTGCCCTTATAGTCCATGGTTCACAGTAAGCCTTCAATAGTGCATAATTATTATTTGGAAGAAGCAGCCAAATATAGGGTCACTGTTTCTGTAAAACAGACTACTGTTGGGTAGCTAGCTCTAAGTATAAGATCCACAAAGGCACTAAAGGCTGGAAAATATCTCTGAAGGTCTTCCCCCTAGCCAGCAACATCTTCTTTCTCTGGTCCTCTTACTACACCTGTAGTAAAAGGTGATCTCCAGGCAGGGTCATATAATGGGTCCTGTTTCTCAGACACTTAAAAGAAAGCACAAAGGAAATGTAAATGTGCACGAGGAATATCAAAAGCTGGTTAACAATTTGACTTAGATGTTTAGAGGCTCTAATAAAAGGAAATTTAGAGGCAACTAGTTTAAGATTTAAAGGGACTGCCTTGGAAGGAGATGGGAGCTTGCACCAGAATGCAAATCAATGCCCTGATTCCTTCATCAAAAAAAGGATTGCAAGGTGGAATGGGGGATTGGGGAGGGAAGGAGGGAGAGTGTCAGCTACTGCACTAACAGCAAGATTAGTGACATAGTTAATTCACCTTCTGGCATTGTTTCTCAAAAATATTTGAAGCATTCATATTCCTAGGAATAGGGGGTAAATTTCAGGGAATTGTTTGAGAAGAATGGAAAACTGTTTCTGGCTTTATTCATCATTTTGCTAGCAATCTTCAAGTGTTCAGATTCAGTTGAATGAATAGAATGAAGAGTGAGTGATGGCTTGTGGAGAAAGAAAGACAAGGTATATTTAGAGAGTAAACTGAATGTTAGGTAGGGTATTAGAATACAATTTCTGCCCTAAACTTAGGAAATTAGAGACAACACATGAAATTAAAGATTCTACCCTGACACCGGTAATGTGCATGAACAGGCTCAGTCATCATCATAAGGAATTTAAAAAGGGTACAAATGCAGTAATATAAAGCAACAAGGTTCCCATGATTCCTGCAGGTACATAGAAAGCTCCAGTTGGAGGGGCAGTGGCTCCTTTCTGCGCATGGGATCAATCCAAACACTGGAACCATAACCCGGAGTAGCAAGTCTCATTTTATTTATCTGTCAATACCTTGCATATTATTTCTCTTGTTCACTTGATATGCCACACCTCCTTTCTAGCCACCTGAACCTCTTGATTCTGTGTTTGAGGAAGGGACTTTTAATCAGATATTTGGATTCAAATTCTGGCTCATTGTTTACTGGCTGCATGACCTTGGACAAACCACTTAACATTTCTTATGGCCAAGAAAATCCATGATAAAAGAATCTACATTATAAGTTTGCTGTGAAAATAAGGGAAAGCATTCATGCAGAGCACTTAGAACAAGTTTGGCTCACAACACCTGGTAACTATTATTGTGGTTACACTAATTTGCTTTAAACCTTATTACTTTCATGAAATTATTCAGACTAATTGCACGCCTCCAAACTTTTTTATGAGTCCCAGTTTCTTTTGTGCCTATGTTTAGACTCAATGCCAAATCCCTGAACCTGATTTCAGTTACCCTACACTGCCTTAATATCTAAACTTTATTAAACTAACATGTGTTGGTAACTTTAACTCTTACACATTAGCTAAATTTATTTTATCACAATAACCATGTAAAGATATTATTGTCCTCACTTTACTGACAAGGAAACAAATAAGGGAGATAAATAAATTGTCCAATTCAAATAGTAAACAATAAACACTGAGATAAATGCAATTCTTTTTGCAAAATATAAAGCCCTTCATTAGGCTCCCTCCTGCTTGTGTCATATGCCTACATCTGGTCCTTTTGACTTAACTCTAAACACCTGCACAATGGGAGCATCTTCTATTTCCAGTTCTCTCGTTAGCATTAATATGCTTAGCACAATGTTGGCCAGACCACAGGTACTCACTAACGGTTCAGCTGGATGACCAGGGAAAAACACATCTGTAAACAATTCTTCAAAACATTCTAACTGACTTACCTGTATAAATGACACTGAAGATAGGCTTAGGATTAATTTACAAAGCTGACATCTTCACAACAAATCCATCTGTTGTTAACAAAAATCTCAATGTACTTGCACAGTAAGAATGTAAGGAAGTTGCCCCAATGATCTGTCTTTACGTGAGTAACCTTGGAGATGCAAGGACACATTCCTGTGTAAGAACTCTACTTTTGTCCTACCTATGACAACTGTGGCCAGGAGAATGTGGCCCTGAAGTAACAAGTAACAGCTGAGGCTTCACTGTAGTGTAAGTCTGCCTCTACAACCTGCAACCAGCAACATAGTTTTAAACTAGGGCAGCAGTGACCAACAGCTACTGTCCTTGTCTAGTTTTTTTTAACATCTCACAAAATTAAGACTATAAATTTAGGCAGAATTATTTCCATGGAATTTTTCATAATGAGCTCGTGAAGAACTGGGATGATTTGTTAATACCCTCATCCACAGAGAAATATTTGAAGAGTAGATTTTATAGAAAATTATCGATATTTTCATTGCCAGAAAAACTAAAATATCTTTGTTCCCTTTCAATTATTATCTTTCAATCTTATTTCCTTAAAAATATTTTGAGTTTTCATTTGGAAACCAAATGAATTACCACAAGAAGGTTCATTTATGTGGGGCCCATTCAAAGAACTGACCTTGTTTGCGAAGTCATGGAAATTTTGGATATGACCATTACAGACATAATGGCTCTGATAATGATAGTGTTGCTAAATTATGATCTGAGCTTGGAAATAAAAGAGGAAGTTACAAGGATCCTATTTTTAAGACAATGTCCCTGAACATGTCCTTGCAAATGAGAACAAGTAAGAAGAAATGAAGAGAATATCTGATGTTCAGACAGGATTATTTCTAAATAGAAAGTCTTTCAGCATTTTCTGTGACAAGTCAGCAACTCTTTAAATGAGCCCCTTGCAGTATCAGAGCTGCACCTGGTTTAATTGATGACTCTCATCATTTCCTCAATGGTTGTGCAAACCAGTTGTATTTTGCCATGCACTCAGAACATCAATGTCACAGCAGTATTGAGTTGTAGCATCCATTCATTCATTCAATATTAATTTGTGTGTCATTGTGCTACATGCCTTTATTATTCATTTCTTTCACCTTGCGTAGTTGAGGTTGAAGGAAAAGAGGCATAAAAAAAGATAGGATTTGATCCTCGCATTCCAACATCGTATATTTTCAGATCCAAAAGAGACATATGAAAGAGTGAACAAGTCATAGGAGGTTACATGTGATTAATGCCCAGGTGAGTGGAGGAGAAAATGTGAATTCAGAAGAGTTTGAAAATACTGGGAAGAGTGTAATTGAAGAAGTGTAATAAGAGTTTGAACTTATGAAAGGTTGTAAAGAGGGAGGAGGTGGAGATGAGATAGTGTACTGCCTCCTCTTGCAACCATAAGAGGGCCACAGTGACAGGGGCAGGATTATATGGAAATAGGTGAGATATGGCCATATGGTCAATGGAATGGGATTCAAACCTTCCCTGAATTTCCAGTATATCCTTTTTTATCTCAAAGTATTAAAAATGACTTAATATTTTTAAAGTGACAGGTCAAGAAACTGTGATGTTCCATATACACACACAAGTATACAAACACTCAAAGCAACATTATCAATAACATCCAAAAAGTGGAAACAGGAAAAATGCCTATTAGTGGATATGGATATGGAATTCATATTAAAATAAATATGAAATTATGAATACAGAAATAAAATGTGTCATATTCATACAGTGGGATAGTACTTGGCATAAAAAGAAATGAAATAGTGATACATGTTATGATGTAGATGAAGCTTGAAAACATTAAAGGAGCCAATCACTAAAGATCACATATTGTATGATTGATCCCATACAAATGAAAAGTTCAGAATAGGCAAATACATAAAATCATGCGAGGGCTGAGAGGTTTGGGAGGAGGTTTGGGGTACAAGATATCTTTTCTGGTGATTAAAATGTTAATGATGTTTGTATAACTCTAACTATACTAAAACTATTGAACAGTATAGTCTAAATGGGTGCACTAAATATGTGAATTATATACCTCAATAAATCTGTTAATAAAGAAGTTAAGAAAAGTAGATTCTAGGGAGCAGGATATAGGAGTTTAGAGTGAGAGGAAGACTTACATTGTCATCAACTTGTTTAAAGTCCATATACCCTAGTTGGAAATATATGGGAGAGAAGACGGAGTTTCCCTTATCACATTCAGATCTTTTAAAAATATAGGTCTTTTACAATCCTCATACATTGTTGGTGGGAGTGAGGACTGGTTCAGTACATATGGAAAACAGTATGAAAGTTCCTTAAATATTAAAAATAGATGTACTATATGATGCAGCATGCCCACTCCAAGGCACCTATCCAGAGAATACCAAAACACCAGTTTGAAGGGATATATGCACTCCTATTTTCATTGCACTTCTCTTTACAATAATAGTTATGGAAACAACCTAAGTGCCCAATTATGGAAACATGGATGAAAGAAAGTGTAGTATATATACAAGGTGGAAGATTATTCAGCTATGAAAAAGACAAAATCTTGCCATTTGTGACAATATGGATGGAATTGGAAGGGGTTATTTTAAGCATAGTGAGTCAGAAGGAGAAAGATAAATACCAACTAAATAATACCGAATGATTTCACTCATATCATATATGTAAAGAACAGACAAAACCAAAATAAAACAAACACCTTTGTAATCTAACTTCAGAACTTAAGTTACCAAGTGGAGTGGGTGGGAGCAAAGAGGGGAGGAGAACCAATGGACTTTGGTGGAGGATTGTTGGTGCCTTTGTGGTAGGTATCATAGGGTAAAATATATTTGAATAGACATATGTGAACTTATCCCCCTAAAACACACACAGATTATAAACTGTTACCTCGATTAAAAATAAACATAATAAATAGTCTTCTTCACTTGAAACCCTTAAAAACATATATAGGTCTTTCACTTCTCTAAATATGCATACCTCTGTTTTTTAATTTACTTTAATGTTTCAAAGAAAAAATAATCACTCACACACACACACACACACACACACACCCTCCAACCCTTAGGAGTCCCTAACAAATATGTCATGTTTAATCATTCCTGTCCATTCCTTAGGTTGCTCTGGATTTCTGGGGAAATTAAGGTTATTGAATTTCAATTCATCCCAGCAGTCATTTATTGAGTGCCTGTCTTGGGCACACACAGCAAGCAAGTCGTTGCAAGGGTGGGGAGGTGAATAAGAAAGACATCTTTATTCCAAAGTGCTTACCACTCGAGAAGAAAATAGGATAGATACACAGGGAACTTGAAAAAAAATAGGAAATGTCAGTGCTGTGTGCTGTCACAAACTTTCTGGTTGATCAAAATGATGTTTTGACCAAGTAGTTTGCAAAATGTCTACCCCAAAATCACCTTGAATTTGTTTGCTAGCAAAGCAAATCCTACGCCTCACCCCAAACTGAGTGGAAATTTCTCAGAGAAAAACCAAGAAATATAGATATCCATGTAATTCCACATTCCATTCCACTCCACAAAATCCACCCAATCTAAGACATGGAGAGTGTTTCCAGAGAATGAGGTTGGTGTAAATAATTAGACCAGCATTTCCTTAATTGCATTTTGCAGAATAGTACTTCAAGCAATTAATAAGTATTTCTTAGGAGAAAATAATCTCAGAGGTCAAATAAATTTAGGATATCTTTGGGTCAAACAAAATTTAATTGATTTATTGGGCCTCCCCTGGTGGCGCAGTGGGTTAAGCAACGCACTACGAAGCAAATCGCAGCCACTGCGGCACGAGTTCGATCCCTGCTGCCGGCCAGGGGGGAAACCCACATGGTGTGGCAGACCTCTCCTGCTGTGCCCGCTGCTCCCCTCAGCAGTGTACTTCTGTTGATCTGCCTGTTCTGCTCCCCGCTCTCTGTGGTGAATCCTCTCACCCCCCTACACCTCTGGCCTGTACCCCAGTGCTTGTATGCATAAATAAATAAATCTTTAAAAAAAAAAATTTAATTGACTTATTTATTACAGAATGCTTAGAGACTTCAATAGCTATGATCTCTGCAAATGGGACACAGAATGTGGCATTACCAGACCTGCTTCAGATCCATTTTTTTCACTTATGTCAATGGCTATACTAAATTACATCCATCTCACCTATAAAATTCATCTACAAAACTCATCTACAAAAGTTAAAAGAGAGGATGTACTCTGGAAAAAATATGATCTTCTAATTTTTAGCAGAAAGAGAAACAAATATATGTAGATAAGCTTTTTTATTTTTTTAAATTAGATTTATTTAATTGTATTTGACATCATTTGTAGTCCCCAGGGAGTTCCCACCACCATTTCACCCTTGCACCATCACCTCAGTCCCTTGTGCTCTTTATGCCCTCATCCCTGTCTTTGTCCTCCCCTCCCTCCCCCCACCCCATAATCCCTTTGGTTTATCTTTGAGTAGGTAAGCTTTTGAAAAATAATTTTCCTCCTGAGCGATATCGCAAATACCCTTTTTGGCACACTAGATGTCAGGTGGATTAATACTTGTTTACTGAAGAAAGGGGTGTTTAAAAATTGATTTGAAGATTTCTTTGCAGCGAAATTCATCAAGACAAGGCTAGTGTGGATTATGGCACATTTCCTCTATGATTTTCAGACAGAGCATAACAGGTGTATAACCATGGTTAGTAGAGAGCTGGAACAATAGGCTGCATCCACTTGCTGTTCACTGGGGTCCTAATTGTCTCATAGAGAACTATTGCATGACCCTCAGATGAAGCCAGTAATTTTCCCAGCCAGGACTCAAGATCAATAGTTAGAGAATTGAGGGCTTCTGAACCTGGACGCTGCTTCTAACCTGAGCTCCCAAGGGTCTACTCAAAGGCATTAGAAGAAATGCTCTAGTTTCTCAAACTCAGAGGCTTCATCATGCAACCAGTCACCCAAGCCAGAAGTGGAAGGGTTCATTCCAGACTCTTGTCTCTTCCTAAGTTAATTAGTTACAAAATCTGTTGCATTTCTGACTTAAATATTTCTCAGTTCAGCTCCTCCTCTCTATTCTCACTGCTACTGCCCTAGTTGAGGCTTCCATTATCTCACTCCTGAACTATTTCAACAGCTTTCCAATTGGACTCCCTGCCTGAATTCTCCCTCTCCTCAGATCCATCTTTCACTCTGACCAATACACATCTGACTAGATCACTTTCCAGTTTAAAAAACCTTCAAGAGTTCCCAATAAGCAGCTCCCCAATAATTTTGGGGACCAATACAGCCCCAAAGCATGTTCTGCAGAACACTAATACAGTGCATGATTCACTAAACAAGGGCTTCTTTCAAATTGGAGGTCAGGTATATTAATGATAAGTACCACGAAAGGATAGAACATCAGTGCTGATCTTAAAAAGAGGTTGAATAATTCCTTGAAAACTCAGGACCCAGAGGAAGGCCCATTCAGGAAACTGGAGAATGCTTTCAGTGTCTATCAATGTCCTTGGCTAAGGGATCTTGGAAGTTATATAACATAAATGCTTATCGGATAGTAGGTATTTTTTTATTCCTCTTAAAAACAGTTTAGTTTACAATTAGAGCCTTAGCAATATCCTCAAGTTATCTCCAAGAAGGCAAACTGGAACTTCAAAATTATCCATCTTCCATTAAGTGCATGGAGGTGAGGCTTTATGTTCACAGTATCTGTGCAAACCCTAAATTAAGAACTGAAGACTCAAATACCCCACAAAATCAGATAGATGACAATTGACAAAAGTCGGTTTGAGGGGCCTCCCTGGTGATGCAGAGGGTTGGGCAATGCACTATGAAGCAAACCGCAGCCACTGTAGCACGAGTTTGATCCCTGCCACCGGCCGGGGAGGTGACCCACATGGTGTGGCAGACCTCTCCTGCCTCACCCGCTGTTCCCCTCAGCAGTGTATATTACAGTTGATCTGCCTGTTCTGCTCCCCGCTGTCTCTGGTGAATCCTCTCACCTCCTACGCCTCTGACCTGTACCCCAGCTCTTGTATGCATAAATAAATAAATATTTTTAAAAACAGTCGGTTTGAGTTTCCAGAACAAGGTATCTGATGTGTGTCCTCCCCTCAACGTCCTCAAGCTATCTTTTTACTAAACTAGTCGCCAAGTTAGACAAATCTTCAGTATTTGAGTTGGCAACTGGCTGGCATTTTGAAAGCCAGCTTCTCTATGTAAATGCAAGACTCAAATAAAAAAATTCTAACAACTAGTTGCACATCTTACTGCCAGAACATATTTTAGTGGAAAGGGATATGAATCAAAACATTCACAGAATCTAGGTTATGCATTTCCTTGTCCTTTTCCTACCTTATTTATAGTCTCCTCTCTTCTTTCTCTTAACATTTCTTGGGCAGTTCACACACACTAAGTTTGGAATGTGGCATGAACATTTTTTAAAGCTATCTTTGTAAAAGTGTGCATTTCAAAACCAAGGCAAAACAATATCCTAGTTCTCAATATATTATTCAGTCCTACCAGCAACCCTCATTGCTAGGACATCCTACATAGTTTTTAATATTGTAGCTTTGATCTAAAGAATTTCTCACACACACACACACTTTATTCAAAATACACAGTTGATGAAGGCATCTATAATGGCAAATAGTAAAATAGTAACAGTATATTTAAATTATAAGATTTACCTTGCTCTTCTTACTACACTGTAATCTGCACTAGTAGTAATTTAAAAATTAGAAAGAAACCTATCTCTAAAAAAATATATTATTTTGTAAACTATGTAAAATTTGAAAATGAGAACATTCAAGCAGTGTTCATATAATACATACATTAGCTTACCATTAGTACAGTTCCTTATATATATATATCATAAAACACCTGTGGAACCTGTACATTCAATGTCAGTGTATACCCATGTACCAAGCACACTGTTTCAGGAGTAAGCAAATGAACCTGAGTACTTTACTAAAATAAATCTCAACAGAGACTAATGGCAATCCTTCTTTCATTCCTTATCACTAGAAATGGCTCTCTGCTGAGGTGTTGACACAGTTCCAGAAGCATAAGAAAAAGCCTGGCTCTGCAGACACCGCTAGAGATAGGGGGGGAAATCCACTCCCCAGAGCCCTCCTCCCTTAAGAATCACTGTTGTCAGAGCAGCTATTGCACAGGAGCATGTGACCACCATTATGGTGATCTGTCCAAGATAAGGCAATGAAGCAAAAGGTCAAGAAGAGCATCGACCCATGAAAGGCACCTTTGCTCGAACCACTAGGAGGGTATGAGCTCCCCATCTCTCTATGATGAGATGTCTATGATGTTATTTCCCATCATAGGCCAACCAGTCCACCAGATAAGTTCTAGCACAGGTTTCTGATCTCAGGATCCCAGCATCTAGTCACCATAGGAAGTATCTACATTTCACAATGTGAATAAAGGGCCTTCATTATATCCTAATGTATACTTCCAAACCCAGTTTCTAGAGTTTCTAGAAACAGTTTCACATGTTTCCTCAAAAGAGACTTTTAAAACTTCTAACTGAATGCACAGACAGAAACATGTATTTGTCATACACATGTAGCACAATGGATTTTCACTCAGTTTACATTCTGTGTAACCAGCAAAGCAGTCAAAATTGACTTTTTAATAGGAACACAGAAGTTTTACTTAGCTTTACTAAAGGACCTGGCCTCTGAATTAGTATTGATCTTCCAAAACAAGTCCTGCTTGCAACAATGTAAACATTCCTGCCCCTACTCAGTCCATATATCTTTTAAAAAGGAGGCTGTCATCAGAACTGTGAAATCTCACAATGCTAATTCTTATGCCCACCAATCTTCCCACTGTTTTATGCAGCATGAATCACAATGTAATGACATTGGGGGGATCTAAAAAATTATTCTGGTCTGGTCATGACAGTGGAACACAGCTGAGCCACAAGTTGATCAGATATAGATTTTTCTATATCTGCTTATTATCTTCTGATACCTTGGTGTATTTGAAAGTTGTCCTAGAAGGACACACAGTTTAGTTTCTTAAGCTTTCTTTTCAAAACTAACATTTAAATCTTTTATTTTTGCCCATTGCTAAACATTGGTTAAATATTCCAAAACATAATAATAATTTTAAAAAAGCACAGTACACAAATGAAAATCCAGGTTACCATTGCAGCATTATTCTCCTGTATGAAAGTCAACATACATTTCTAATGGAAAATAACCAACAGTAGCTCCTTTAGAGCTTCACTGGCATCTGCAGCAGTATGTTTTAGGGGTGCTTTCACCTACTGACATGAATACATGCAGACAAGGCCCACCAGTAGTATGATGAAGCAGCATCCCTTTGCCTCTCCAGTCACCTTCCACCCTTTTCCACTCTGCTCTTGCCTGGTGTGGCTGACCTATACTTTGTATCCTTTGGCTTCTGGTTGAATCTACTCTATGGTAGCTCTAGGAAACACGAGAGTGAGGGAAGAGACAGAGATTACGGTAAGTATCCCCTGGCTTCCTCCCTTTGGGGTGACATCAGGCTGGCTGCATTCTTCCAAAATTTTAGGTTACATCCTTCTGAACAAGACTCAGTTTTCTCAGGTTCATGTAAAATTGCCCTTTCGAGTCCTGTGAGGCCTACAATTGATAGTAGCTCTGTAGGTAGCAGCCATTGGGTACTACCCTATCCCTTATAATCTCCTCATACCATACCAACGCCTTTTCATTTTTAAACCCTCTTTAAATTATCTTAATTTGAGGATGCTATCTATTCTTTATAGGGATTCTGAGTGATACAAGGACTGCCCTCCCACACTCAGAACTTACAGTTCCTTTTACCTTTTACAAATATTGCTGTCCCTTTTACCTTTTAAAAATATCACTACTGACTCATGAAAATGTTTTTCTGAATTGGAAGTTCATGGAGATGAACTGTAAATGGGGAAGACAGAGATTTAAAATGCAGCTTTGGCCTCTTGGTTAAGACCAAATGTTGCGTCGACATGCAGCTGTCACCAAAACTTGCAGACAAATGAAGGAGATTTCCAACATTTCCCTAAGACACCAAGCCTCTTTCTGACATTCTCTACATTGGATTTTAATGTTCGTTTAAGTTTTATGGATGTATTATCACTTTAATCCATCAATGACTAAGGACTTCAAACTAGATCAGAAAGTAATATCAAACAAGAAAACGTGAAAGAAATTGGGACTCTAGTCTGGATTCCAAGTAGGTAAAGGTCTCACCATCCTGGGTCAGAGAACAATCTGTTTGTTTTGGAGATCCTCCCAGTGCCCAACTGCTTTGTAAGCTGTCAAGCAAACACCACACAAATAATATGCTTATACCACCCACTGGTGGTTTATTCCAGTTTTTATATGATTGGGTCTTAGAATTTGACATCAGAAAAAGAACATTGCTCTAGAAAGAGAACTGAGGAGGGTTGTAAGTCTGGTTCTATCACGTATAGCCTAGGTTATTCTGAGCAATTTGCCTAACCACTTTGGGACTCAGTCATTTCATTTTTGAAATGAAGGAGGGTAAGAGGATAGATGTAATTGCTCACAATTTTGTGGATTTTTTATAACCACACTATTACAACAAAGAGAAACTAAATTCTTCTTATGGAGTCTGGAGTCTAGTATCTAAAACTGTTTCCTATAACCAAGAGAATTCTTTGAAGTCTTATATTTCAGATAAAAATTTTAAGCTAATTTGATTTATTCTCAATCAAAAAACATTATTTGTACAATACAGAACAATATGTATAAATTTTAAAATGTGCTAATTATTTAATCCAATGACTCTATTTCTAGGAGACTATTTTGGAGAAATGTTCTATGCTTACCCAAAATTTATATATAAAAATGTTAACTGTAGCACTTACCTAAAGAATTAGAAAAAGGGAAATATCCCAAATCTATCAGTGGTCTAATTTCATCATGCTAAATTCACACTGTATACTCATTACATCACTCAGCTTATTAAAAAGCATAAACTGATATGGAAAAATATTCATGGTATGTGCCCAGTTGAAGAAAATAAGTTATAAATAATATTTTTGTGTTATTATTCAATTTTGTAAGTTTACAAATATATGTGTGCTTGTATTTTTCTTTAATGTGCCTATCAATGTATAGAAAGAAGGTCTGACTCGATACCCACTGAATTTCTAATAACAGCTATATATAGGAATGGGAACAGTTTGGAAGGTCATCAAGAAAGATTTTTTTTTTTTACACTATACATTTTTTCATTGGTTAGATATTTTTTCCCAAACATGATTTCACTGAATTTAAGATACCCACAATTATTAAACTCAACATTAGATTATGTACCACTTGGAAGAAAAACTGTCAATAAAACAATGGGATACCATTAGTTTTAAGATGTTGGCCTATTTCAGATATATCACAGTGTGTGAGGGGTGGGGGAGAAAGGCAGGATCAAAAGGATTCAGAAATTTTCACAATATAGGAAAAACTAATATTGGCACTGAGGAACATCATATTTTATGCACCAAGTTTATGGGCTTCAGTTAACTAATAATAACATGTACTATTGAGTGGTCTTTGCTTTTTTTTCTTTGTATTATTTTTTAAATTTTTAAAAATTTTAGTTGCTTTATTGAGTTTATAATGCTTTTTAAAATCAAATTTGTATTTAACCTTTTCTGATCTATGTGGTTTGATTCTTTACTCTGTATTACCCTAGAGCTTCACAAAGGGACCTGTACATTGTGATAACTAAGAAGTGTTCTGTGCTTCCCAACCTTATTAATTTCATCCAAAATATATAAATAAAATATGCATAGATATAACTCCTTTTGAAAGGAATAGAAAGTAAAGAATGACATTTTTAAAAATAATGAGTATATCCTAGAATTTACTATATCCCTGGGGGTTTCTTATTGATTCATTATTGCCCCTAGTATATCCCAAAGGATAATAATGATATGCTGAAGAAAATTCTATAAAGCAAAAAAAAAAATTAAACAATAAATATTCTTGGTGCTTAAGCATCACAATGACCACAGAACAATTATTCAAACTGGTTTTGTCCTTGCTCCTAGTACATAGCTAAGATAACTGATTATCTTAGTCATGAAGGAAAGAGAGATCATTGAAAGCAGAAATATCTCTACCTAAACATCAATAAAAGTTAGGAGAAGCTTGCCTCTTAGAATGCTTTTGCCTTCAATTTTTTTCTTTAGAGAGGTGACTCTAGTGTTTGCAGCTCAAATCGCTGTGGGCTGAAAGTATACCATGGGTACTGGCAAGCAAATGAGCAATAGACAAGAACCCTTTTGGCTTCTAGAGTTAAAAAAAATTTTTTTTGAATAAAACAACCTAATCATAAGGCCTTAAGAGAATAGTGCATTCTTTTACATGTCAATAACTACAACACTTTTGAAAATTCTAGTCAAAAGTATGCAAGTACTCTTAAAATAAACCAAAGGGTCTCGTGAGACTATCAAAACCTGCAGAGACCGGGACATGTTCAGTTCTCAGAAGCACAAATATAATCATAAAATGATTATTAATAGTATTAATAAAGCAGAAAACATGTTTTAAGGGCTTTAGATATATTAACTTATTTAATTTTTAAAATTACCCAAAAGGTACTTTATTTTATGAATGTCAGTTGAGGGATGCGGACACCAAGGCACAGGATGTTTAAGAAATGTACCCAGAACAACACACTAGAAAGTGAGGAGTTAGCAGTTCTCTGGCAATCTTGTACTGAGTCTCGATTTTTAATCATGACACTCTTACACTGCAGCACTGTTTCATATTACAAAGTACAAAAGTAAACTTGACATTTTTCTGACTGATAGATATCCTCAGTAGAATATAAGATCTTTAATAGTTTTATGGAGGTTAAAAAAGATTGAGAAACACTTCTAATAACTAGCCACTTACCAAACTTTTCAACAGATGTACTAATAGAACTACACTGAAGATCAGATTCTCTTTATATTATTTAATCTCAAGCTAAAAAGAAGGAAGATTAAAGAGCAACAGGAGTTAAAAAAAGGCAAAACAAGTCAACTAAGTTGCCCACAAACTACATAATCAAGTTCTGAATAACTGACAGTTCCCCACATTCATGTTATGATGTATTCCTTATGCCAATTCCCTGAACAAAAAGACTAAAAACAATTCAAATTATCCTGTTTTAAATATAAGACTTTTCAATATTTCTGAGAACAGATACAAAAGGAAAAAATACAATGTAGGAAGCAATCATGATGTAGGAAGTTGTGGCACCATTTGAAGAGAGAAATTATTATTAAAACTGCACATTTATGCTATAAAATGAAATGTCAATGTAGCATGAAAACAAGTATAGGCTATTTAATCTTGAAAGTTCTCACATGATGTTGCTGGACCATCCTCCCTTTGGCAAACCACTAAGTACTAAGTAAAAATGACTGCACAGTTTTCCTTCAGACTCACACTCTTCAGATTCTTAAAACATCAAAATCCAAGGCTTACAGATTTCTAACCCCCAATCTGTGCCATTACTTTATATGAACTGCCAAGACCTTTGAGTTTGTTCACTAAGTGCTGGCCTACTAGTGTCCTGTCCTCACAAGAACATGTGCATGTATTTGAGTCCTGCGCGACTATCTAGAGTAGTTGCTATGTTTACTGTCCACACGGCCTGACAAACACATCAAAAGCATCTCAACCAGACTGATTTAGATCAGAATACAGAGTCTGTATCTACAAACCTTTCTAGGTTTTATTTTTTACTTAGCTTCATGGATACCTGAACTCATATCTAGATGACTACTGTAAAGAAGTAGTGGGAGAAGGAAATGAGATAATGGAAAATGAGCAGTCCAATAATGTCGTCTTATCCTCCTCTGGTGGCTTCATTTACTTAGGCAAAGGATACTAAAGAAAGACAGTGAAAAAAAATGATGAGAACTATCTACATAGAAATAAGGTAGAAGTTGAACTCAGAAAGGTAATGACAATGGGATGCCTCCCCACCTTCACCCTAAAAGCATGTTTTTTCATAGCTATTGCAAACCTTCCTACAGAACATCTTCCACTATCCAATAATGTTCAGTGAGAACATGTGAAGTCACAGGACCATCTTATAAAACCTGATTGACTCATCATAATCTAATAGGAAGAAGAACACCAGCTGGAAAGGAAATACAGAATCCCCTGGGGAAAGATGAGACTTGATTCTACTAATCCCTCTGTTACTAGAAAATGGAAAATGGGGCCTCCTTGGTGGCGCAGTGGGTTAAGCAAAGCACTATGAAGCAAACCGCAACCACTGCAGCAAGAATTCGATCCCTGCTGCCAGCCAGAGAGGGGACCCACATGGTGAGGCAGACCTCACCTGCCTTACCGACTGCTCCCCTCAGCAGTGTATTTTGGTTGATCTGCCTTTTCTGCTCCCTGCTCTGTCTGTGGTGAATCCTCTCACCCCCCACACCTCTGACCTGTACCCCAGTGCTTGTATGCATAAATAAATAAATCTTAAAAAAAGAAAATGGAAAATGAGCAAGAAAGCAGCAGTTTTGATGACCTTGCAGAACTAAATTCATGGATTATGATGAGATTTAAGAAATCTACAAGTCATTTCATTATGTTTTAGAAAACAATTATTGCTAAGAATTGTTTGAAGGGACATTTCTATCATTTACCTAAAACAGACTCTGGACAAACACCAAAATCACTCAGCTGCGTAAAACGAGTTGATGTTCTCAAATTTCTAACACAAACCACAAGTTGCACTTGGTTTTCCTCTCTGACCAGTAACCAGTGAGGCCAACATCCATACCATGAATTCTCTTATAGAACAGCCTCATTCTCTAGAAATAAGCCAGAAAGACACTGACCCCAGAAGGGATTCTCTGATCTACCAAACCAAAAAAGACCACTGATCATGTTTCCAAAAGAAACCTACTCTTTAATATCCTTAGAGCATTCTTCTGACAGTTCCTGAACACACCAAGCCTTCTGTTACAGTTTATCCTCTCCCCTAGCAAGGACATAGCTTCATATTTTTTAAAAAAAATATCACTGAAAGTAGCAATTGTTTATTCTCTTGTGGATATATTGCCTTTCAAATCACTCAGATATCTTTCTACATATCAAAAGTAGTTAATTTCCCTTCTCCAAAAGCTCTAAGACAGAAATTATCCACTTAGTACTAATTATCAACTAGCTAAGCATGGAACATATCTATACATAAAAGTGTGTGAATGAATGACAGTGTACAGTGTGGCATGGGCATGGAAGCACAGACATTTATGTAAACAAACATGGTTAGACAACTCATTCATAGAAATTGAATAGTTTAAATAACATATAGTTGTGCTTATAAAAACATATAGGTATTCATATGTTTAAATATGCTCTTTAGATACATATAGATGATACATACACACAGTTTGTGAATTTTACCTTCCCTTACTTTATGTACATAGGTTGCTAACCGTATTAAACATATATATGATGGCTCCTTTTTACCATTGAGAAATATTTAAAATAATGTATTTTCTTGAATTATGACCTGATGATTATCTTTTTTTCCTTGCAAAAGATCAGGTCTCTCTCAAAATACTTTAGAATTTAAACACTTTCAAATGGAAGCAACTGTGTCAGAGAAATCAAATATTAATTCTGTGTGCAGCAGCTAACCCTAGCTTTACAAAATATGATTCAGTATTTCATTTAAATTGCTCAAAATCCTAGAAGGTGCATGTTGGAGCTTTAAATTACAAAGCACCTCCAATAAGGCCATTTATAGTCCTATGTGCTCAGTATTTTATCAAGTAAGAATAGTATTTCACAGACTAGGATACAAGGTACAGTAGCAGGTTTAGAATGACATCTTTACATATATTGTATCGTCTGAATTGTATGTGCATTGATTGTCTGAAAGGATAGGTAACAATGTGTTATCAGCAATCATGTCTGTGTGGTGAACTTTAGGCAACTCTTCCTACTTATCAATTTTACCTATAAAAACACTCCTCTGATTATTTGTATAATAAAGTTGCTGAATGAGAAAATAATCTATTCTTATAATGATTCCACAAACATCAAAATACACAATGACTCCATTTATAAAACATGCATACCAATTAGTAGATCTATCAAAATCTGTTGTGAAACAGCTTAAAACTACATAGTGTGTATTGGGGTTTCAGTCAATGAGAAGCATCATAGCCACTAATTCCTGTATTAAGAGTCAGTGAGGGCAGTTAAAGTAGACTAAATTACCCTCATAGAGGCAAACAGAATAATGCAACTGCCTAGATATGAACTCATTCAAGAGCACATACTCCATTATCCATGTCAAGGTAATAGGATTACCATGCCATGCAGCGTGAAATCTCAAGTCTATGCAGGGTCTGGCTACAGGGCACTGAAGGATCTTTTGCACTCCCTTGTGATTTTGACTGATGCTGACACTTAACTACCCTCCTAGAAATCAGAGGAGAAGTTAACGACTTGTCAAAAAGGCTACATAGGACTCAAGAATCTAAAAATCTTAGATTCAAATGTGCTCCAGCATGGTCTTATTCCTTTCTTTTTATATATATAGATAGTATGTGAAAAACAGAGGTTATAAGTAAAATCCAGGGTTCTGGAAATATAGTATCAACCTCTGGACCAGATTCTTAAGAAAAATCACCCATCACAATACCAAAATCTCTCTTAACAGTGTGGGGTACTGACAGTGCGTAAAACGCTTTATTCTTACTCAGAATAAGATGATCTCATTACAGACTTACTGTGTGAACACATTGAATATAATCACTCATCACATGTTAAACCCTACAAAGACATTTCAACACCACAGAGTGATTGGACATAGGCGGGTGGCTCCCCAACCCCCCAAAGGGAAGTGCCATACTCAGCTTTTAGTGCCTGTATGTGTTCAGACTGCAGCTGGCCATCTGAGAAAAGCCTCTCCACGTCTATCCACCAGACCTGTTTGAGAGCTTTGCTTCAATGGTGGCAAACCCCCACACTTACAGCCATAAATGCATTGGCACTGAGAAAGACTGCTGAGGATGTGGCACTCCAGGTGTGGCTTTATTTTTCACTTCACCGGGTCAGCTATTTAGGCCTAGTCTTCTCCATTGGCTTGAAGCTTTGTTCACACCATCTTGGGTAACACATCACATTATTCTTCCTTATAAAAACAAACAAACTCAAATGAGCATTCAGAGTCAGTTCACCCCTCCGAACTCCTCTGTCTTCCCCTCTGGTTTATGTGACACCTTTCGACCCCACCCCTCTGGACTTTCCAACAAGGACTGACCAGATGCCCTCCTTCATTCCTGGGTGTCCTACCTTCCTTGCCTTGGCACAGGTGCACACTCCAGAGCAGCTCAGCCTGCCGGCCACCACTGAGTCACCAGGAGCACGGCACTGCAGTATCTACACTACCCGCCATCAACTACTGCCTCCGAGTCAAGTCACTGCACTCTCCACGTCCCACCCTACATAAACACTCAGCTGTCCTGGGAGACTAGAGCAAAGGGGGAGAAATGTCCTCACACTTGTGATGGCTCCCCCCTGAAGCAGAGCATTTGAAAGTACACAGTCCTGAAAAACAAAATGCTAGATACACTAGTTCCTAGTCGACTCTGTTCACAGCAGCCGGCTTCAAAAATAACTGGCAGTTCTGAGGGAATTCCAATCCACTTAAGAGCAGTTCAGTACCCAAGTTTAAAATCAAGCATTGAAAATAAAAGTTACAGTTGAATAAGGCATCACATGTTTCATAACTGAGTGTGGAAAGAGGGGTAGGAGGACTAATCAGGCCTCCTGAGGAACACAGCAGAGAAGCTGGGTGACTGACCTCCCAGAGTTGCACTGTCCGTTCTCCCACACCACTGGCAAGTGTGGACCTTCTCTATTTCAGCCACCAATGTTTCAGACCACAGTCCCTTGCAGTAAACTGACAGTCTGAAAATTTACAAGCACGTTGGGCAACACACAGAGAGACTTTGTGGAAACAGAGTTAGAGTTAGAACTAATACACAGACAGGAAGGAAAAATGGAATGCCTTATCAGAACAGAGGACTTCTATCTTTCACAGATAGCACATCATTTGATACATACGTCTGCACTGACGTATACCATAGGACTTTTTTTTTTTGTTATAATCTGTTTATTTGGTGGTTTAGCCAGAGAACCTTATATAACACATTCCTATTTCAAATGTAGCAACATGTATGGCACTTGTCTAAAATTCAGACTTTCTACACAGTCCCCTTGGCCACCCCCAATCATTCTACCTTGCAAGCTTTCTATATAATTGATGGGAAAATAGAGAAGTACCATCAATAATAGTTTAAAAAAAAAAAAAAGAAAAGCAGTAGACAGTTTACCCTATATTCAAAAACTAGCATTCCAATGGCATGCCTTTAGGGATTTCAGAAAACCACATCCATCCTGATTTTAATAGATTGCATGAGCCTGACCTATGGAGGGAAAAGAGTCTAGTTTTGTAAGCCAAAACAGGTGAACCTACTTCTGTCTTCCAGGGTAGAGTATAAGAACACTACCCACTCCCTCTGCACGGGTGTTAGATGCCCACAACCTTTGCACCTAATTTGCTTAACAAAGAAGCAATAGATGTGCACCTCTTGTTTGGTCAGAAAGCACATAATACAGCTACAGCTGAGGAACTTCCATTCATGTTAGCTCAATAAACAATGTGTATTATATAATGAATGAGCCTTTTCTATGAACCCTGCTATTGGAAAACACAGGCACTTTCTGCATAGTTTAAGCCAGTCTACAAGGAGCAGTTACCCCTTGTGAGATCAAACGTGGATCGAGTAATATATAAATCTGAGCAGCCTACACTCTTAGGTACCTCTGCTATCACCTTAATTTCTTTTTCACTTGACAAGAAATTACACAACAAAGAATAATTTCCATTAACTCTGAGTATACAGAGAACATTTTCATAGCAGCCAGCGAGCCCCGAATGATGTTGGCTTTCTGCTCCATGTTCCCTGTGTTGCCTAAGAAATAAGGAGGGATGGGGGTTGGGGGGGGGGTTAGTGGGAGGAGGAAGAGGAGGGAAGAAGGAATCAGCTATCTATGAAAATACTTACAGCCTCTGAGTCTTCAATTCCATGCAGGTACAAATTGTCATACATGGAGGTCTGATAATCCAGAGCACCTCTTTCAAGGCAAAAACAAAATTGGTACAGAAGCCACAGCTAGAGCTAAAAGATAGAAAAGGCCTATTTGAAAGAACTGCGTCTGCCTTATCAATTCTCGTGGATTTACCAGGCAAGATGCTATTCATTCACGTCACATAGGGTAAGGTTATCCTCAGAGACAGTCCAGACCTGGCATTTTATCTGCCTTCCCCATACAGAGCATAAAAAAGCAAAACCCTTCCTCAACCACAGACTGGTGACTGAGCTAGGAAAGCGGCCTCTGATTGGCTCGGCTCCCCTGCTTCAGTCAGCTGAAGAGCGTTCCCTGGGAGAGTGGAGGGTGACTCGGAGCATCCTACCCAGCAAAGAGCTGCTTCCTGTTTCGCCTGTATTTTACAGTGCTGTAATAAACACTCATCAATATCTAAAAGGCTGCTTGGAATGTTTGTAAAGGCAGACTATTGGATACTCTAAACACAACTGCTCATCTCCTTAAATTCACAATTGGTGGGAGGGTGGAGGAGCAAAAAAGAAATTTTATTTCCAGAGTATAAAGACAGGTGGACAGATACTAATCTCTACCCAGCATCTGTACTTCACAGACGCAATCCAAGCAAATGGGCAATAAGTCACTTAATTTTTTTTTTTAACAAGGTAAAGGAAAAATGAATAGAATAAACAGCTGTAAGATTTGTTGTGGGAATTTCTACTGTAAAAGTTTTCTGAAGTCTCTCTCTCTAACTGGCAGGAAAATACCTCTTTAACCCAACTAACGAAGTTTGAAAAAAATCCAAAAGCCTTTATTTAGATGCAAAATTTTAAATATCTCTTTAGCATGACTTTTTAAGTGACAATGTCTTAATTTAAATCCTTCATCTCCTTTCCAATAGTTAGTGCTTTCATATTCTAAAAACAGAGTTGATCTTTTTCCAAAACCCAAACTTTAATATTCAGCACTAAAACCGCACTGTTCTTTTCCCTCCCCCTGCTCCACCAAACTGCAACTCGGTTTGACCTAGCACTGAGCTTACCTAGATACTTACAGCTTTCTAGTCAACCAATAAAATACATGGCAGCTTTGAAACTGGAGAGCGCCATAGTTCACTCAAAAAGAAGCCAGCTAAATTTGGAAAAATTGAGTTGGTGAGGGGCAAAGAACATAATCCAGAGAAGTGTCATGACTCACTGGAGTAAGCAATGACCCAGAAACTCTGAGATTCTGAGTCCAGTATCAGCTTCATCACTAATTGGTTGTATGACTCTAGATAAGTCACCACTTCTAGGATCTTTAGTTTCTTCACAAAACAGGTACGAAAGAACTCAGAGAAAGCACTTTATGTATCTAACACACAACATAAACGCTCCCCAATGACAACCCTGTTTTGTCCCTCAGAAGGCACTGGCTGCAGTTCTTGGGAGCACAGTAGGCTGACCCTAGGGAATGAGACCTGTCCTTCAAGCATAAGTCATAAAGGAACAAACCTGATTCACAAAAAGCAACATAAGAGCTGTAACTGCTGAGGGGAATTCAGAATTTCCAGGTCTGTGCTGACCCATCAGTGTTTTCCCATCACAGTTGAACCATTTGGAAACAGCACCAATACTCGGTCACTTTCAAATATAAAAGATCGCAAGAGGGCTCAAAATTTTAGGGTTCCTAAAAGATGTAGCCATGCCTACACAGAGGGAAAAGGGCAGCAGAAAAGGGTGTAACTGGTAAAATTCCATGGGAAGAAACCCAGTGCCAGTACTACATGTTGACAACCCAGTACCCTGAGTAAGTCACTTCCCAGAATAATTTCACTTTTCCCTCCATAAAGCAGCAGGACTGGATCCAAGGATTGTAGCCTTAAATTTATATACCAGATTCTGTTATTTTAATTAACTCTATAATTATAGTCATATGAAATTTTTAACCAAAACAGTCAACAGAAAATTGAGGCAAGAGAGTCTTTTCTTTTTCCATAAATTTTCCAGGTTATTCCTTTACTTTACCATTTCAGTTGAGAGTATAGATAGTTCCTGAGTATCTTTAGATGTGAATATAAATAGGGGGAAGAGATACAAAGAGGTCTCCACTGCCATAATTCACCAAGGTGGGAAAAATTATTCCCTACTGAGAAAACAGCACATGGCTCAGTTCCTCACCTGTATCTTCAAGCCTCAGAGTGCTCCCTACAGCTAAGGGCCTAAAGGAAGTTTTTGAAGACCAGCGGTTCACTGGGATACACTACTGCATGCAGTACACAAGTCAGAGGGAGGAAATGGATCAAACATAGCTGTCTGGATACCTACACCCCTTAAGGACTAAGACAAATTAAAGCAGGGGCAGGCTGGCTCTGCCTGCTTCCTAGTAAGTTAGAAAAATGCTGGACTCAGAATCACAAATTGTTAAGAGGTGAGAGCACCCCTTATTTATTTATTTATTTACTTACTTATTTACTTACTTATTTATCATTCTGCCCTTATTTTAATACCAAGAAAGATTAAATAACTTTATTCAAAGCAACAATTTCCTACATTCTTGCGTGTCCCTTCACAAAGGATAAGGGCCAGCTGACATGTTCCCAAGAGGAATTAGGTGAACAGCAAACAGAAGGAGGTCACTTTGGTGGGAAAATCGTTTCTTCCTACTCCTTTCACTCTAAAAATTGCTTAAGCACAAGTCATTTGGTCACCCACCAGCTGACAACTAAAAATCAACTAATAGACTGAGGAGTCTGCCCCTAGCATTTGCATCTGCACAGAAAGAGCACTACATCTAAAAGTCACCCAGAAGTTTCAACCCAATAGTCAGTGTTGCAGAGAAGTCCTAGGGAGGACCCAATTAGGACTTCCTGAGGAGCTCTGAGGAGTTATACTCTACACTCCAAGAGGAACTTAAAACTTACCCTCTCTGTCCCAAGATTCTCTGACCCAATTGCTGGTGGAGAAGAAGCAGGAGGCCCCTGGGAGCACTGTGTTCCTGTTTCTGGTCACCTCAAATCCCCAGGCTTTGGGATTCTAGCAGGTCCAAATTCCCAGGACCAAATTTCAAGGATCTCGTATTTCACTGCAGCAAGAGATGAAAAGCAGCTAAGGGACTGACACCCTCTTGATTTTGAAGTTCTCCAGTTAAGTGAATGGTTGAGAGGACGAAAGAGAAACCACCCCCAACCCCAGTCTACTTCTCCTACCCCAGGCTGCAATGAGAATAAGTCTGAAAACCTTGTAGCTCACTTCGTGTTGGTAATGCCCAGTTACCTATCCGCCTCTCATCACTGAGCAGCCTCCAAAAGAACATTAGCCCAAAAAGGCTGCTTCGCATTCTGAGCTTATTCTGCTGAAAGTGTTTCTGACCCATTTCCTTTCAAGTCATCTATCATTAGTATCAACAGTTCAAAGTCAAGAGGTCCTTGAAAAGGTATTGTCTATATGACAATGTCTGCATAAGTTCCATATGATTGTTGGTGGGAAAGCTATCCTTACAATTTGACAAATCCCTCTGCTGAGTTCAATTTGATGGAGGAAATAATAGGGTCCTCAACTAATCCATAAAGCTCTTTTCAGTATCACTGGGGAACATTACTTTTAGGTAATATTGTTTGTTTCAATCTTAGGAACATGGAGTTCCTTCTCCATACCTGGATCCCATACCCAACCCCACAGGTTTTGTGGTACAGCAAACCTATGGAACTGGCAGTAGAATAGAAAGGATAAGCATTTCTCTTTTTCATTTGTTTAGAAAGGGAGGCAAGGGATAAAAAAGACAGAGTAAGCTGATTAGCTCTGAGTTTAGATAGCATGATCAAGACAACTGGTAAAGATTTGGAAGCAAAGGGAAAGAGGGCTATCTATTTTCCATCTAGATTTCTATGGAATTTAACTGTTCTAATTCAGGGAGTTATGTGTTCCTCAGCAGACTCTGAGAGGTCAGGAAAGTGACAAAGGAACAGTGTTTGGACTCAGCAAAGCTTAGCCCTTTTTGCCGGTTTGCCAGGCTACATACAACACACGTCTTAGACCTCTGCTTGCCTACTGCATCCCTGCAGATTATCATGCTCTTTGTTTTTATGTTTTAGCAAGTGACCACGGTATGCTAAATTATTTTTTTCTTCTATTCTGCAATTACTAATCTACTCCTTTGTCTAGAAATCTGTGTGGAATTGCAAACATGAGTAATATTCCTCCTCTGCGTGCTTCAGATAGGTGGTACCAGGAGGGCAGAAAAAGGAATGAAAACGAAACATCACAATCTATGTCCCTCTTAGTAGTCTTCTCAGTTTGAATCTAGACCTCACTACCTAGGCAGACATGTCCTGGAGTGTCCCTGGGCCTTATCTGTAGCATAGAGATAATAATAGCTCGGGATTTAATGAGTTAATATATGCCTACCACATAGAAGGTAGAAGAAAAAAAATCAGTCTCTCTTTTTTTTTTTAATGAAAGAAGTATGGAACAGGGCTGCCTACATCAGCCAGCTCCAAGAGCCCCCACACACTGTGAGTTGTGTGACTGGTAGTCCCTCATGCTGTGAGGCAGGAAGACTATGCAGCAGGGACTCTGGGGCCAGACTGCCCACATCTCCCTGCTGTGTCACTTGCCACTGTGCCTCCATTTCCTCATTTATAAAATGGGGATTATCCCATTCTACAGTGAAGATTAAAAGCCTTGTGTAAGAAAGGGCCCGGAGCGGAGCCTGGCACAAACTTCATAAGCTTTGGAAGCTTCTTATATTTGACTTCTGGCCAGAAACCCTGGTGTCTCTGCCTCTGGAGTGGGATCCCTACTTCTTGCACCTGAGACTGGCCTGGTCTCCATGATCCCCACCTGCATTCCTGGTCTCAACCAACAGAACTGAGACCATCAGCCTGACTCCTATTGCCCTACTTAATGCCATGCCACTCTCCTTCCAACT
Organism: Galemys pyrenaicus; assembly: GCA_019455555.1. NCBI lineage: Eukaryota > Metazoa > Chordata > Mammalia > Eulipotyphla > Talpidae > Galemys > Galemys pyrenaicus. Next base: position 4,898,316 of record JAGFMF010011870.1, read on the forward strand.
GCTGACCTGTTTCATCTGTCAGAACTGATGGCTCCTTATGCTGAAGCTGGCTTGCACAGTCCAACCTCTTCAGGCTGACAACACCTGAGTCCAGGTACCCTGTTGGACTCCAAAACTTCCTGTATGACCCAGGGTAACCAGTACTCTCACACCACGCTTCCCAGGAGCCTGGCTTCTTGATCAACTAGCATTCTAAACTCCATTGTCTCAACAGCCACTCCTGGACAATCTCAACCTGTCACAAACATCGCTAAGAGGATGGCTTCATGACATACACTATTTGTTTTTACCAAGGAGACAGAAAGACAGAGAAAAACAGAGAAAGAGAGAAAGATGCAGAAACAGAAAACCCCAGAGACACTCAAGGAAAGAATAAATCTATGGACTAGTTCCCTTCCTCTCTGCCATTCTTGATGGCTCCAGGGAAAAATAATTCTTCATAATTCATAAAAGAGTGAGTGTAGGTAAGGTAAAAAAAATTCCCATGGCCTATTCAACTTGCCAGAAAATGACAAATCCCTCTTTGTGATTGACATATTACTCAGAAATCTCTCACTTTCTGAAATTTCTGTTAAAAAAAAGTGCCAATCTCTGGCAAAAAACATTCCATACAGCCACAATTTTCATTAGTGCTGTGCAGCTTTATTTTTGATTCTGCAAAACGAACTAGGGAGAACAGCTGGTGTACTACCTATGGCCTATATATCATCTAGTTGATACTATTGATGCTAATTTAACAGTCCTGACTTCCAATTGTGCACTGTCCTGCATTACTTCAGAAGCTGGGAACTTAAAGATCAGCAAGACATGACTGCATCCTCCTGGAAGCCAGCAGAAGGATGGTGTGGTAGCAGTGCTGGAAATCCTTCAGACAGAACTGAACCAAGAATATGACTGCAATTAAAGCTCTTACATTTTGAACTCCTCTGGAGAGAGCTAGAGAATAATTTGATTCCTTTATCTGTAAAGCTTCAGCAGGGGTGAGAAGCAGGAAAGGGGTAAGTAAGAGATCAGTTTCATCACAGAGCAGAAGCAGAAATGAATCAGCCACCAACTTACTACATGGCCTTGGGCAAATCACTTCTGGGATTCCAAATTTGCTACAAAGAGTAAACAGTTTAACTTTTTATGTAAAAATTGTGAAATATTATTTCTATTTTTTTTACTGCTTTCAGAGAGAAAGTTAAATTTTTCCTATCCAATTGTGTTTTACTCTTTGATTTAACAACCAGATTTACATACAAGGTGATTCAAACATCCATAAATGCTAATTGAGTTCTTAATGATAATAGTCATCCATAAATGCTAATTTAGATCTTAAGCTCTTAAGATCTCTACCAAACAAAAATTAGATTGTATCAGTTGCTATTTGAAATCTTTCTGTTCTGAAGACCCAAATTGTTGACATTGTTTAGCACAACTGTTTCTCTTTTCACATCCCTCACTTTACACCTCTCTCTCTCCTTCACTCCCTCCTCTATATCCAGCCTAGTCCCCTTGGATATGGACCATTGGGCTCTGTCAACGCTTAGCCTTCTACCTAAAACCCCCCACCTACCCTACTCCATCTGCATGAACACAAATGAGTGACATAAATGAATTACTCTCTGTCTCCAGAATGTGAGTTCTATGGAAAAAGGACTTGGATAGTTTCTTACTCATCATCCTATCCACACCCATGCAGCCTTGTCCATAGATGGCTTTAAATAAGTGTGAATATTTCATGATGGCCTTAAATGCCTTGGCTACTTTAGCACTTTGGCTGCCAAAGCAAGGCAGTGACTACATAAAGAGCTCACTAATTGAAATGTTGATATATTTTAGAGCTAAGAAAACCCAGAAGAGAATCATCCTTATTTGGTCCTCACTAAATTGTCTTCACCCCCTCCCTGCGTGGGAGATTGGTCCTGTTCAGATTCAGAGTTTTCCAAATTAATCCAGGTGGGACATACCAATACTATTTTTGACAATGTCTTTGTTTCAAAGAAAACATGTTATAATATGTTGATGGAATTGGGGTGTTGGAAGGAGAGAAAACAGGGCAAGAGCTTCATTCTTTAAGAGATCCTCAATGAAAACTGGTTGCTATAATTCAATGACAAACATGAAAAAAAAAATACCACATTTTAAGCCCTAATGTCACTGTCTCCATTATAGTCTATGTAGCCTACTTTAGCAGATGTTTGAGATCTTAGAGGGAGTCAACAGAAAAGGGACTGAGCCAGGAATCTATGGGGTCAATTTTAAGGCTTCTAGGGATTTAGAAAATTAACCATAAAATGGAAAGGGGCATCAGGAACTCTGAATTGAGCAGGACTCGGGTCAACTGTAGAGTTGTTTTTTGTTTTTTATTTTTTTTCTTGAGTGGAATCTATGGGTAAAGGGGATATTGGTAATTGATGGGTCAATGGTAGTACTAGGGTCCTTGTATGTTTCCGAAAACTTTGTTGCATAAGAACATATTTTTTTTGAGAAACACCAAACTCTTACAAGGAAAAAATGCCCCTCAAGGGCAAGAACTGTCTCATTGATCTTGTTAACATACTCCTCTCTAACCCAGTGCCTATCACAGTCACTGGAAAAGAAAAGCCCAATAACTATATTGGATAGGCTAGTGTGATATAGATGAGTTCCACATGAGACACGTCTCATGTTCTAGCATACCTCACGCAGCCTTAGGCACCAGGCATACCAGAAGCTTAACGGGAAATCTGAATGAATCCAAAATAACTGAGCTTAGAGTAGCAATGGTCTTCTTTTTTTTTTTTTTAAAGATTTATTTATTTATGCATACAAGCACTGGGGTACAGGCCAGAGGTGTGGGGGGTGAGAGGATTCACCGCAGAGAGCGGGGAGCAGAACAGGCAGATCAACGGAAGTACACTGCTGAGGGGAGCAGCGGGCACAGCAGGAGAGGTCTGCCAGGCTATGTGGGTCCCCTCCCTGGCCAGCAGCAGGAATCGAACTCTTGCTGCAGTGGCTGCGGTTTGCTTCATAGAGTGTTGCTTAACCCACTGCGCCACCAGGGAGGCCCCAGCAATGATCTTCTTAGAGTACCCCTGAATGTGGACCCAAATATTTTAAAATACTGCCAGACTTGAGTAGAATTATCTCAGACAGTGGATTGATCTTAGCCTTCAGGCTGACAGTTTTCAGTTTCTGCATCTTGAATAAGTGTTAAGGAGATAATGGTGGTTTTAAAGCACACTGCTGAGCCTTGATTTCTCTCATAATCTATGTAGCCAAGATGACTAAAAGCCCTAGTATTCATTTTTCCACTTCTTCCTTTTCACAATAAACCCCATTCCAGCCCCACTTGTAGCAAGGTAGATGGTTCTCCATCTAGAAACAACATCTCACAGACTCCCTTACAGTTAGATATGACCCTCTTCTTACAAGTGAATATGAGTGAAAGTAATGTGTCCAACTTAGGCATCACATCCTTGAAAGGGTATTGACTGCCCACCACATACCCTTTTCCTGTTTCTTTGGACATGGTGCTGATGAATCAATTTCTACCACACAGATAAGGATCACATGCTGGGGATGAAGAGATAATATGCTAAAGAAAGGTAAGTTGGTAAGTGATCTGTGGAGCAAGACCACTCTGCTGTCTAGGATTATTGCCCTGTACTGTTAGGAAGAAAGGCAAAGCACCTCCATCTTATTTAGATGTCTGTACTTGGGGAACTCTTTGTTGAAGGAACTTATGATAATACCAGCTGTAAAAACTAAACTATAAAGGCTATTAACACAGGAGCAAGATGACCAGAAAAAAATGTCAAAAACTTAGGCACTTGACTCAGAAAAGGGCACCTTACTAGGCTGTGTAAGCAATATGTTGGCCAATTATAACAAATTCCTTCCCCACCTCTTCCAACCCCATTAAAAATAGAATATTATTATGTAAATGTTTAGCTACAAAAAGTCTGTTTATTTTCAAAGACTAAGGACAAAAACAAAATGTTGGTAAGATAAAAACACATAAAAATTGTCAACTTAGTACTGATTTTTCAAAGCCCTAGTGAAGTCAAAGAATATCTTCAACTCTATTGGTTTTTTTAATTGAAGTAGCCCACTACAAAGAAAAAATATTCGCCATCTATAAGCAAAGCCCATAAGGATTTCCTCATGAAGATTTGGATTTTCAGTATAATTTCTCCTCATTCCCAATATGTTTGGTCATTTCCTTTGCAGTACTGAATGGAAAATTAGTTGGAGCACTGAGTCCAAAGCTTTTCCCCAAGAGGTATGAACGGAAACAAGCTGAGTCGCTTGATCTAAATTCCAATTCTCAGATGTGATTCTCACATCAAATATTCAAGGAAAATACAATCATCTCCAGAGAAAATAGAATAAATTTAGGAACAAATAATAAAAATAAAATATATTTATACTGACACGAAATAGAAAAGAATATTAAAAAAACAATCAATAATCCCTTATCCATGCAGGTATATTTCATAAGTCCAAAAACTGAGCACATAAAAAAACTGAGCACATAGCTTTGGTACACACACAACTGATACACACATAGGGCCTTGCAGTTATTCAGCAATGCATTTTTCTTTAAAAGTGATTTTTCTGATATTTTAAAATTAAAAGTAAAAAAGGAAATTTAAAAGTAGCAGTATGTGAAAAAAAAGTTTAGGTGACACGTAACTTAAAGCACCCCAAACTCACTGTATTCTGAACCTATGTTGGAGGGTAAACTATAAATACTACTTGACCTTCTAGTCTTATACATCTTAGAAATCCATTTTCTTTTAAACTGGAAAGGCAATACTACAGCTTTCAAGAACAGTAATTTAAAATAAATTATCTCTAATAGTTCCTCTATGTTATTCTTTCAACATCAAATTAGCTCTGAATAAATATAAAACATTATCAGAAAATAAAGTAATAACTCTCGTCCAGAAATAGTGTTAAATCATAATGTTCCACTAGGTTTCTTGGACTCATCTGACCTTGCATTTAAAGTTTTGGAGCAACAGTCTTAAACATAACTTGTATACCTTGACATGCAATGGAAAAGAGACTAGCAGACACTAACAATTCATTCCAGAAAACAAGGGGAAAATTCATAAACACATTGCAATGGCTGCAAGAATATTATCAGCAGGTATTAAGAAAAAGGTGTTTATTAGCAAATATTCAGATTGACCTTACTTGATGAGAAATGATAAGGTTTTCCCTATAGGTATCTATAAAGCTTTCCATCAAAATTTTGAACTAAAAAACCAGGTCAAGCCTCAACTAATACAGGCTTTTTGAAAAGGACATCTATTAGATGCTAAGATATTAACCAACATAGCAACTATGAAAATCATTATAATATCTCCAAGCAAGCAAGTCAACAACTCTAAGTTAGGGGAGAAGGATAAAAGAGCCTATAGAAGGAATCACTAGCTAACTTCAAAACTAGTAGTCATTTATTTTCTTTCACATCATCTTTTGTTGGTTGTGTTTGCCTCATTTAAACATACATAGGATGAGCATAAAATAATAAGAAAGATCTGAAGGGTTAGAAGTGATGGGAAAGTTTCCTAACATCACACAACCCTGAAACCATACAAAAAGAAAATAAAGTATCTTTTTTGTTATATTCATCCTCCATTTATTTGACTACTGCTCTCTCTACTTTACAACATCTTTCTCATTTTATCCTTATTTCATCCACTCATGAAACTTTCCCTAAAACACGTGCTAATGATCCAGCTTCCTGTTGCTTCTTATGCCTGAAATCAACTTATACATTATTCTAGCCTACTGAAATTTTCCCACAAATATTCCTTTTACAAGCCAACTCTTACTTTATAATGAGCTCTTCCACTGCCAGTTCTTCCATAAAAATTCTATTTTTAAAGCACTCCAATGAGTGCATTTATTTTTCTGATTATAAAAGTAAAATATTTTTGAAGTGGAATTGTAGAAAACTTGCAAAATTTAAAAAAAAAAGAAAATCTGTATTGTATTTTATTTCACATCTAGGACACACTATGTAAGCCTTTGTACTCTCTTAACAACAACAGGGAATTTTCTTACTTTGCTAAAAACTCATAAACACAATCTAGTACAATTACATAATATTGCACCATATGAATGTACTATGCAGTTCACATTGTTTTGCTTTTATAAATAGTGCTGCATTATATTAGCCTGCAATTCAGATTATTTTCTTGGGCTAGACTCCCAGGTATTCTTCAGTCAAAGTGTATAAACATTTTAAGCCTCTTGATCACAATGCCATATGCTGTACAAAAAGACTCCATCAATTTACATACCTATAGTTCAATGTTGTGCTATCACCAGCAAAGGGAGAAGGGAAATCTAAGGATCATATTTTCTTAATCTGTTCATTTGCTATGCCAAAAGTAGAGTCACTGCTGCCTTAATGTGCACTTTTGCTAATAAATAAATACATATGAATACATACACCACTGCATTTTTTTTTCCGTAAGTATGGTAAATCTATTGTCCCTGAGTAGAAATTTCCACGTCTAGGTAACAGAGACTGTGATGCTCTTCACTCCAGTCTCTTTTTGTAAAGTGTTAATGAAATGCATGTAAGGGGCCTCCCCAGCAGCATAGGAGTTAAGTCTCAGCACTATTATGCTAGCTGTGACCTGGGTTCTGTCCCCAGTGAGGGAGCTGGCCCATATATGAAGCAGCAGACCTCTTCTGCCTCTCCCGCTGCTCCCTTAGCAGTGTGTTTCAGTAAATCTGCCTGTAATGCTCCCCACATTGTCTCTGGTGAATCCTCTCACCCCTGACACCTCTGGCCTCTACCCCAGTTCTTATATGCATAAATAAATAAGTCTTTTTAAAAAAATAAAGAAAATGCAGCAATTCTCAATAATACAAAATCAGAATCACCCACAGAGCTTGTTAAAAATCCATTTACACTCTAGAAATTCAAACTCAAGAGACATTGTATTATCTATATTTTCTAAAATTTCCACTGCTATCACTGAAGAAGTCCAATGATAAGACTGCAACAGTTAAAAAAAAATTGAATAAGCTGGGCCTCCCTGGTGGTGCAATGGGTTAAGAACCACATGAAGCATCCATAGCACAAGTGTGATCCCTGCCACGGGCCAGGGAAATGACCCACATGGTGGGGCAGACCTCCCGTCTTGCCTGCTGTTCCCCTCAACAGTGTGTTTCAGTTGATCTGCCTGTTCTGTTCCCTGCTCTGTCTCTGGTGAATCTTCTCACCCACCACACCTCTGATCTATACACCAGGTCTTGTATGCATAAATAAAAAAAATCTTTAAAATAAATAAATAGATTGAATAAGCTACTGCATGCAACTCCTTAGACACAGAACAAAAACCATTATTCCCTAAACTATTTTATTCTTTGGTAGTAACTTTTTTATATCAATCAAGCAAGCAACTTACCCTGTGAGATCTACTTTTAGTGAGTAACATAAAATTGCTGATATCTTTTAGCCTTACTTCTAAGAGTGATCTTTTTCACATGAAAATAGTCTACATATCAGTGTACCTTTTGTTTATAAATCACGACTAGACAGGTAAATATCTAGTGTGACTTTCCAAAATGGCACCTCTTCCAACTCAAGGAGAACCTCTGACTATATTCTAGACAGGTAAATATCTAGTGTGACTTTCCAAAATGGCACCTCTTCCAACTCAAGGAGAACCTCTGACTATATTCTATGGGTAAGGAATGTGTGTTTATATTAGGTACTGATTTACGGTAAAATTACCAAATATGAAAGCTCAACTAACCCTTCAACCCACCCCAACTCATTTGCATCTCTAAACAACCAATTAAACTCCTCATGCACTTCTAAGCACCATACTGAGTCAGTGGTGACTACTGATATTCATCAACTGATATTCATGACCTGTGCTTAGGAAGTTACTCATATTACTTCAGAGCCAGTTTAGCAACACTATCATGGGGGGAAAAGAGATCTTAGGTCAAAGACAAAATTTTCTTCCAGATCACCTCTGATAAATCCCATTTGACTGGGCAAAGCTAGCAGAAGAACAGCCTGGGCCAGTCAGACTTTCCTAATATTGCCTAATCCCCTACCAGGGCTTACAAATTGAACAGTTATAAATTATCACCACAAGAATCTCTGCAAGAGTTATTTCAGAGATTCTAGTCTTCCCTCTCAGAGGCTAAGTGATCATCCCCTTCCATTCTAGAAGGAAGACACAGTAGGTGAGCACCAACTTAAGTGCTGAAACTAGTACTTACACTGTTGAGTCAGAATGGAATGAGTAACTGCATGTTCTTGACAAATCCGTAAGTGGAAAACTGACTCCAATTTTCCAACAAGAAAAGTAAGGGACAGATTTTTTAATTAGATAAAATATGAATCCAAATGAATTATCTGTTCTGCAGACAAATTTCCCAAAGGATCTGCTTTACCATGGCCAACCACCTCTAGTACAAACTAATTGACAATGATGAATAGGCTACTTGAACTTCAAAAATTAAATCTTTATATGGCAATGAATATTCTTTAAAGTTTACTACTACAGCTTGCGGGGAGGAGGTTCTGCAATCTCTGGGTTTGGTTGAGTTCAGAGAAATAAAGCAAAACCTTTTTCATTCTGTTCAACTCTCCAGAAATCATTTGCCTGCCTTTGGATTATTTCTTCCATTAATGCCATCCTCAAAAAAACCTCCAGACTGGAAAGGTTGGATATCACTAAGCATTAAAATCTGTGATGAAGCATCCAAAGGAAAGGAACTTTGTTGATGTTTTGAATTAAGTAAAAGAAAAAAGCATTAGCAGTGCAAATTTGGTGGCTGGAATTAGGAAACCAGGACACATTCACAAAAGTGTAATCACAAGGTCACACATTCACACCTAGGGATTTAGCAGTGTGTCACTGTAAATCACCATGCCAGCACTTTCCCTCCTCTTCATTTTTCCATTTTTCTAAATTTAGTGCCATTCCAAATGCTGTTAACTCAGATAACTTAGTACCTGTACACAAGGAGAGTGAATCACAGTTGGGATGAGATCCACCAATTTAAATGTCTTCCCTTTTGTATATTTCCATCTCTGGGACAATATCTCATTCACTATGTATCTGATTCTGGTGTCCCTTCTTAAAGATTTATACATCTTCATAAATTTGCCTGAATTTTGTCTTTGCATATACTCATCAGATATCGTACTCCTCCCCCCTTTGAAAGTCTGATTCCATGAAATAATTTGTATATTCTTTTTTTATTATAAAACTTTTTTTAAAAGATGAAGTTTGAGGGCCCTCCCTGGTGGCGCAGTGGGTTAAGCAACGCACTGTGAAGCAAACCGCAGCCACTGCAGCATGAGTTCGATCCCTGCCGCCATCTGGGGAGGTGACCTGCATGGCGTAGCAGACCTCTTCTGCCTCACCCGCTGCTACCCTCAGCAGTGTATTTTGGTTGATCTGCCTGTGCTGTTTCCCACTCTGGTGGGTTCTCTCACTCCCCCACTTCTGACCTGTACCCTCTGTGCTTGTATGCATAAATAAATAAATCTTTAAAAAAAAAAAAGATCAAGTTTAAGATGAAGGAACACTCTAGAATTCAAAGTATTAAACAATCTAGAATTCAAAGTAATTAAAATCTCAATGGGAAATGGTTGCAAGTGATTGGCTATAAACGAATACCGCTGTTTTTTTCCCCCCCTTAAAGAAAAGTCAAAATAGACAACAGCAGCAAGGAAATGGACAAACCGGGCTCTCTACTGAAGGATACAACTTCACCTATTCATTTCTTTAAATGTGTCTCTCAATGACTCACATTCAGTCTCTGACCCTACTGGACCTCCAATTTTATCTATACATCATCTTCTATGTTCATTTTGCACACATTAAAATGGAATGTAAAATCCTTCTTCTCTATGTCACACCAGAGTGGGTAAACAGTTTGATTTTAAAAGGGGGGGAGGGGTGGGAGGGGAAGGAAGGGGAAGGAGGGAAGGAAGGAAGGGAGGGAGGGAGTGAAGGAGGGAGAGAGATAAGGAGTAAAGGAGGGAGAAACGAATGAACAAACAAAAGAATGTAGATGTAACCCCATGACCTGTACTGGTCTCTCAATGCCATGGATTCTATCTATCTGCTCAGGTTAAAACAACAAAATACGATATAGTAGTAGGTAGCTTAACAAACATTTTTTTCTCATAGTTCTGGAGGCTGGTAAGTCCAAGATTAGGGCGCCAGCAAGTTTGGTGAGGGAACTCTTCCTGATTTTCACATGGATGGACATATACTCACATGGAAGAGAAAGCAAACTCTGAGCTCTTCTATATCTTACAAAGGCTCCATTCTTATGATGCCATCTAAACCTAATTACCTCCCAAAGGTCCCACATGCAAATATCATCACTGTGAATTAGGACTTCAAAATATGGTTAGGGGAAGAGAAATCATTCAGCCTACAACTGCCTGGTACTCCCTCTGTATTTACCATCAGTTTTCTCCACAGACCATGTGAATCTTCAATCTGAAGCTCCTACCTCATCCTTCTTCTTTAATCATTATTAGTTCATCTTACTCCCTTATTACCTGGAAGGTAAATATATTGCTATTCCCTCAACTCCCCATTCCAGCCCATGAAGTAGACTTCCAGCCATCCATTTTGATGGAAGAGCTATCCTCCTTCCATGGCTGATCTCTTGACCTGTGCTCAGAATCACAATTTCTCTGGATCTATCCTGCACCAGATTCCATATCTTCTCGACTATAACTTTGACCCACATGTCTCTTCTGACTATCACTTTTAACATATTAACATGTTGATGTTAATTCACCTTAAAGAGCAACAACCCTTCCCAGACCTTGCCTCTTCCCATTATCAATTTACTTCCTTTCCTTTATCACCAACATCCAGCGGTTATATTAATAATCTTAGACTTCATTTTCTTCTACACTGTTATCTCTTTACAATCTGAACTTTATCCTCATTTCTGACTCAGACTGTTCTTGCCAAGGTTGACAATGATGTCTTCATTAGTGCATCTAGCAGAACCTCATCATTGAAGACCTTTGGCATTGTTGATTTTTCTTCTGTTGGAAATTTCTTTTGTTCCTAGAAACCTCGAGTTGTCTCTTCAATTTTCCAGATATCTGTCTCCAGCTGTTCCTTAGCTTCAATCACCTGCCATCTTCTGATAACTCATAAATAAATATGTTCAGTTCAAATGTAGGTCTGGAGTTCCAGAACCACAAATTCAGCTGCCTACCAGATCTCTACTCAGTCCTCCCACAGCCCAGACATGTTATGAATATATGCATCTATCCAACAATGCACTAACTCATTTCTAAACTAACCATCATTAATGAACTAACCATCTCTTGTGAAATCAAATTCCTGAACATGAAACAGAATGGTACTTCCACTCAGTTGTTTGACTTGGAAATTTGGGGATCGCTGACTCTTCCATTCCCTCTCTTCACTGATCTCATATTCTGTTATTGTTCTCCCTGATACCTTTTAAAGCTCATCTCTTTTCTCAATTCCTGTTGCTTATGTTCTCCTAAATTTTTTCCCTCTTTTCTGATAACCTCCTTACTGGAGGTTTCTGCCTCCACATGTGGCCACCTCTCAAGTGTCACATATCTTTTCATTTTAATATCAAAATGGTCTGCATACATTAATTTATAACTCTCTGCTTCGGTGGGATAAAATTTAAATTCTTTCACAGATAAAGTAATGTCATGTCCCAATGGACTAGTCTCATCTCATACATGATCTCCTCCTATCATATGCTCCAGCCATACCACACTCTGATTCCTGAAGTCTTGCACTTGCTGTCCTGTGTTTCTGAAAATATTGAACACTCTTCCTCACAAAATGTTTTGCTACCTTATTCCCTTTACCTAACTTTCTCTATCAGTCATTCAGAAGTCAATCTAGGCAAGAAGCCTCAGCAAAAGAACACCCTACTCTAGTCAAAGATGACATGTCCCTACTATAGAATCTCACAGGTGTAGGTAATGTCACAACACAGCACTTACCACACATGCCCTCCTCACTCAGGGAGCTCCAGGAGGACGGGACCACATGGTACCCTTGACTCCTTAACCCACCTTTGCAGTGACTGTTCCATAGGATGTGCTCCCCATTTTGTTTAATACACCAAAGAATCATACAAATTCTTGGATTTTAACCTCATCATCAGTAAAGGAGTTTTCAGAAAACATATTCTGACCCCTTTCACTCTCTAATTATACCTATTATAACAGTGTCACCACATTGATCCCTGATAAAGCCATGATTTCAACTGAGTAAGCACAAAAAATAAGGAAGTAGTCAGAAAAAGATTACCTTAACGAAATTAAGATTATACTTAACGAAGTTAAGATTATACTTAACGAAAGATGTAAAGAGTTTTTTAATTAGTTTTTAAAAAAATGACAAATAAGACCACTTATAATCTTGCTAGTATCTGGTTAAAATGTCTTTGATGCTGTTTTCTAATTTTGGAGTTGGTGAATTGTGTATATATGTAAAATGGCAATCTAGTAGGAGTAAATTTGCAATGAATTACATATGGAATGTGAATTATACTAAAGTTCTTTCAAAAACCACATGTTACATCAGACATTTACATCAGAAAATACTTGACAGAAACCTGCTCATGATGCAACTCATATTGTCTCTAACAGACTCCTGTCAAAATAGCAATTACTGAATCTCTTTAGAAAGAGGGCTCAGGTATTGCCCTAAACAATAGAGTCAAGCAACTCATTACCTCTAATTAAGAGTTTAGCTCCAGATTAGCCTTAGTAGTCTAAGCACAGGAGCTTTATTTTGGAGACCCTATTTAGCTTTTGTCAATAACACTAAAGAGGGACCTCCCTGGTGGGGCAGTTGGTTAAGCAACACTCTATGAAGCAAACCGCAGCCACTGCAGCACGAGTTAGATCCCTGCTGCCAGCCAGGGAGGGGACCCACATGGTGCAACAGACCTCTCCTGCTGTGCCCGCTGCTCCCCTCAGCAGTGTACTTCAGTTGATCTGCCTGTTCTGCTCCCTGCTCTCTGTGGTGAATCCTCTCACCCCCCACACCTCTGGCCTGTACCCCAATGCTTGTATGCATAAATAAATAAATCTTTTTTTAAAAAAAACACTAAAGATCAAAATTCCAGATTGGATGAAACCCTGCCTGGCAAGCCAGTCTTCTCATAGTTTGGTCTCTATAGTTCACTGTGGAATAACTTTTCTTTTTAAATATTTATTTATTTATGCACGCAAGCACTGGGGTACAGGCCAGAAGTACAGGATGAGAGGATTCACCAGAGACAGTGTAGGGAACAGAACAGGCAGACTGTCTGAAACACACTGCTGAGAGGAGCTGTGGGTGAGCTCCACCAGGTGGGTCCCCTCCCTGGCCGGCAGCAGTGATCAGACTCACGCTACAGTGGCTGAGGTTTACTTCACAGTGTACTGCTTAACCCATTGTGCCACCAGGGAGGCCATGGAATAACTTTTCATTTCATACCAACAAAACAATTGGAAGACCTGGGTTTAACTTCTGCCCTGTCCGGTGATAGAGAGGTTGACCAGATGACTTTTCCTTGTCTCACACTTCTACATGTATATTTCTGAACTAGGTATAGCCAGAAGGTGCCAAACTCTGTAAAAATGCCAAATGGCATGTCACTCATGGAAAATGAGGTGTGAAGAATGTGCTTCTGACTCTCTGACACCTTAGCCATATGAACAGAGGACTTCTGAAAGTCTTTTTTGACATAACCATAAAAAACAGTGCTTCATCTTTCCATCTTTCTGGCTTCCAAATTAACAAAATCTGAAAATATTTCTATCTACAGAAGGAGAAGCTAAAAGAGATATTTCTAATGATTTTTTCATTGTTCCATGATGGCAACTGTATTATTTGGCTTTTCCCAAAGTAGAGCCTAAGACAAAGAACTTTAGGAGTGACCTCAGGAAGCAGTAATAATGGTGAAGGAGAGTGAATCGGGGAAGAAAGAAAGGCAAATGAAGATTTGCCTTTTCAGGGTAACAGGGGACTCAATTCTACTACAGATTTCTGAGCAACAGAATAATATGTCCTTCAGAATTGCCCCTCTGAAAAACATCAGGTTGGAGCAGTAATCATCATCTTGGCCTACTGGTTGAGAGGGTATTAAATCTGCTGCATTAGATGACTCTAATCCTTCAGTAAGGATCTAGAGTCTTCAAGGGGAAAGCTTGAGACAAAACCAAGAGAGTGGAAGCAGTTTTCATGCACCAGAACTGCCCATCACAGCTGCCGCTGACACATCCAAGGTGAGTGGAGATGTGACCTGGTGCCCAAAAAGTGCCAACTCTAATTGGCACAGATCCCTTGTGCAATGTGGCGACTACACTATTTTAAAAAAAAAACATTTTTCAGTTTATTCCATTTCCTGGGGATTTTGATAACGGTATGTATTTTCTTCCTGCATTATTAGTTTATCTTTCAAGTAATTAAGAATGAAATGTAAGGACAACTACGGCTTGGGTTGTTAAGTACATAACTATGGAGAGCAGAGAAGTACAGAAACCACTGGCAGGAAGGACTAAGTGAATACCTACTCTGGCAGGCTTTTACCTACTAATACGAAGTTCTATTTTTTTTCTGTAAATAGACTGGTTGTTTTATTTTTTTGTGTGTCATTATGACAGTTCCTGACAGATATAAATGCAAACCAGCACCCTGGGGAGGAAGTTTAAGTTTCTGGAAAGCTGCAACCAGACCCTAGTCACTGTATCAGTCAAGTATGCAACTTTTGGTCCCATTTCTTTCCTTATTCCAACTAAGACCTTTTCTGCCTCCCCTAGAAAAAGTTGATGCTCTGAGCACTGAGTCAATGCAAGCTGAGTACTTCACATCTTTTTATTGACTTTTACTCCTCCAAAATCAAGGTCAAGCCATGTCACTAAAGAAGCGTTGGCAATATTCCACTTCCTAAATTGCAAATGACTTCACAAGTAATGCAAACAGAAAACTTCAGTTCTTGGTACTGCCAAAATGACACCTTCATAGGTAATTACTGTTGTCTTCACACCTACTGACAGGGCTGAAATTGAGTAGATCTCACAAGGTTCTCAACTCTGGTACCTTTTTCAGTAAGTGTGGGAAGAAAGAACAAGAAAACATCTTGGATAAAATCAGGGTCAGAGATACTGAACCATGTTTCCTACATGTCATTTTAGCTACCAAGGTTTTGGCCACACACTTTCTTCTTGTTATACAACATATTTTTGATCACTAACAGTATCTAGAAATAATCTTTGAGACAAAGCAATTTGCAGATACCATTTTTGTTTGACCCAGGAAGCCAAGACCTACTTTCAGGGGCAGGAACTAGGAGCCGGGGGCCCAGGAGAGATGATATTCATGGTATCAATGAAGTTGAGTCAGAGTAGAAGAAGCATAGGGCAAATGTGGTAAAGCAAGATTGAAATAATGCAGCAGTGAGAAATCCATAGGCCAGAGGAGTCAAACAAATAGCATGAGGAACAAGGAAAATAATCAGAACAGTAGGCAAGTTTGGGAGACTACTACTTCTGAACACAAGCACAAGTTGGGGGCCACACTTAACACTGAAATAGATAAGCCAAAGAAACACATTTGGAGAATACCAGTTGGATCTTCCAGTCATCACAATACTGAGGTTTCAATTTTACTCTCTGCAACTGGATAAGGGTCCCTTTTCTATCAGATGCCTCATAGACTCCTTGAGCAAAGTGTAGTTTTCAGCCTAGCCGAATCCTAGTACACACTTCAAGCCAGGTTCCATTTAGTCCACTGATTTCTACTCATTTTGCAAATGCTTACAATGCCTTTTGTACCCAAGGGAATTAAATAGACTTGAGGGCCACATGCTGATCAAACCAGGGACTAGTCAAATTTGCAGAAGTTTTGATTTTTTAGTTCTTCAGTGCACACTCAATGAGACAGATTCCAAATTATTACCGACCCACTGAATACCTCCAAAATGTTGGCAAAAGCTATGCAAACAATTAAGTACCCAAAAACAGATGAGTGGATTAAGAAGATGTGGTACATATACACAGTAGAACACTACTCATCAAAAAAGATGACATCCTGCCATTTTCAACAACATGGATGGAACTGGAGGGGATTATAATAAGCAAGAAGAAAGATAAATAGTGGTTGATTTCAGCCATGTGTAGAATATAAAAAACAAAGCAAAGTACAGACAAAAAAAATCCCTAAAATCCAAAAGTAGAACTGAGGGGGCGGGTTGGGAAGTAGGTACAAAATGGAGATGGGGCCCAATATAATATGATGAATGATTATGGGTGCTTTGGTGGTAGAGACAATGAAAAAATACAATTGCAGAGATGTGAACCTAAACCCACAAAACACATACAGTGTCGTAAATCAACACTACCTCAACAAATATAATTTTTAAATGGGAGAGAGGGAAGGGTGGTAAGCATAAATGCCAACGTAAATACTGACATAGCTATGCCCATACCTACACCAGGGCTGCGCTTGGGTAAAAGTGTATTTTGAAAACAACAAACCACAGACCAATGAAGGTATGAGGTCAAATGAAAAAACATCATATGTGAACTTTTTCAGTATAAAGTTAGTTATGTTTAGAGCTGTCCAGAGTTTTGCACTTGCCACAAAAGGAAGCTTAGTACATTAAATTTGATTCATAGCATGCTATCACTACAGAAATGCTTCATTCAAGTCTATTTGTCATTTAGAAGTCTGTGGAAGCTGAGGATCATACCAGGTACTCGGACCTTATGTTGTAACACCACCCACCAGCACCTGCTAGTGCTTATCAATTGCTCATGAGATGAAGTAAAGTTATCCTTGACCCAATTTACTTAAATATTTACTCCAGCTCCCTAAATAGCTTTGATTCTACCACGTTGCTGAAGGGCTGACCTTGCAAAAAAGGTCAAAGGGAAAACTGTTTTTAGAGGAAGGGCTAGAATGAGTTTTTACTAAGAAGAAAAACTATCTTCTTTTGTTGTTTTTCTCATACAACCATACAAACAATAACCCCAGTCCTGGAAAACATCAGACAATTGACATGGATCATAGGGAGGCATTACTAAGGGTAGACAATAGTATGGAATTTTTTTTTTTAATCTACTTGCTCTCAGACACCATAACCACTAGCCAACTTAAAGAGAGAGCCTGAAAGATACAACCACAGCATTCATTTTTTTTCTCCCACTCATTTACTGACTGAGATTCAAGCACAACAAATCCGAGGCTTAACTTGTCCCGTCTGCTGGCTGGACGGTGAGTGTCAAGACCTTTGTGCACCGCCCAAACAGCCACTCAAGATGCCCAGCAACTCAGCTGAGCACTCAGAAGCTCCAAGTGTTAATGCTAGGTCAGCCTACAACTTGCCAAGTAACCTTATGTAATCCTTGCAGCTTTCTGTTTTTCCCATCTGCAAACTGAAGAATGTGAGTGACTCAAAAATAAATAGCCCAGTATTCACTTCCTTCCCAAGGTTTTTACCTTTCTTTTCAACTTTGAGTTGAATAAACCAGCCATTCCTTTCCACTACTAAAATATCCAGAAACCACACAGCAATTTTCTTATTTTGCTTCATTTCTATTCTTCTGAAGGGCAGTCTCCAGAACTAAAAATTCAAAATATCTTTCCTAGGCAGCTAAAGAAAAGGAAGGAGAGACAGTGTCATGAGAAGTGTCATCACAAACAGGCATGATTCAGGAAAAGCTCTGGTTTTCAAACTTGCAGTTCTTAATTGTTGGTGTTTAAGAAAAAAGTACACTGATCCAATCTCAGAAAAAAGGTGTGCCAATGGCTGCTTAAATACACACCACAGGGTATAAAGGGTATAAAGGGATTTCTTTTTAATTTTACTGTGAAAATAATAAATATTTACAAGTCTGTAATGGTTTACATGTCCCCTCCAAGCCCGCATATGTCCATTCCAAATCCCTGGACCCTTTAAGTGTGACCTCCTTTGGAAAACGGGTCTTTGAAGATACAATTCAGTAAAGAATGTTGAGATGAGATCTTCCTGGAATATCAAGTGGCCCCTACATCTAATGACAAGTGTCCTTATAAGAGACAGAAGAGGGGAAGGTGACCGATCACAGAGTGATGTGAAGATGGAGGCAGAGATTAGAGTGGCATAGTACAAGTCAAGATATCCAGAAATGCTAATGGCCACCAGGGGCTAGCTGGAAGAGGCAAGGAACCTTCGAAGGTAGGTGATGCTGTCGATACCTGGATTTCAGACTTTTCCCAGAACGTGAGAAAATAAATGTCTACTGGTTTATGCTACCAAGCTTGTGGTAAGATGTTATAGCTACTTCAGGAAATGAATACCAATTCTATCCCTCTATTCTCAAATCCCTAAATTAACCTCCTTTGAACATATAAAGCTGGCCTTTTCTCTAATGCCATCTCACTTAGAAGCCATCATTAGAGAAACTTCTCAATATTTTGCAAACTTCATCAGTCTGCTTTGTTGACACATATAACAAATACTTCCTAAACATCCCTAAGTCTGTTCTACTTTCTAACAATGTATATTTATCAAATAGGTGAAACTAAGTAAGTTGTAAACTATGTGCTAAGTGAATAGAGAGCATAATCTGATGTCCTAAAACTTATCCTGTATCCTAATGCTGCCACATTATTATCTATATGAACTTGAGTTAGTCCCTTAATGTCTCTGGCCCTCAGCTTACTTGTAAAGTGTGAATACAAGTTCTAACACCTCACACAGTTAGAAGGCTCAGCTCACAAATGTAAAAGTGAGGAGGTACAGAAACCAGCAGTGCTCCTCAGGCTCTCACTATTTCCCTTCCATCCATAAACAGGCAAGCAGAGACATTGAAGACTTCTATGTAGGAGGACAGGGATGGAGATGGCTAGTGACTGGTTACTCTTGCCAAATGTGGATGGGGATGTTTATTCATCACACACTCCAGAAGCTCTATTTATACAGCTGGCCTCTCCCCTAAATTTGCACAATCTCAAGCAGAGTCTGTAAAAACTGGTGTGGAAGTGGGCAGACAGGCCAACCAACAAACTCCTCTCTGGGTATATGAGAGGGGCAAAGAGCAAGTGACCACCCCTTCCACCAAAGTAGGACAAACATGGTGAGCCTCTCTTTCCTCAAAGACTAAAGCTACCTCTCCTTCTGTCAACTCTTTGCCAGTGCTAGGGACTATCACCGCAAGGTAGAACCTCAGTTGCATTTAGGAAATAGTTCTTAAAGCTCTAACTCTGGGATAAATGCTGCCACCAGTTGCTGAGCATGAGGAAGTAGATAGGTGCTGAGTATTTTAATTACCCTGATAATCAACCACTCCAATGCTTAGTCCTGATGTCCACGAGATGGCGCTGTGGCATTTCTTCCCAGCTCCACCTCAAAGACAGGCACTCAACTCTAGCCAGTAAACCTGATCTTTTGACCATGCCAAATGCATTTGCGTTTTATACTCCATTACGTTTTTTAAATCCAGTCCCATCTGCTAGTATCTTCTAGAAATACCCCAAATTTTCTCATCAGATTATTATACCCTTTACAGTTAGCTTCCTCCAACCTAGGAATTTTTTTTGGGGGGTGGGGGGGAGATCATTTCAATGAGATTGTGACTTGAAAAGGAAATAAATATTTATGTGATTTCATTATCTTGACAAGAGTGTACTTATTTTAAAGTGCATTAATTAAAAATCATTACTCCGCTCCACTACTTTCACCCCACTTACTGAACTGAAATTTGCTGATGTGGGGCTTATGAATGGGTTCTTAAAGCTCCTCAGGTGATTCTGATGCACAGCCAGCGCTGACAGCCACTGTGATACACCTCTTGGAATAATTAAGGCAGTGTATAGAGTACAAAATAAATCAGTAGCAGTCAGTTCATTTTGTTTAGGTACTAGGCTATGCCCCCCTAAAAGTTAATTGAAAATTACTAATCCAACTCCAAAATGTAACTAGTAGTTTGCAATCGAAACCTTCTTTCAGTGGGTGCTTTGTTAAATACAATGCTTGGCAGGGGATCTCTAGCTAGGATTCTATTCCCATATTCATTTCTTCCTATGTACACACAATAACAATACCCCATATTTACCTCACAAAAGTGTTAATTCATAGAATTTGAAAACAATTTAAACAAGCCTTGTTGATTTAAATGGACAACAAAAAAATTGCATCAAACATTGTGTTATCAATCCTGTAACCTTCCCTCCCAGGTTTTCACAAGAGTATTGTATTAGTCCAGTTTAATAGTACCATAACATTTCTCTGAGATCAGGATTCCAACGTGGTTGACTTCTAGTGACAGCCTTTTTCCTGGCTTGCACAGGACTGCTTCTTGCTCTGTCCTCAGATGGCAAAGAGAGGTCTCTCTCCCTTCTCAGAAGGACACTAACCCCATCATAAGGATTCCACCCTCACAACCTAAGTACCTCCCAAAAGTTGTACTTCCAAATACCTTTGCACTGGCATTTGGACTGCCAAACATGACTTGGTGGGTGCACAAATACACAATCCAAATACTATCCTCCCACCTGACCTTTCCTCCCAGTCAGAATTATGTTGACCCTGAATCTTCCAAGATGATGTTTACTTCTGCCAACAAGAGTTTCTCCCAGCCGACACCCACCCCCTCCCCCCCCACCTTAACTATGATACAGATAGGCTGCTGAATAGCATGTAAGTCACTGTAAAGGTTCAGTGAGGACTCTCAGAACCAGGTGGACTGATAAAGCAAGGGATGCCAGGGAGATCTGTAAGAGGTAGTTTTCGAATACTGACTTCTGCCATCCTGTGAGACAGAGGCCTAAAGAAGCTGACCACATATGGTGTCCCAGGCAAGGGAGGCACAAACTTTCCTTGCGTGCTTCCTACAGGATCACAGACATGGATGATGATGCTGTAACAGGGTGGTCCCAGGAAAAGGGGAAGTTCCCAAAATCCTGGTTCCGCCCTAAGTGGGTGGAGCTGAGGATAAGAAGATTTCTGCAGAGAA
>JAGFMF010011870.1:4919466-4938110 GCA_019455555.1 Galemys pyrenaicus
GGTTTTGTATGTTTGTCTTAATGCGGCGGATGGCAGAACCCATTCAGAGAGGGCAGGCTTGGGGGTTCTGAGTGCTCCTCTCCCTGCCCTGTAACAATGCTGTCCTTTCACTATCTGCAGAAACCAAGAATCGTTTTAAACAAAACTGTTGCAGACTCGCCTAAGTGGCTGGCTTTGCAATACAGCAATATTCTTAAAATGAAGATTATTTTGGGGTCCCCCTTTCTTCCCACCTCCCCTCACTTCAAAACAAAACAAACATGATACCACTTCTTGATTCAAGTTGATAAAATGGCTTTTTCATACCAAAGGTGATTTTTTAAAATACCATATAATGTGGAGCAAACAACAATCAAAACTGTATCTGGTTGGCCTTTTCTCTGTATGTATATGCAACAATACTATCGAGGTTATATAGTGACCTTGGTCTAAATATCTGCAGTGGAAAATTTTGCAGCTATATCGCTGAAGCAAATGTTTACTAATGGGATCTATTTTTTAAATAATAATTTTTCCAAGATCAAATATACAACTTCTTCATCTAACCAGCTGTCAGTTTGAGCAAGTTAATCTCTCTGAACCTTGGTTTGTTTAACTATTTATCATCCATCAAATATAATTAACACGTGTACAATAAGCTACACAGGGTAGGAATTCAGTGGACAAAGTGGGACTGAAGAATGTGGTATGGCTGTTATTATTACTATTAATATTATCTGTTAGATGTGTGTTGACCATAAGAAGCCATGATGACCTCGCTGACCACCCAGGAGCAAGGAAAAACCACCCTGGCCAGGGATGAAAAACAACCTTCCCTGCCTAATTGCCTAGACCAGATATCCCATCCTGATAAAGAAGGGACTGATAAGGAAGAGAAAAACAGCCCCCCACCAAAGCTGAATGGCCCTGTGCCATTGTCCCAATGTCACTGATACCATCAAGCCAAAACTAACAACTGTCACCATTACAGAAAAACAACTCTTGCTCCGCCTATCCCTTTTCACACCATGCAGACCCGGTTTCATACCCCCTCTCCCCAAGGCTTATGAAACTCCCTCCCAGCTCAACCAGGGTGTGACTTTTCTGAACTCCACTCTGTGTGGTCAGTGAACCTCGCCCAGGAGCGCAATAAAATTCCTGCTTGTCAGAAACTTAGCCTGGCTCTCCCTCTTCTAACTGTGCTGAAAGCTTTCATTATTATTATCAAATAAATACAGCAGCACCAAAATGAGCTTGATGCCATTCCATGTGGTACTGGTGATGATTCAGGACTCAATGGGAAGCATTTGCAGTTGCATACAAGAAAGAAGAGCCTAAGGTTATTGTCAAAATATTCATATTTGAAAAAATTATCATTTATGTTTTGTGTGTTTAGCAGAAACTATTTATTATGTTCCAGATTTTGAAAACACAGCCCTATCAGCAACTTGCATGCAAAGGTTCTTTCCTGTTCTGTGCAAATGAATTTCTATCTCCAGGATCCATCTACAGTTCTGCCTGATACTGACATTTTCTTCCTACAATTTAAAACTATTCAACTGTACTATTTGCTTTATTACTCAGATTTTTTTTTTTTTATTAAAGGATCTTCTCATTTACACAGCCACTCTTTAAAAGAAGACCTCCTGAACTATCTTTTGTATTCTGGCCTCCTCTTCAAATGACAGGAGACACATTTCAGTAAAAGCTACACTTTTTTCCCAGCATTTTTTTCCTCTCCTCTGCTCTACTTTTGCATGAACACCATGCTTAGAGAATCCTACCTTCATTTTCCTGCCTCAGTGAACTGGGATAAGAATGTAATTCATCTTACTGACTGCATTTAAATATAAAGAGAAAACTATCAAGGAGTTTATAGTAGAAAAGGAAGGTTTCAAAATTAGCTGGAGGTTGCTGGGATCAAGGAAGGATTTAAAAAAAATTCACATGTTTGATTTACTCATTCTGAACATTTCTTTGTGTGTATTTGAGTGCAACATTGTTGATTCTACAGCATATCCTGACTCAGTGTCAGTTGGGTGCTCTCTGGGGACTCACTCTGACCCTAGTTCTAGCCCTGAATTTCCTTCTGATGAGCCCCTCACATTCTTCTAATCTCCCCCAATATCCACCCCCAAAGAGGCCCAGGGCCCACCCTATTCCCCATCCCAGATACTCCCATCATTCGCTTGTGCCCCATGCACAAGTCCCATGCCTGTCCTGAGTGATTTCACAGCATCTAACAGCAAACCTGTATCACACTTGTACCCATATTAAAGACAGCCTTAGTTGGGAGTACCAGTCCAATTTGCAAGAACATGTCCCAGGTTATTAAAAAATGGAAAAAACATAACTTGAATGAAGCATAAGTCTCTGTCTCTGTCTGTCTGTCTGTCTGTCTGTCTGTCTGTCTCTCTCTCTCTCACACACACACACACACACACACCAAACCCTCAGCAATCCCTCAGCCAATCCTGCCCCCCTCTGTCTTCAATGGATCCCACAGTTGATGCAGCAGATAACTGTCTTATATGAAGTCACAGAGTCCCTTCTGTTTTCCTGGAAGTGTAAAATCCAGCAACAGAATGGCAGCTCCCACATCACCCAGCTAGAGGGGTGGGAGGGAGACAGAGGTGCCACAGCAGCTAGGCCAAGTTGTCACTTCCCAACATGAAGACCAAAAATGCCAATGCTTATGTGTTTGTTTTTTGGTTTTCTGTTTCATTCAAGGTAGAGTCATGGGGTTCTGGTCTCATTTTTAGGGAGTACTGAGTAGTGACATCTAGTGGCCCCTAACTAAATTACTCTTGGACTACAGTGCCATGAAAAAGGAAACTTTCTGGAAAACTCAGTGTTAATTTCAAACACAACTGAGGGAACCATTGTATCCTAGATTTCTGACATGATCAGGCAGAAACCCTTCAGCAGGTGACTTCCTTCTCCGCACTCTCACCTCCTGATCTATAAACCTGAGAAAAAAGTGTATCAAATGCATGGGTTGAGCTGAGTTAGGACTTAAGGAGGGAGATAACACATGGGAAGGGCTCAGAATGGTACATTTTACACTTAGTGGGTGTAAAAAAAAAAAAAAAAGCAATCGCACTGCATTATTTTCACAGCTGGAGTGGAAATTTAGAACATAATAATTGGTGCTAATAACTGGTGAGCTACATTTCCCATTCCATTTGGATTTGCCATAACATAAAAACGTTTTAAATAGTCAATACAAATGCAATTATTTCCCACCCCCTACAATATTTTATTTCTGTTGACCCAGTCAGGGAGATGTGCTTCAGCTATCATGGGGTCTCAAAAGGCCGCCAACACCACTCTGTGTACCCTCAGAGATGTGGGGGTCCTCACTTTGAGAAGCCCAATATTATCAACTGCCTTCCTGAAATCCCAGCAGCATCCCATGTTGCTCCATATTTATGGGTGAGATCTGAACTCCTCAGATGGAGGTCTCCATTCAGTTTATCAAAGTCAACACCACTCCCTGGTACATTCCACTTTTCCCATTTATATTACCTGCTTGGTATAAAAACAATGGTTTTTGGTACTCTCTGTTTATACATTAAAAAATAAAGTTCATCTCTTTTATTCTGGAAGTGATGGTCTTTCATGATTCATCCTTCTGGTCATGCTTTATTCAGACAAATCCTTCACACCGGACACAGTCATAAATAGCTGTCCCCAGCCAGCCTGTGTACCTTCGCTAGCCAGTTCCAGCAATACATCCAGAATACCTCTTTCCAGCAAATTTCCTTCAAGGCCCATCTGAAATTCCATCAAAATCTTGGAGACTTCTCCCTGCTGTCATAGTCTGCAGGACTATGCCTTGCCTTGGTTTTGTCACTTATAAGTGGGGCTAGTAAGCTTCATAGGGAGGTTGCTGGAGCCTAAATGAGTCAACAGGCACTTGGTACCTGGTACATAGTGCATAAATGAGGCCTTGCTTTATCATTTTCCTCTCTCACCTGACAACTTGACCAACTATTGTCATTTTAAAACTGTGTTTTAATTATAGTAAAATATGTGTAAATAAAATGCACCACTTTAACCATCTTCAAGTGTATGGGGCAGTAGCTCTAATTACACCCCACTATAGTACAGCCATCACCACCATCCATTCCAGAACTGAAACTCCATACCCATTAGACATTAACTTTCCATTCCTTCCTGCCCTCCAGGCCCTAGAAACTACCTTTCTATTTTATGCCTCTGAATATGATTACTATATGTAACTTATATTAGTCAAATCATACAGCTATCGTTCCATAATGGGTTTATTTCACCTGGTGTAAGGTTTCCAGGGTATATCTGTGTTGTGACAAGTGGCACAACAAGACTGAATAATATCCTATCCTATGTACTGTATGAGTCCCATTTTGTTCATGTGTTCATCTGTAATGGACATTTGGGTTGTTTGTACCTTTTGTGAAAAATATAAATGTAAATTGTACATAATGCTCCTGGGAACATGGGTGTACAAATATCTCTTCAAACCCCTGATTTCGGTTTTCTTGATGGTACACAACCAAAAGTGGAATTGCTGGATCACATGGTAATTCTGTGTTTAATTTTTTTAGGAACCACTGTATCATTTTCCAGGACTATAGCACAATTTTACATTCCTACCAATGCACAGAACTTCCAGTTTCTCCACCTCCTTACCAACACCGATTTTCCTCTTCTTTTTCATAAGAGCCATCCTAATAGTTTGAACTATAGACCTTCTACCATCTTAATCTCCAATTTATAATTTTGCTTATTACTTCCTTATTTTGTTCAATCTTTTCTTCCCCCTTTTTGCTATCAGAATGACAAACTTCTTGATGACAGAGATTGTCACATGTCCATTTATTTAACTCTCCCATCACCCTCCACCTTAGCCCCTTATTGCCCACCCTTTGAAGCTCCCAGCCCCCTCCCAGGGGCACCTAATATGGAGCTCTACAAATGTGGGGGTCTTAATCCCCAAGGTGTGGCCCCAAGTGGCATGGGCACAACTAGAAGGCTGCTAAAAAATGTGACTGTTAGGCCCAACCCTGAAACTTAGGAACCAGTATCTACATTTTAACAAGATCTCCAAGGAAATTACAAGCAGCACCAGGATGGGGAAAGACAACTTACCTTCATTCTGTTGGCAGTTTCCACTACCTCATTTTATAGGTGCTCTAGAAATGTTTGCTGATTGAAGGATTAATGAGAAAAATTAACAGCCCTGTTAACACCCACAAGCAGGCATTTATCAGAAATGTGAAAAAAAAATATCTCTTGAAAAGTAGCTCAAAGCAGGTTGAAAATAGGACAGAGAAAATTGTCACAGTCGAGAGGAACCTAAGGAGATAAGACAAGTAAATGGCATGTGGCAACCTGAATGGTATCCTGAGACAGAAAATGGTCATTAGGGAGAAACTAAAAAATCTGAATAAAGTATGGACTTTAGTTCATAATAGTACATGAATATTGGTTCATTAATTGTGACAACTGTACCATACTAATGGAAGAGGTTAGTAGCAGGAAAATGGGGTGTGGGTACATGGGAACTCTCTGCACAACCTCCACAGTTTTTCTGTAAATCTAAAATTAAAAGGCTTATTTAAAAGTGGGAGACAGAGAATAGGCAGGGAGTGAAAATGACAGTCAGCTCCAGATGTATGGAGGCAACATCTGTGTCATTAATTTCCTGCTGTGGAATAGACGGGTACCACAGGGACTTGTGCAATCAAAATGATACCTCTGTAGCCTCAAGGAACGATGGTCAGCAAATAGTTGTCTCTAAATCCAACATCAGCCCAGCATCTGTCTGCTGGGATTAGATAGGTCTCTGCTATCTAACTGGCGCATCAAGACTCTGGGGTTAAGGACACAGCTCACACTAAGACATATTCCTTCATTACCTAATCTGTCTTTCCTGAACTGAAATGTGCTCTCCTAAAATTAAAATTTAAGGCATAAATCAAAAAAGATAAACTCATGCCATTTGTAGCAAAATGGATGGAGCTGGAAAGGATTATACTTAGTGAAATAAGTAGGAAGGAAAAAGAAAACTATCAGATGGTTTCATGTTCACATTTTAAAATCTGCATTAAAAATAATAAAAATAATAAAAATAAATAAAATTTAAGGCATATAAATTCTTAGAAGGAAGTATTGATTTGCATCAAACTAATGTCAAGTGCCACAGGCAACTAAGTATTACTGACAAGTCCCTACGTTCACGTGTGCGTGCTCCCATTCATTCTCTCTCTGTCTCTCTGTCTCTCTATCTCTCTCACTCACTGTTTTGCACACTATTTTGGTTTTAGGTGTACAATCTAATAATTCAACATTTGTTTACATTGCAAAATGATCATCCTAATAAGTCTATTAACCATATATTCCTTGCAGCTTTCAAATTTGCAATACTTTATTATTGATTATAGTGCCCATGGAGTACATCACATTTCTTTGACTTCCTTATTTTGTAACTAGAAGTTATACCTCTTGATACTCTTCACCCATTTCTCCCATGCCTCAACCATCCTCCCCTCTGGTAACAGGAATCTGTTTCTGTCTCTATGATTTTAGCACACTTTGTTTTGCTTGTATTCTTGTATTGATTTTTAGATTTGTATATAATGTAATCATATGATATTTGTCTCTCTATTCACTTAAGCATAATCTATTCAAGGTCCACCCATGTTGCTGCAAATGACAAGATTTCATTCTTTTACATGGCTGAGTAGTATTCTGTAAATGCATGCTCTTTAAGAAAGACGGTTTCTTTATTTCTTTTTTTAAAATTAATTTATTTCTTTTTAATTTATATATATTTGACATCAATTGTAATCCCCATGTATTCCCCATCACCATATCACCAGTGCACCATCACCTCAATCCCCCATGCTCCCGTCTGCCCTCAACCCTCCCTCTCCCCTCTCCCCACCAAGTGTCCCCAATTTGTCCTTGTCTTTTCATTTTTGGTTTTTGTGTCTTTATTGTTATTATTATTGTTGTTGTTCTTATTCCTTTCCTTGATCCTTATTTGGTTCCCTTACATTCCTCTTAGGGGAGGAACCAAGATGGTTTCTTTTTCTATTCCTCAAGAAAGTTTATGAGTACATCACATTTTGTTTATATTATAATACTGACCTCAGACAAGTAAATACCATTAAAATCATTCTATACTAAAACAGTACAATTAGTAATAATAGAGATTATCACTAGCATTGCTTATTTTCACTATATTTTAAATACTGTGCCACATACTTTACATGTATGATCTTGTTACATTTACTGTAGAAACCAATCCTATGAGACAGGTGCTGTTATTGAAACACATCTCAACAGGATAGGAGAGACAGGTTTAACAATAGCACATGATGAAGACTCTGAGATTTCCCAGTGCAGCATGGGAGTGATATGGCCACCAAAAAGCTAAGATAATATTATCCTGAATTAATAAAAGTAGAGTGCACAGAATGATGGGAAAACAGTTACTGAGAACAGATTATATACAACAAACTGATGTCAGACACTTCAATCATGCCATTCCTTTATTGTTCACAAAATTCCCTTGGGATAAAGAAATATTGTTCCTATTTTGCAAGATGAATAAACTTAAGACTCAAAGATTAGTAAATGGCATGAAACATATATTTTGCAAGTGGAAGAACTTGATTTTGAGACCAGATGTATCTGATGGCCAAGCCTGTGTCCCTGTCATTGCAAGCATTCTGCCCAGGGCAAGATGGCCATGGCCCAGTTCTGCTTGGCACTGGCCCAATCTCAGCTGCAATTCCACATTTATTCCAAATCTGCACTGTGAAAGGTGGAGTGAAGGAACCAAGAGAATGCAGCCCAGAGACAGCAGCCTGAGGGAGGAGAAACAAAAACCACTTCCTGTGAGAAAGAGTGAGAAAAGTAACTTGGCCCTGAGAGATGTTACAGGAAGTCACGATTGTCCCTCCCCAAATTTGAAAGGCTGCCATGTAGGAAGAGGGACAGATTTTCTGGCAGATCTAAGACCTAGTAGAACTAGGGCAAAGGCCAGAATTAGAAGGAGACAGACACATGTTCGATACAAAGAAAAATACTGAAGAATTATTCCAGAAGAGTCATTGTCCCATGGGGTAGTTTGTTCTGTACCCCTACAGGTGAGAGGCCACATTTGATCTAGATGAACAATGATCTCAAATTCTAGATAGACTTAAATGCTTTCTATCTCTGACTCAAGATTCAGTTATCCTGATACAGTTTTACCACATAGAATACACCCAGGCCAAGTCAGCGATACAAATTTTCAAGATGTTAAGTTATAAATTATCTTATCAGCAGTAAACATATTGAATTTTTTTAGAACATTTCAGGAATATTACCATGAA
Source organism: Galemys pyrenaicus (assembly GCA_019455555.1). Classification (NCBI taxonomy): domain Eukaryota; kingdom Metazoa; phylum Chordata; class Mammalia; order Eulipotyphla; family Talpidae; genus Galemys; species Galemys pyrenaicus. The sequence continues at coordinate 4,927,815 of JAGFMF010011870.1, forward strand.
CATTAAATGTCATCAGGCAGTAGGCACAGAAAGTCAATGAGAAAAAATATGAAGTTGAAAAGAATGAGTGTCTAATTGAGTCTTTAGGCCTAAAGGGAGCTGTTAGTTTGTGACCTCATGAGCCAACATGACAGAACTCCTGGGAGTTCACATAGCAGAGTAGCTCCAAAGAGGGGCCTAGGAAGAGGCTGAAACAAGAATCAGGCCCCACGCAAAAGTGTGTCATATGCAAGAGTTTCTTCATGCAATGTTACCAAGGAATCAGTGAGAATATAGGAGTTGGAGAAGAATGTGGGAGAAGTTACCACAAGGTCCTTGTAACTCTGCAGCAAAGAGGCACACCCTTCTATTACTTATTATAGGACAGACTGGTTCTTCCTTCAGAAGAATGGAATCATCGCCACATACCTTTTGCTGATTTCCTAACTTTGTATTAAGTAATGTTTCTAGTCTGTTGGACCAGTTGGTCTCTTCCACTTGTCTCTCCATTTATTCTGGAGCTAAGATCACTGGCTAAGCAAAACAGGTCCCTAATTGGCTGGGGAAAAGCTGATATTGCCCTTGAGGCAATGGGAGTAGTGAGTTCTCATTGACTCTTCCAAGCAGCTAGCAGTCCTGAAGCATTAATTGTGCCTGATATATACACAGTGAAGCAGGCAGACCAATGGCAGACCACTTAAGTTTCCTTCTGGGGTAATATCACATGAAGGACATGCATGGTTCAGGCATTCACACAAAATTAGTCATGTGGTACCCTTTTGTTCAGTGTTAATCAGGTATAGCTCAGGCATGCAATAAGCAACAGCTTATGGTTCACAAAAGTACTTCTATTTCCAGAACTTTCTTTTTTTTTTTGATGATTTGGGAGCATATAAAGAATCATGATTCCAAATCAATATATAAAACTACCACTGGAAAAGTGGTTTGTTGTTCATTTCATTTCTTGGAGGTCCTGTGCCACAGATAACCAATTATATTTATGTAGTCCCTGGGATTGACTACTAGAAATGAAAATTTTTAATTTAATTATTCAAAATAATGTTAATAAAAAAGACAAGAAAAATGTAAGAGAAAATGCTTTAACCCCCAAGGCTGAATACACCGCTATCTAGTAGAAAGAGCTCATTTGTCAAAACCCTGAGACCAAGTTTCCTAATGCTAAAGAGAAAACAAGGCCAGACTTGGTGCTAAGCAACCTAGTTTTAGTGTCCCTTCTGACACTAAATAGCTACAGAGATTTTTAAATCATCACGGGTCATTTTATGAAGCTCAAAAAGTCTGTGATTTTACTATTATTCTCTACCACCAACACCCCTTTAAAAATCTATTATCTCCAAGCTAAGATGTCTCTGTTGTGATAGACCTTTTTGTCATCAGAGGTGCTATATTCATTGCCTTGCAGAGGTGTTATACATCCCCAACTTGCGGATTCAGGTACCATCCTAAGATTTGCTACAGACAATGAATTGTAAGTGTGTCACTTCTAGATAGAAGTTCTAAAAGGCAGTAATCCCTTGACCATGCACTTTTGTTTCTACCATACAACCAGCAATGTTCCAGATAGGGGCCATTCTGTTAACCCAGGTATCTGAATGAAGGCAGCAAAGAGAGGAGCTACAGCAAACCTTAGAGGGCAGGAAGCACAAATGAGAAATTTTTGTTGTCATCAATGGCTAAGACTTCTGGGTCTCCACCATGCTGTTTGTCACCACTGCCAAAACTAGCCTATCCAAAACACTATACTTGTAATTGTCAAATCAGTTAGTCAGTATCTGCAAAAGACTTGACCTTCGGGATCATAAGCTCCAATTCTGGAATTGTTTCAGACCGATTACGTGCTAAAATACATCTCATACAAAAATTAGGCATTTACTCAAAAGTTTTTTCTTTAGATTGCCAGTAAAAATAGGTTGACTTGCTAACCTGGGAATTCTGTAACAGTTGCTCTTGCCTCTTACTAATTACTATGGTATTAGTCAGAAAAGGCAAAAATACATAGTGCATCTGTTATGAGCAACAAAGTGAAACATTAGCTATTCATAGCAAAATGAACACTTACAGGAGGCTTGAGATTCTCATTCAGAGATACAGAAAAAAATCAGGGATGTAGTACTACAACAGCATTAAATTATTAATGGCAAGGCAAGTAAAACGACGAAGTGCCACTTAGAAAGCGATTTGCACAACTATATATTCCATAACTATAGATGGAATAAAAGTTGCTTTTTCTACTTTAAAGAGGCTTCTAAGATCCTATTTTGAATTCAGGTTGCCATAGAAACCAGTAGATTTCTGGATGGGATTCCATCGTGATGGCTGCATAATTTGGTGCACAGGGAAGAAGGTATCTCACTCTCTCAAGTTAAAACAAAGGCACTACCCTGGTTTGGATTCTTTGATGACTTTCATAATTAAAGGCTAAAATATCTATTTAAAAAATTGAGGCTCATGACCACAGTATACCTACAAACTTAAATATTTTGTTTTCAAAGAAGTAGGAGCAACTGTCCGCCAAACCAGGACCGTCAGTCGTACTATTTGTAGTCAGGTCATGACACGGCATTCATGGTGCCAGGCATGCCTACCTATACATGCCCAGGCATGAGGGTGATAAGGGAAGTTATTTCTAGGTACATCACTAATCACTGTGTTTTGAGTAAACCAAAGAGCTTTGAGACAGACACAATACAAATATATAATTACAGTGTTAACTAACATTTATAGTGTGCTTAATATTTTGAATTGTTTCTACACTAATATAACAACCTCATGAGGTAGGTACTATTATCACCTCCATTTGTAGATGGAGAAATTGAGCATAATGAGTTCATGCAGGCTGTCCAATATATAGTTCTTAGAGGTAGAATTGGGATTTGAATCCAGACAAACTGGCTCTAGTCTGTGTATTTAGCTACTAGGCTTTCCTGCCCCTCTGAAAATTTTACAAATTGCCAACTACAAATATGAGGCAAGCTTAGCTCAGATTAAGAATACAGGCATGGGGCCTCCCTGGTGGTGCAGTGGGTTGGGCAATGCACTGTGAGGCAAACAGCAGTCACTGCAGCATGAGTTCGATCCCTGCTGCCGGCCAGGGGGGGACTCACATGGTGCGACAGACCTCTCCTGCTGTGCCCACTGCTCCCCTCAGCAGTGTACTTCAGTTGATCTGCCTGTTCTGCTCCCCGCTCTCTGTGGTGAATCCTCTCACCCCACCCCCACTCCTCTGGCCTGTACCCAAGTGCTTGTATGCATAAATAAATAAATCTTTAAAAAAAAAAAAAGAATACAGGCATGACACCTGCCCGATAGTTCTCATTCTTTCAGGCATATAAATCCTGGGCCTGCTTATGGAAAATGCATGTTCTTAGGCCCTCCATTGGGAAATTATGATTCAACATGTCAGGAGGTAGGACCTGAGCTCCTGCATTTTAACTGCATCCCTTATGATTCTGATGCAAGTTTTCTACAGGCCATACTTTGGAAAACATTGACCTATTCAAATTCAGCCAATGAGATAAATGAAGAAACTTCACCTATCCATAGGAATGCTGAAAAACAGATGCCTTAAGTCTTTTAAGATAGCCAAAACCAAAAAACCAAACCAAAACAAACCCCCCCACCCCAGAACAGAAAAGCAGAGACTCACTATCTGAAAACAATAAATCTTTTGTACTTTATTTCTTAGAATTTTCACAGAGCTTTGATCAGCATCTATTTCTTCTAATTTTGTATACAATTTGAGAATGACAGTTATCTAATTTCAAGATCACAGAAAACTAGAAGCAAAAATAAAGGTAGAAATAAGGGACCTCAGAAAGAAAAGCTAATGACAGCAATTATTCAGGCAATAGAAAGTGAGGAAGGAGGAGGAAGAAAAGTTTACAAATATGAAAATTTAAAGTCTACAGGCATGGGAAAATCAGTCTTGACTCCATGTCTGGAGGAAGGATTCCAAAAACAAAAAGAGGGGAATTTAACGATTTAGTATATTTTGCATACTATTTTCAAAAGAAAATGGCATCAAATATTTGAGGTAATTTCCCATTTTAAACAGCTGAAACTATAAAATTTGGGAGCTTAAAACTGCTATGTGATATTTCCCCTTTTGGGGCTAGAGAGATGCAAAGCAGTTTATCGGTGAGGGTGGGTGTAATAAAGGGGGAAAAGGGTGAATGGTGTTTAGGACCTGGTTTTGGGAGAGAGGGATACAGACACCATAATGTGTTTGCTCTCCAATGACTGGAAAATGTATGTTGCTTTGACAATGACACATGGCCAGACTTCTGGGTTGAACAAAGGCAATTATGTACCAGTGCTTCTATTTGGGAGTATTTTTGACTAGAGTGCAGGCTTTCTAGATATATACTTAGATGGTAATTCTCTGCCATACTAACTTTTCTTTCAGTAAAATTGGATAATAAAAGTTATTTCAAATCATTTCTGATTACTGTTATGCCTTGGGGATATGATTTTATATATAAGTATCTTTTCAATCATATTTCTACTGAGGGTCAGTTAGAACTGATGCAAAATGTTAAATCTACATGAGCCTAAGACAAGAAAAAATGTAAAATGAAGGGGAATTATCCTCAGATGTTGATTTCACTACACTTAACTGTAATGGCAGAAAAGAGTTCCTCAGTACAAGTTTAATGGGTGCATAGGTGGGTGGATGGGAGGATGGATGGAAGGACGGGTAAATGGGCTGATAGATGGTTAACTGTGGGGGGGTGGATGGGCTTGTAAAAGAATAGGTGGGAGACTGGAAGGAAAAATCGATGAACGGACAAAATAAAAAGGTTTTCTGATAATGTGTAAGATATTAATACCAAGAATAATGGTTAAGAGAGATTAAAATGACAGGCAGACTGATTGTAGTTAGATGAACACTAAATAGACATATGAGTGTGCATGCTATCTATGTGTACTTATAGATGGAGGATAGAGGAAATCCTCAATAAATTTTTCTCCCTGTTTTCTCTTACTATTCTGGAATTCTCAAACAACTTACACATCTACTGTGAGACATGGATCCTGGCTATGTAAATATGGGCTAAATCAGCAGTACATGTGGTGGTGAGTGAGGAGCAAGAGGGGTCTTTAGACTGACAGGCAGTTTGGATGGGACTTGAGAGACAAAGGAGGATCCAGACAGTGTATGAAGCCCTAAAAAATTAAGAGAAAGTACTGCTGAGCTTCTAGTTGTCTCCAACTCAAGAATTTTACTTTTGTTTGCTTGTTTATTTGCTCAGTTTTCATTGAGTTAACACTGGTTTACACCATTGTTTAAGTTTCAAGAGTACAGCTTCACACCTTGAGAAATAAATATACCACACCCCACCTACCACCAAAGGTCCAGTTACCAACCACCATCATCAAAACAGTTCCATCCTCCAACCCCAACCCACTTCCTCTCTGGTAACCACTTTTCTGTTGTCATAATCTATGTGTTTGCTTTTGTTTTATCTTGCTATTGATTCACTTTGTTGAGCTCAAAGTTTTTAATCTTGCAGCCTATGGTATTGACTCATGACCATCCCAAAGTCAAGTCTCTAGAGCTCAGAGGTCCTGATCGTGTTTATTGTGAGCCCCACCCTTTGGGGAAAAGGAGAGCTTTCTCTTACTGAAAAGTCCTTAACAGTGTCCCTGTGAGATGTTAGGGCTGTGATGGTTTAACTGAGAAGGTTGTTATGCATTTTTAGGCCCAGTGAGTTTTGGTAGGATCAAGATAATGGTAGCATTCTTTTCCTTATCCTTCCAATATGTTTCCCACACTATTTGGGGCTTCCAGGTAAGAACCGGTCAGGACTCAGGAGCAGAGAGAGTACTAACTACCTATTGCTCTGACAAGGTATTAGGAATAGAGGCTGCCAGTGGCCCCAAAAACTGTCTTTGGGGTTGTATGTAACCTTCCAATACTATCAGTATTCTGGTTGCTTTTACTAGCTATTCCTTTTGGTTCTAAAGGCAAGGAGAAAACAGAGTGTCCCCTTTATGCATAGCAATAAAGAAAAGTTAAGTCATACCTCTTTCTGCATACAATGTAGTATATACACTGTGCTACAAAAAACAGATGCCTGTACAACAGAGCCTAACCAAACAGCAATAACAAAACAGACATTAACAAAGTCACTTGGGGTTGCAAGTTAGAAAGGGAAAAATAAGGGTGGGAAAGCAAGAATTAAACATAAAAGAAAAACATTTGGACATGACATGAAAATAGAATTAGGCATAGAGATGAATTCTGGTCAAAGGAATGTCTTAGCAACACCCAGCGACTCAAGTCTTAAGATACCATGGTATCCAGCACATAGTTAGCTATTTTGACATCATACATTGCTGCCTGTTGAACAAAAGCTCTTTTCAAAGATGGGAATAGTCTCGTTTGAAGGGACATTTCAAATAAACAATGAACTCTTCTTCCAGTAAGGCCTCACTTAATGTGATTTATAGGTTCTTGTAAACTGTGACTTTAAGCAAAACCATGCATAATGTATAATAATGAAAGCAGGTCCCTGAATAGTTTCTTTCAGTGTTGGCAGGGACTGTTTATGTCTCATCAGTATTACAAGGGAACAACACTGAGCAAAATAGTCATTCTTTGAGGACCTTGTATACCTGGAGGGGAGCATCAACAGACCACTTTGCCTTTGGTTCCCAAATGTGCTTTAGGAAAAGTAAAATTATTCAGGAGCATTCAGCACATAAATGTATACAGTTGCCCAAAAGAAATATAGGATAAGAATGCCATCAGGTCAGAACCCTGGAGTGCTCTAACAATCGAAAGTCAAGTATTTAAAGAGGAAACAACTAAGGAAACAGATGAAGCAATATGGGGGTTGTAAGGGGGACAAGACAGAGGAATGTCTCAAAAGCCAAGCTGGGGAGAGTTTTCAGGAAAAATGAAATGCTGATGAAAGGCTAAGTGGCGTTCTATGAAGTCTTAGAAATTGGCAGTGAATCTATGTTCATTGCAGCACTAGTTATAATAGTCAAGTTACAGAAACAACTAAGTCCCTATAAGCAGAGTTAATTTTTTAAAAGTAGTGCATATGCATGATGAAACAATAGTCACCACGAAAAAAGACAAAATCTTGCCATTTGTGACATGAATGCACTAGAGAGGATTATGCTAAGCAAAATAAGCCAGGGGAGAAACAAATACCAATAATTTCACTCATATGTGAAATAAAAAGAAAAAGTTAAAACTAAACCAAAATAAGCCCTAGAAATCTGACTAAAGAATTGAGAATTCTTAGAAGGTGGGGGTTGAGCAATAAAGGAGTGAAAGGGTTAAATGGACTATATTATATAGGATTATCAGTATTTTGATGGTGGAAAGGGTGTTATCTGAAGAGGTATGAACTTACATCCCTAAATCCTATACAATGTTGTGATGCAATACTACCTCACGTTTTTAAAAAAAAGATACGGTTGAAAAAAACTGGCAGCAAAGTCAAGATGACTTTTCAGAGAGCATTTCAGTAAGGGTAATGGGGGCAAGAAACCAAGTGCTCCTATCTAAGAAGGAAATTGGACCTGACGAAATAAAGGCAGCTCTTCCAAAGATGGCTCTTCCAAGATGTTTAACAACAAAGGGAAGAGAGACAGATTGTAAAGAGTTGGGGGGAGGAGTTGTTTTTATTATTACTTTGAGTTGAGCACCAAGCTAGCTGGAGGCTGAAAACTGAGAATGAAGAGATGGGGTTACCCAGGGGAGGAGGGGCTGCATCAACAGAAATTCAAAACTCCACCTATCTGAAGAAAAACCTCTTCACATGTCATATACGAAGTGACTAGTCATTAAACTTCAGCCAAGTTCTTTTCTTTTCTTTTTTTTGCCCCTAACCTGTTTCTCAACTTCTTTTGATCTTTGGTCCTTGTCTCCAGAATTGCTTAGCTTTTATTGTCTCCCAAAGACTGGTGATGTAACTCAAGGATATAAAGAACTGGGATTACAACCCTGGACAAACAGTCATACTTCAAGTTAACTAGGAAAAGATTGTTCTTCAATGAGACCCCAAACCTCCACCACTATTCAGCAAGAAGTAGTTACAGAGGAAGAGGATACAGACAGAAGACACAGTTGTCATTGCCCTCATCTCTGTTCTGTTCCTGTTTACTTATTACAGAAATTCTTCATTCCTGCCCTGTTTATCTTTTTTTAGAGAAAATCAGCTAAGACCAAGATGGAGGAATTTTGGAGTGATTCACCAACCCTGCATTTACTTAGTGAAATTTGAGACCCATAGATACCATAACCTCTGCCCTTGATGGATGACACCAGCCCAATTACCAGAGTAGGTGATGAATCAAGACTGGATCAAAGATAGCATCAAAATAGGACAAGTTGACTTAGACGTCCCACACAGCTCCTGTCCCTTTAAAAACCCTCAATTTGAGAGACTGAAGATGGACTCTTAAGAGGCTAGTCCTGTCATCTCAGAATGCCAGATCTGAGTCAAACTTTGCTTTCCTAATTCCGACCTTTCTCTCTTGATTGACTTGCTAATGGTGAAGTAAATCTGGAAACAAAGTTCAAGAAAGCACCCGAGGAGGAAGCCCTAGAAAGAAAAGTCCATGACATTTCATCTTCTGAAAAAATACTGGAAGGAAGCAAAGGACCAAAACCAGGGCACCTAAAATGTTTCATATAAATGCATACATTTAATCCACTACCTGCATATATGGCTTTCCCTCAAAGTGCACAAAAATAACAGGCATTAAAACGATATTTTTCAAATTACATTCTATACTTTCTATTTCAGCAAGTAGAAAAACACAATCTATTTTAGAATGATTTCAACGAAAATAATATTAAATATTGGGATAGAGGGCCTCCCTGGTGGCGCAGTGGGTTAAGCAACACACTATGAAGCTATCTACAGACACTGCAGCACTTCGATCCCTGACATCAGCCAGGGCAGGGACCCACATGGCACAGCAGACCTCTCCTGCCTCACCTGCTGCTACCCTCATCAGTGTGCTTCAGTCAGTCTGCCTGTTCTGCTCCTGGCTCTTTCTCTGGTGAATCCTCTCACCTCCCTGGACTCTGGCCTGCACCCTAGCTCTTATGTGCATAAATAAATAAATCTTTTTAAAAAAAAATTGGGATAGAAAAGGTTAAAACTTCAAGTAAGGAGAAATATGACTCTTTAGACAGCCAAAGCTTGACTTAATGAAAACAGGGGAGTTAATTGCATTAACTCCCATCCACCCTTTACATTTGATTTGCAAGGAAATGTCAGTGGGCTATGAGTAAGAGAGGTGAAAAGTCACTTAATATGAAAGTGTTTTCCTTTTTAAAATACTGTCAAAACTTAGAAGATTTCACACCTATGCTGAATATTAAAAAGTACCTACTTTCCCTAATCTTACTTTTCTTTGTGAATTGGTGCTATTTTGTCAAGTATAAAAATAACATTTGATTTCAAGACTTCATGTTAAGGAGGTACTATGTTTCCTACCCTCACTTACATGCAGCCTCCTAGCTACCAGGAGCTAAAAGAAGTTGAGTGGTCAGGGAAAGCCATATAACACAGAAGATAGGTGGGATCAGAAAAAAAGGGCTCTTGACTTTGTGGCCCAACTTGTGCCCAGGGACTTGGGGGGACTTGGAAGGAGATGCATAGAGAAGAGAGATGTGTAAACACTTGGAAGAGACATGTGGTGAGAGAGATTTAGGGAGGTTGACAATGTCTTTTATCTTGATTTGTCCTTTGATTTTGCTTCATTGTCTAAGACTTCCTTTTACTCCTTTCTTCCTGTTCCTGCCACAAGATACCTTAGGCTGGTGGCAGCATTTTGGGGCTCAGCAGCTGGGCCAACCCTGTTTGGCTGGGAATTTACCCATTAGGGGAATAAGTAATGTTGAGTGTTTTATTAGGAAACTCTTATTAGGAACTATCTTCTCTTCTCTATGCTCACTAATTCCCCATCACCGTAACACCAGTGCACCATCACCTCAGTCCCCCGTGCTCCCGTCTTCCCTCCACCCCTCCCCTCTTCCCTCCCCACCAAGTCTCCCCAGTTTGTCTTTGTCTTTTCATTTTTGGTTTTTGTTTCTTTCTTGTTGTTATTATTATTATTATTGTTCTTATTCCTTTCCTTGATCTTTACTTGGTTCCCATATATTCCTCCTAGGGGAGGAACCATCTGTATTTTTCTTTTGCCTTCTGACTTACTTCGCTGAGCATAATCCCTTCCAGTTCCATCCATGTTCCTATGAATGCGTCTAGTTTTTTCTTTTTTGATTGCTGAATAGTATTCCATCTGTATATGTACCACAGCTTCCCG
>JAGFMF010011870.1:4943033-4967019 GCA_019455555.1 Galemys pyrenaicus
TCCTTATGGCTCCCCTTAATATCAGTCTCTGCTAGGGGGAGAAAGTAGCCATGTAGGAGCCGGCGCACTATCTGCCTCTTTCCTAAACTCCCTATGCCCGTCTGACCTCCTCCGGATGTCCCTGGATTCTGAATCTAGGCGTTGGAGAGGATTTTCTGCATATGGAGCTAGGCTTCTTATTTCTGACTGACTTTTACAGGTCAGATCTCAGCTTGCAGTGGTGGCTCCGCCTCCCGCGGTTCCCCCCCAGCGCCTATTTATCTATTTCTTTTCTACTTAAGCAGCTTCCACAAAATCTTTACATAGCAAACACTGTTATTTTCTGATTGGATAGTTCTAACAAAGACATTAAAAGATTATATGCCATTTTAACTTTGAACTGTGAAATAAAGGGATGAGAAATACTTGCCCAATCATTGATTGTTAATTCAGCATCACAACTATGTCAGGCTCATTGTATCTTTCCCACAACCATATCATTAAACAATTCAGAGGTGCTCCACCCTCAGTGACCTGTCATTATAACAATGGTAGGCACTCATTTTAAAATAACAAAACCAGAAATCTAAAACCCAATACTAACTTTCAATTTGGCATCTCGGTTAAATTATTTCCAACCACTAACTTCTATATTGTCACACCAGTGAACAAATTTGGAGCTTTACTGTTCTCCCAATTCTACCCCACCTTCAAAACTTTTACTTTCATTTGTATAAATTATATATGATGACTTTACTAAAGAAAGAAAATGGTGCCAAATATCTTCTCTCTTGCTCTATAAAGAGTACAATCATGCAAATGTCAGAACTGAGATCATGGGAAATAGGGGGATGTGGGACCAAGAAAGACAAGGGCATTTTCTTCAAATTCTCCTAAATTGTCTACTTCATTCTATCCATAAACACTACATTGCTAGCCCTCAGCCTGAATTTTAAGCATATTTAAAAAGCAGAAATGAGAAAAAGATGCATTGTGCCTGAAGTGCAAGGAAGCTATAAAAGAATGATTGCTCTGGGGTTGGATTAAATTAAAATCGAGGTTTCTGAAACATTACAAATGCTCTGTAGAGGTGCAGAAAATATTTTGTTATTGTGACACAAGAGTTTCTCTTTTAATAGGAAAATAAATTTCAGGAAATTAAACTGCAAAGAGATCCTTGCTTCAATCTTGAAAATTGGATATTTTGTAGTTTTAAAGGAAGAGTGCCCCCATGTGGTTTTAAACAAGATTTCTGAAAGTGTTCAGTGTTGTCTCACAATCATACTTGTTACACCATGAAGCACTGAATTTTTCTTGCGTGTATATTTTGTTAACATTTGATTTTAAGTGTGATTATAGCTGTGCCTTGAGTATTGTAGGAAAATACTGTAATTACACGTAAAGAGCCATATTTACAGCAGGAAGTGTCATCCATTTATCTCCGTGCTTAGTATGGAGGAGACTGTGAGACTACAATCTACTATAGGGGCAGGATACAGCTGGCACCTCTGGAGGGCATAGAGCCAGGCCACTAGGGGAAACTGCCTTTTGGAGATTCCCAGAAACTATCAAATGTGAACTTCTATATATCTCTCTCCTCCTTGCACTGTGGCCCAAGCACTCTGCCTTTTCTCCTGTTGGGGGGAGTAAAAGCCCCAAGCTTCCTACAAGACCTGACCTACCATGCAGACACGAGTTCTGACTCAGGACTGTACGCCGCAATTTTCTCTTTTTTCCTGCATCATCAGTTTTGTTTTTGTTTTGTTTTGTTTTGTTTCCTTTACAACTGGATTATTTCCATAAGCATTGACATATAAACACACTATCATAAAAATCCTCTCTTGGCTCCACTTTTCCTTCCAATAGGTCTTCCATCTCTTCACTTCCTTCTACTGCCACATTCCTTGGAAGAGTTGCTGACATAATTCACTTCAATTTCAATTTTCCCCTTCTCTCTTTAACTGATTTTAATTATGCTTTTCTGCCCACCACTCCACCAAAACTGATCTTACTGAGGTCACCGATGGCCCCCATATGGTTACCCACAGTGTTGAATCTCAGGTTCATCTAAGGACCCATTGACAACATTTGACACTGCCTCCTCCCTAGAATCTTTTCTCCTGTTTGCTTCCAGACAACCCTTCCTATTTTTCTGGACACTTCTTAGTCTTGTTTGCTGGATTCGCATTTCCCCAATCTCTAAACCAGTGGTTTTCAATCCTAACTGTGCAAGAGCATCACCCAGAAGCTTTAAAAGACAGAGATGCCAAAGCCTACTCCTGATGATTCTAATATAATCAGCAGGGGAGGGGCCCAAGAAATATTGGACTATTAGATTGCCCTAAATGGGATTGAGTGTCACTACTCTAAATGCTGGAATACCCAGGGCGATGTTGCTAGACCCTTCTCCTTCTGTCTATATTCACTCTCTGGGAAATATCATCATCTGGTCTCCTGGCTTTAAATACCTTCTACAAGATGTCCTAGTCCATGTTTTCTGAAAGTACAGCCTGAGTCAAGGACTCGGGTGCAAGGAGTTGATGTGGAAAGTGGCCCCACTAATCAACAGTGAGGGAGTGGGCAGAACAAGAGAGCGGATAAGGAAAAGTCAATATAAATGCATGTTTCTGTGGTCACTGTTATTGGCATCAGGGACTTGATTCTGCTGAACTTCCTGAGGAGTATCTAGATGTACCCCTTCTGCCCCCCAGAATGCTGAGGCATTTACACACTGTTTCATTTACTGTTAGTTAAAGGTTTCCCAGGAGGCATTACCTCCCTTCACTTCTAGGTTGCAGAAGCTTCAAAAAAGGCCAGGCAGCAGAAAGTGAAGAAATACACAGTTTACAATTAAGAGGAGTCTGAGCTCACAGCAGCCTGCCCAATGCAGCTGTGTATTAACATCAGAGGTGTATTAATCGGTAGCAAGGGTGGATGCCACATCTGGTGGTGTTGGTGTTTGTATAACTTTCCCTGTGAAGTCCAGATTCTACTTGACTTGGATTTTTAATAGTCTTCTCTAACTTAACATGTCAAAAACAAGGTTTCTTATCCATGCTTATCTCTCACCAAACCTGCTCCTCTCCTAATCTTCAAAATAAAGGCAACCCCATTCTTCCAGTTGCTCAGGCCAAAAACCTTTAAAGTCATCCATGACTCTTTCCTTTTTCTCATTCCCTACATCCAATCTGTCAGCAAATCCTGCTGACTCAACCTTCAAAAGATATCCAGAAAATGATATATTCTTATCACCTCCACTTTCCTGGTCAAAGACTTTATCATCTCCTTCCTGAATTATTGCTGCTAAACCTCCTGACTGGTGTCTCTGCTTCCACTCTCCCTTTTCCCTTCAAATTTATTGACTCAGCAGTCAGAAAGTCTGTTGAAATATAAAAGAAAACAAGTGATCCCTTTGCTCCAAACTTTTCTATGACTTCCCTTCTCACTTGTCATAAAAGTCAGGGAACAACATGACCTGGTTCCCTGTGACCTTAGAACACATGGTAGCACTCACCCGTTTTGTTCCTTAAACATACCAGGTGCAATTCTGCCTCAGGACCCTTACACTTGCTGTAACCTCTACTTGAAGCATTCCTTTCATTTAACCACTTGCCTCCTTTTCTCTTCAAGCCTTTAAATGTCACTTCCCTATTGAGGTCTTTTCCTGCCAACTTTATTTAATATTGCAAGTCTTCTGACCTTATTTTATATTTCTTCTTGGCATTTACCATATTCTAACATATGTGCTTTTCATATTTATCTTGTTCATTTTTAGTCACTCCTATTGGAATTTAAACTTCATGAGGGCAGGGATTCTGGTCCATTTTGCTCACTCACTGCTGATCTTCAGTACTTACAATAATACCTGGATTATAATAGGCACTAATAAATAGGAGTTGAGTGAATGAATAAGGCCAATAATTATCATAATAACTAATATAACTAATATTTTCTGTGTATATTCCATATGCCATATACTACTGTGCACTTCTAAGTAAGCCTTATACCCTTAATTAAAATAATATTTAATTAAAAGCCAAATTCTATTATCTCCATGTTATATATGAGAAACCATATGCAGAGAATTGAGTGAATTTTCACAACAATCCAGATATAAACTCAAACATATTCTATCTCAAAGTGTAGACTCTTTAACCACTAATAATACTGAGAGTAGTTGCTATTCTATATGATTATGCAGTCTCCAAATCATTTAGGGTATAAGTGCCACTTTGACAATAATACCAATATAGAAGGGTTCTCAGTGAGAAAGGAGACTTCTCTTGGTGACTTGGGAGCCACATATGAACAGAGAAAGCCACAGGGGGAAGGATTAGAGATGAGGCCAGTTTAGGAGAGTGCCACAGCAAATGTCTTTCAGCAAATGTCTACTCAGAGCCTTCCACTGCTCAACTCATTTCTCAGTCCTGGGAACTGTGTGGTGAACAAATTGGACTAAGTTCTTACAATCTAGTGGGGGAAACAGCAATCAGATAAGTGGAATTTTAATGTAAAATCAGATAGTGCCAAGACGCAGGCAGAGAAGCCTTCTTTGGAAGGAATATAATAAAGGGGCTGTTTTCATTTTTGATGGTGGACTGCTGGAGACTTTCAAATGCCATCCTGCTTTCTAGCACTCTTGACTCACATAGGAAAGCCACGTGCTACCTTTTTCTACTTTTTGCTAGAAGTTCCAACTAATAAGCCCTAAAACATCTAGCAACCATAAAAGCCAAAGTCAATCACTTCCCCTGTTCTCTCTCATTTCAGACCTGCTTGGAGTGGCCCTGCTCTCCCCAAAGGGCATCGATCTGTGAGTATAAATTTCTTTATACCCTATTCATGCATGTATAGCAGCAAAACCAAATTCTGAATGAGAGGTAGGCCCTCTCCACTCAAATGGGACAACCACAAGACAAAATTCATCTGAGTCAAGACCTAAATGAAGACTGGGAAGATTGGGAAGAAGGAAAGAGCATATGAAAGTATAGCCCATCATCCCTGCAAATGAAATAATTTAGGATGAGGAATTCCAGGGATTACAGAACCATAAGGTTACTGTTTTGTTGTCTGTTATTATAAACTATAGATCAGCAATGGGAACAGCTGGGGAAGGTTGTATTTCAAAAGTTTCCCAAACGATATCAATGAACATGAACAACCAGTTCACTGTGACCCAGATTCAGGCAGGAGTCAATCAATCCACATGCACCTGACACCTGGTGACACCTCCTGTTTTATGACACAGAACAGCCCAGGCCAAGTCACTGTCCTCTTTCACTTAATCAGTTTTACTGTAGCCTCCAGATAATAAACCACTCTTTAACTGCACCACCTGATTTTCAGGACAAAATGCAATCATTTCATCGTTAGAAAGCAATAGGTATAACCATCTCATTTGTATTTATCTTTTTGTGAAAGAAGAAGAGAACGTTATTTTAATTTGTTCTCCCTTATCTTCTAACCAAAACCTGAGATCAAATGAGAAATCTGTTGGGTCAAAATATTTCATGTGTAACTACATGGTGAACAGCTGTGGTGAGCACTGGGGGAGTCATAGGAAAGGAGAAATGGATGCTTGTATTTAATGCTTAAAATCTAATGAACCACAAGGAATTCACACTAGTGAATCAGCAAGGAAAGGATAAAGACATTTTTTTAAATCACTAACCAAATGTTTGGGAAGGAAAATGAAGGAGAAAGTTTATTCAAGAAGGCTTCACAGAAGATGGTCCTTGTGAGCACTTTGAAGGAGAAAATTCCAAGTCATTTGGGACAGGACAGTTTGTCCAGGAGAAATAGGTTAAGACCAAGAAGATGGACTGTATTGATCACCTGGAAGTAAAACCATCCATCATGATGGTAAACAAAGAGGAAATTGCATAAATGAGGGCACTGGGTAGGGAACCTTGAAGCCCCAGTTCACAATGCCTCACTTTCATTCAGAAGCAACTCCCAGCACTCTCACCTGATTCTGAGACCAACATCAAATAAGGCCTGGAGAACAAGGTCTCTCCCTGCACAGTCTCCAGCCTGGGTAGAGTAGGGAAAACGCAGAGGTAGCAATCCTAGGAAAGAGCACCTGGGGTAGATAAAGGGTCCCCTGATGCTCCTCACAAGATAAAGATGAAGACACAGCAGTGGTGCCAGGAAGGAAAAGAGGACCTACAGGAGGGTCCAACACTTTGCCTAGAACTGTCTTGTTTTTAGTAATTAACATCACTCCCATGTCCTGGGAAACCCCTCAAGTCCCAGGAAGGTTGATAACCCTAAAAAGGACATTTACCATGTGTCAAATCTGAGCAAGTGTTGAATATAATGAAGTAAGGGTGGGATACAAGTCTGAGGGCAAATCATGTCACATGTCATATATAACATACAGCTTAGCTGTGGAGGAGGACATTCTGGAAACTGGGAACAGGGAGACTGAGGATAAGAGAGGACCCAGGTAAAAGATTCCTTTTCCTCCTAATATTTCACAGTTGTTGGGTACTGATGCCATCTGTAGTGCAGACCCCATGGGGATCTTCTAGATGCCACAAGCTGAGGGAGGAAGGCAAGTTCAGAGGAACTGAGCAAGTGTGGATTCATAAATGAACCTAGTCTCCTCATCCTTAATCACAGTTTTCTCACCTCCCTGTCAACCCCTCCTAGTGGCTCCTTATCCTCGTTTTCAGGGCCCTGAGGGCTCCTGCAGCTAGAGGAGAATCAGACACAGAGAAACCCTGAAGGTGGAGAACTAGGTCACAGACAAAGAAATAAAGAGAATGCTTTCATAACCATCCATTTTAGAAAGTGGCTATTTCCCTCCATTACTAAAAATCCACCCTTTCTGTTGACATCCAGCTCTCTGAAAGGTAAACACCAGGAAGATGGTCTTGCAGCCAGGAAGTTAAAGCTCTGCTGCCCTGTGTCTTTGCTGTAACGGAAGGCTAAATTAGGGAGAGCAAATGCCTTCATTTCATATTCAGGCAAGAACAGAGTTCAGCACAGCCTTGATGATTCAGTGTCTGGATATTCAAGGTTGGGAAATGTGGGAAGAAGGGAGAAGAAAAGAGGAACGGGCGGCACAAAACCAAGTCTGATTTTCCACACCTTCTGTTAAAACTGCCCTGCAGATGGTTTCAAAATATAGATCGAGAGACTGTTGGAGCTGGAAGGAAGCCTCTTCTCACTCATCCAGTATCTTTGTTCCATAGATAGGGAAGAGACGGATAAGGACAGACAGAAAGGACTGAGTCAGGCTATGCAGCCAGTAAGGGGGCTGGGGGGGGGGGGCAGGGGAAGGAACCAGTTCTCCTGATATCCATTTTAAACTTGTTTCCCTTAAAGCACAATGGACCAAACATATTTTGTAGCCCACAGGAATCAACAACTGACATGCTAACTTGCAACTAATTTAATCCATCACCAATTAAAGATAGGACATCTGACTAAGTGGGTCATGATTTTAAGAATTCCATAATGAATTATAAGTTCCTTAAGTACAAGACTATGATTTAATTGCACATTATTGAAACAGTTTAATAAAATAACTTTTAATAGGAAAATAAAAAATCTAATTCTTCTTCACTTAAAGTACTCCTCTTGCCAAATATACTTTATATCTTTCCACCTTAAAGAATTTTTTATATTTCTGCTAGAAGATTAACAAGCAGGTCAAATAATAATTGTTAATACTGACATGGATGTGGCCAGTTCACCTACTGGAAATGTAGTATCTTCACCTTTCTTTGCACTGAAGAGGACATGATGTCATTGGGCAAGTGTCTAAAGCTCTCAGACAAGATTTCTTGAGCAGGCATTATTGATTTCTCTGAAAATGTCTTTCTTTTTTACTTTAGGAGGTTTATGTTCCATATCAATCAACTATCATAATGCAGTTTCTAAAATTAAAAATTCAAAGTGAAAAAAATAGCTAGCACTGACTCATAGGTATAAAAATATTAACTCATTTAATGCTCACAGTGCTGTGAGGTAGAAGCACTATGATTCCCCTCTATAGGTGAGAAAACTAAGGCAGCAAAATTTGACCAAGGTACATAGCTATTTCACAGCACCAGGACTTGAAAACCAGAAGCCTGATATTGAAACTTAAATCTTACCAACTTCTCTAAATTCCATTGCAATAAACATTAGGGGTCTGGCTGACCCCTTTTGTCATATAGGTATCTTGATAAATAAATCACTGTTTGTCCAAAATTGGTTAGACATCTTCTGGGTATTTGTCAATTTTTCTTCACTGGAATTAGTTCCATAATTTCATTTCCCTTTATAATCAGGGTACTGATTACTATATGAGTAACCACTAATGTTGCTAAATGAGGTTGCGTGATCTTTTGTTCACATAAACTAATATATATATAATGTAATGTCCTTTTCCTTTCTATTCCCTTATGTATGTATGTATATTGATTTATTTATAGATTCATGTAATGTCTTGAGTCTTTTCCTTTTCTACATACATGACAAAACTGTAGACTGCTAAAAGGATAGTTTATTTATTTGATTCTCTTCATACTCTCTCTTCCCATTTTCCCCTTCCTCCCACCCACTTCACAGTACAAGCTACAATTCTACAAATACTATAGACCAAGATTGCAGCTACTACATAAAGCCCCATTACTCCTGCTAAATACCGAGAGGTTTGATCAGAAAAAAATAACAATAAGGACTGATTCAACGAATTTACTAATATTCCAACTGTTCCTTTCATTAAGTAAGCACTATCAAGAGAAATTCAAAAGCCACAAAATCCAATGATCCTTTGAAATTTTGTAAACTGTTTAATTCTAAAGAAAGAGAAAGCATGGAAGTCTAGACTGAACGATGCACCTATTATGCTATAAGTTGTACTTTTAGAGTGATAAATTTTAGGTAAAAAATATGATATTCACTAGTTAAATATATTAACATTCTAAAATATTACAATCTGTACTGCCAAGGAAATGGAATCCTAATACTATGAGCAATTTTATCACTTGTTGGGATTATATTAAGCTCTGACGAGAAACTTTTCCTAAAAATATTCTTTTAGATTTATTTTTCTATGTTGGTAGGTAGAGTCTGCCTAAACAAATAGCTTGATTAAAACTTTGGAAAACTGAGGTAATTTCAGAAACATTTTTTACTAAATGAAAAAGTAGCAAATTTAAAGCTCATAAAGTTGATAAAATTAATTTTTATTCAAAGAATTTAAAAATTATTTTCACTTTTAAAACTGATTCAAAAATATTATGCATAATTAAATGACTTTGAACTTTCACAATAAAACTTGCAATAAATATTTGCCAAATTGAACTTTATTAGGAAATAGAGGTTTTAGTTATCTGAAAGTGAGTATAAATAAATATATATATATATGCACACATATATATGTCTTACAGAGTAGGTATTGTCCTAGGAATGCAAAAGGAAGATATCACACCTTCTTCCAGGAAGCCTTTGGGGACTAAGAAAGCAATAAATGGGTCAATGAGCATAATAATAACAATAGGAATAATGAAAATAACAAGGTAATGTAGTGCTTACCATGCTCCAGGCAACCTTGCTAAGCACCTCTAAAGTGCTAACTAATCCTTCAGCAACTTAAGAAAGAACATTCTGTTATTAGGGCTTACAGGTATGGCAACTGAGGCACAAAGCATTAGTGAACTACTTATCTGGCTAGTGAGTCTTCCTCAAGAACTAAATGGCATCTTCAAAGTGAGTGATAAAGAATTCAATAAAGATTCCTTCTACAAAGATATAAGAAGCATTTAAAAAAACCCACAAGGAGTAGTGCAGAATCTGGCCACAAGGGGGCCTTGTCCACTCTGTGTAAAGGGTAACAGGAGGGAACCTGTGCAGGAACCTGCATGGCTGGGCACCGAGTGTGCCCTTCTAGAAAGATGAAGGCCCCTATCCTGAATGTAGGCAGGATCTGCACTGATCCTGATTCTCCTCCTGCCTCTTGCTCCCATCTGAGCCCAAATGAAGTAGAAGTAGAAACATGAGGTAATAAGCCCAGTGCTGTTGTTCCTCCTACCCAGAACAAGGTGGAGGAGAGCAGAAGCTAAAACTAGAAGGGCAAAAAGAAAACATACAGCACATAAATTGTGGAGCTGGGATAAAAGTACAGGACCCGATGCTACTGTCTGCTTTTAACAGGCAGCTAAGGTCATTTCTGGAACTGAAAATAGAAAACTGAAAATGCACTAGAGATAGAAGACAGAAAAAACAACTGATCCCCTGCAGAGGTCACACTTCCTTAAGGTCAGAATGAAGAGGAGATAGCCAAGTAGGGCAAAGGCCATCTTTGCACATTTGGGGATCAGCAAGGTGGCCCATGTGGCCTTCTAAATAACCAAAAAGACTGGAAGGAATAAGATCGAAGAGTTATGCTGACCAGTGGTTTTGAAAAAGGGCAGGTGTCTATTTGCCAATACAGATAAAATGCTTTGCAAGTTAAACACTATCTGAGTTTTGGGGGTGGGCTGCCACCCCTTTAAAATTGCTAAAAAGAGGGATCTCCCTGGTGGTGCAATGAGTTAAGCAACACACTATGAAGCAAACCACAGCCACTGCAGCACAAGTTTGACCCCTGCCACGGGCCGGGGAGGGGACCCACATGACGTAGCAGACCTCCCCTGCCGCGCCAGCTGCTCCCCTCAGCAGTGTGTTTCAGTCGATCTGCCTGTGCTGCTCCCCACTCTGTCTCTGGTGAATTTTCTCACCTCCCGCACCTCTGGCCTGTACCCCAGCTCTTGTATGCATAAATAAATAAATGGTTTTTTTTTAATAAAATAAAATTACTAAAAAGAACAGAGTGGGCACCAAGGGTTTAGGCCCAGGTTCTGGAGGGGCAGCAGCTTCAGCTTTTCTTCTTCAACCCATGGGAGCCACAGCTGCTGACACTCAGTACAGGTTTCCTGAGGACAGCATGACCTCCAGCTGCTGCTCCAGCAAGTAAAGATTCCACTGTTTCAGCATCTGCCATTCAGGGCAAAGGCAGATTCAGTGCGATCTGAGTAAATACCATTTCCAAAAGTAACAGGAGCCCAAACGTCCTGTCTTTTTATAAATTCTCCTTCAAAAACAGTATATTCTGAAAGGACAGAGGACCCAAACTTGGAAGACATTTTTCACTCACCTGTTTTCAAAATGTTAAACAATCTGACACAACATTTAGCTAGTGGGGGAGGGAGAGAAGAGTCGAAGAAGGGTTTTAAGGCAAAAGTCACACAGAATAAGGGGAAAATGAAAGTGTAAGTTTTTGCCCTTTTATAAGAATAATTCTAATTCTTTCAAGTTTCCCTAACAGAATTAGTCATTCCTTTAGTATTTAGGTAGCAGATCTTTCTCTTCCTTATTAACAAGATGCAGGTAATTGGCAACGTGACAGAAGTAAGAACTTTTTATTTGTGAAGTGTCTAGGTGACATACTATTTTTAATTCCTATTCCCTAACACCTGGGGGAAAATAAAGTTCATCAGTTTCCTGAAAGGGGGGAGGGGAGGGAATGAGCATTTCTCCCTCACTAACAGACAATTTTTCCACATAAAACCAGTCAGACTTAAGGGCAAGGTGGACTCACAGTGACTAACTCATTACTCATCTCCCAACAGGGCTGTTAATTATCAGAATGCACAGGGTCAGTGTATTTAAATTTCATTTCAAATTAAAATTCCAATAGAAGTCATGCCTTGCAAAGTAGGTCTTAATACATCCACCTGGGCGGCCAAGCTCTGCAGGGGAAGAAAGAGCAGAGACTGGGATTCGAATGACAAAGCACAATGTGCTGAATGAATATGTCTGATGACTCCATTAGAGGG
Organism: Galemys pyrenaicus; assembly: GCA_019455555.1. Classification (NCBI taxonomy): domain Eukaryota; kingdom Metazoa; phylum Chordata; class Mammalia; order Eulipotyphla; family Talpidae; genus Galemys; species Galemys pyrenaicus. The sequence continues at coordinate 4,954,826 of JAGFMF010011870.1, forward strand.
GTTGCCAGGGCTCCAGTGAAGGGAGATGACTGAAGGGTCAAGCCACACAGGAAGGGGATTAAGAGCAAGAACAACAGGTATTTTGCAAGAAGAGCAAGCTAACCTGGCTGTCTGCTCTGGCCTTCTTTATTTTATGTCCTATCACCACAAAATGGGGACAAGGCAACAGCTTCCCTACAGAAAAGCTTCCTGTCTAGGAAAGTATACATAAATGCCAATTTTTAATTTAATGCTCTGCATACGAATTAGGAAGATATGACTCTTCTGCTCTCTAGGTGTTTGTAGTTTGGCTTTAGCAAACCTGAAGCTGGCATCATAGAGTCGCTACTTTGAGCAATGACATCCCTCACAACATCCTTCTAAATACAGCTAACCTCTGGGGTAATCAAAAAAGAAGCTATGGACAAAGAGTTGCCCCTGACCCTCTTATTCTTGATTGAGCACTAGATAACGCTGCTTATATGGGACAAACTGGTTTTGATGTTCTGTCCTTAGTGGGATCAACAGCAGAGTTAGAGCAGAGGTACTGACCACAAGACCACTTGGGTAGCTGGGTGTCCTGGGAATACAGTGGCAAAACTGTTGTCAGTGATTGATATGTGGCCACTGATGTTAAATGCACTGATATCCAATGTCCTGACTTAATGATGAATGGCTCATTCTACTTCCTAATCCAATGTTCTTCAAAATGCCAAGAGGAAAAGTCTTACATTAAGAGTGTCTGACAGTGTCTCTACCATATTACAAACAACATCCAAATATCTCAGGGGAGGCAACAATTTCCTTGAGTGGGCTACTTAATTTTGGATATTCATCACTTTCCTAGCTCTAAAAAAGTTCAGAATATTTCCAAAAATATAAAAAATATGAAAATGTACCTGTCCTTATTAGACAAACCACAAGAATATTTTACCTCAACCAATAAAAATTTCCCTCTAGCTTGTTCCGTCAGGCAATTCCAAGCTTAAGGCTTCAATCATACATTATTGAATGATACCATATACAGATACAATGGCGATGATACCATAATTTCAGGTTTTCAGGCCCCGTTTTCCAGCCAGGAATGGATCCCAGGTTGCAATGGCAGTACTGAGTCTGGTCCACTAGATTACCATGTGTTGGTGTCTCCCAAGCTGCAGCAGGAATTTTGCTGATACTCAGGCAAGTAAGTGACAAAAGGCAGATTTGTTTAGAGAAAGAAAAAGTTTACTGAGGAGAAAAATAAAGTGGGACTGCCAGGCTGGCGGAACCAGGCCAGAGAGGGGCAAGGGAGACAAAGTGGAGTCATGCCTCGGGGATATATATACCTTCTTTCCCTAATGGAAAAGAAGCTCCACCAGTCTCTGTGATGGGTTAGTTCTCAGTGGTCTCAACCACTGTCCTAATGTCTCTGTGCCCATAACTACAACTCTATGTCCCAGGCCTTATCTTAATATACTCTTCTTTATTATCCTTGTTCTGGGCTATCCTGTTGTAGCTAGTCCTGAGAATGTTTGATTGGTCCTTTTGGAATTTGTTGCCCTTATCTCTGGAGCCTTCCTTAACTCTCCTGAAGTTCCTGCCTACAGTGTGTTTGAAGCTGCCTAATTACCCCTAACTTTCCCTAGGACTCAATAATAAAAGTGTTAAATATGACAAAGGTAGAGTTCAAGAGGATGCTCACCTTTAGAAGCAGTCTCCAGAGCAAGGAAAAGGTACTTTAGACCATTCAGACTAGATTTAGAGTATTCTGACTTACTGTGAATTCCATGGCCTATGGGCCACATGGCTGAAAGAGATGTCATCTTAGCTATACCTTCTAGTATAACATAGGACAAGTATGTTCTGCGATACATGAGATTCTTCAAAACATTTCACTTGACAAATGTAACTGAGTATGCTGAGAACTGCACTAGAGACTAGAATGCGGATATCATGAACTCAAGCTTCAGAAAGGCAAAGAACCTGAATAGAAGCCGTATTTGTATTTCTATTGCAAAACACTCACGATGGCACAAACCACAAGATGGAGCTCTGACACTATACTGCACACCTGCTGACCCTGCCAGCATTAATTCTTGGGGGGGGGGGCAAATAGTAGGCTTCCAAGTGTTTTCTTAGGATCTTCTTTCCTGGGCTTGTGTTTGTTACCGTCTCTGGGATTCTTATCTGAGATCTCATGTTGGACAGAAATAATGAGTGGACTATAGATGCAATAACATACTCTGCCCCAATAAGGAGGTTCCCCTTTGAGTGTGACTCGGAGAAAGTGTCTGTGGGTGGATTATGAATTTCACTAATTTACAAACTTGGGCCCAAACCTCATCTTTGATAGAAATACACCTGCAGACATTACAGAAGAATGAGGCTGTTCTGGAGTCTATATAAATCCTCAATTTACAAAGGCTTACATATTCGATTTCTTGATTTAGGTATTTGCAAGCAAAATAAAGAAAGCAGAAAATACATTGCTAACACATTTTGAAGTATTTCATTTTGATTCCTAGGGAAGCTGTATTTTCCTCATTCTTGCTTAGCAAGCAAGAAGCACCTAACTTTTCCTAGGAAAAGTTTTTCTAGTTATCCTAGGAAAAGCACTTCTTTTCCTAGGAGTGGGAGAAGGAAATGCTATGGGTAGCCTCACTTCTTCTGCGACCTAACGGAAGGAGGTGCTTCCAGAGAGATTTTTCTTTTCCCAGTTGGCTGAAAGTCAACCAGGGTGGCCATTCTTCAGCCAAGACATCAGCAGGCCTGCAATACGCTGCTTGCCCTTCATCCTTGGAGCTGCCTGACAAATGTTAGAATAGTGAGCTGGAAGCTCCCCAACCTTCAGGGAGTATCTCTGGAATCATGTTTCAGCAGCTGGATGCAAAAGGCAAAAACCCCTAAGGAAACCTTGAGAAAATGCAGAGCCCATGGAATCTGTTCTGTATTCATATTGGCAGGAAAAACTGGAAAGGCTCAGGGGGATCCCCAAAAAATGCATGTCAGGAATTTACTGTGATCTATCTACTGTGTTGGGAGCAAGAGATAGGAGTGCTGGTTGCTTTCATAAATCCGGTTGATGGCAAAGTTCCTAAATTTATTTAAAGTAGCAAGGATGCTGGCCTGTGATAGGAACACAGAACAAATAGCCTTGTAAGGCAAGAAGGTGGTAAGCTTTTAATTCTGGGGTTTGCTTATTCTTATGCCAGAGTGTGCACAAGTTGCTGGAAAAGTGGAACAGACTTCCTGTCCCTTTCCAAGTTCTGCTGTCTTATTATGATCTATTGGGCCGGATTCTGAATGCAGATCCTCATCCAGCTTCTACTTACGACAAATAGCATTTTGGCTGATGGCAGGCCAGAAGCTGGAGCACGGCCTGATTGCAGATAATGAGGTAACAGGCATTTCAGCATTTCACCTCAGGCCCTGAGTCTGACTCAGAGACTTAAGAAGCCAGGTTTGAGGAAGCAGCTGGAGACACAAGGAGGAAAGGCTGTCACCTTAGCCCAGCTATTTGTGCAGTCCAATGTCTCCTTCAGCTCACTGACAGCAAAGCTGGAGGCATTCCTTTCTCCTTAAATCTCCCTCCACAAAAACATAGGCGACAAATAGAAGAACCAGCAGTAAACTCTGTCATTTTCAAAGACTCATACGATGAGTCTTTGATGAGCAGGGTGCAAGATTCTGCCATACAGCTGGACACTGAGGTCCAAGAGAAGCCGTGTCTTGGCTGAGGTCACACAGCAAGTTAGTGGAAGATAGGGACAGGAAGAAAGATGCCTGCATTATGGCCCAGGACACTCTCTGAACAGGAGAGCAGCTCCCACACTATTCAGAGTCCTTTAACCCCACCCCAAGAGAATATGATGATACTTCCCCAGAAATGACTCCCTGCCAACCCCTTGCTGGTAAAGAGGAAAAATGAGAAACTCTAGAACTGAGAGGTGTCTTATGTATGTGGTAATCAAACATTACTTTTAAAAGGTTTAAATTTTAAAAGCTAACATTTCTTGTACTAAAATCAAAGTCTGAAGAGATATATGCAGCTGCATGTCTACTGCAGCACTATTCGCAATAGTCAAGTGCTGGAAACAACCTCAGTGCCTACCCACAGATGATCACATAGAAAAGATGTGATATATATTTTAAAAAGATGAAATCCTGCTATTTGCAACAAATGAATGGACCTAAAAGGTATTACACTTCGTGAAGTAAGTCAGATGGAGGAAAACACTGCATGATTCGCTCATATATGTTATATAGAAAAAACAATGAAATCAAACAAAAATAAACTTTTAGACTATAAGACCAAATAAGCAGTTATGAGAAGGGAAAGGGAAAGGATAGAGTAATAGGGGAAAGGGGTTAATTATATGGTGAAGGATAGAACTGGACTTTCAGCGGTGAACTTAATGTAATTTATACAGATGTTGATTTTTAATGATGTATACCTGAAATTTATTTTTTAAAATTCAAAAAATACAGTTTTCTGATCTACATATTGAAAAATCTTACTGTCAATATTGAACACAAGTATTTCTTCAACCAGTCTTTTACAGAAAGCCTATAGATTTCCCTTCCTGTTTACTTGCTATGGAGCATATGGAGCTTAGAAGATAACTTAGTTGTTTTCACAAAGGTTCTGTCTTACCTTTGTTATTACATTGTTTGCTCTTTGAGAAGAGTCTTGTTTTGTGTTTCTTTCTATCTCCTAATGAAAAGATCTCTGGTAATTCTGCCCATGGTAGGAATTCAGGGGAAGGGAGCAGGGTGAAGTCAGTGTTGCTCAAAGAATTGCAAAAATGTCTTTATGATACTAGACAAGCAGAGTGAAGCTCTGAGAAAAAGAAACAAGTCCTCAGAAACATAATTGTAGACATGAAGTAAGTACTTAACTGGAACATATATCAAATAACATCTATTTTTCAAAAGAATTTACAATAAGAATAGAGAACAAAATGAGGAGGTATATATATAGTTATACACATAGTGTACACTTTGGGTATAATTTATTGATACCTTAAACTGCCATAATGATGTTAGGGAAACAAATATACTTTACATCAGAACAGAATATGAATTTTAATTGTACATTCTATTTCTACAGAAATTATACTAACTGATAAGTAATGGTCTTCTGTTTTCATTGCAGCGAAATGAGAATGCCTCGTTTATGGGTTATTCTGAACAAATTAGTTGGTAGATTTTTTTTAATATAAAAATACCAAGAGCTCTAACTCATTTTCTAGTTAAAAAGTAGAATTTTATACATCTGGTGCATCAGAAAATTCATGGTTCTCCTATCTCATGGTATTGAACTCTTACATTTTTTTTAAAAAATTCAGTAACATTTAGAACCTATAGATTTATAAATTCCTATTATTAAATTCAGCTCAGATAAGAACTGAACCAAAATAAATGATGCATGTCTACCTGAGGTCTCATAATTCACTAATATTTTCATCAATTAAATTAAATTCAGAAGGAATTCTTCAAAATTAGAGAAATTTTTAGACCTTACCTAAAAAAATCTGGCCTCTTTGTTCACACTCAAATGTGCGTGCTACCAGTGACAAATGATGGTAATTAACCCCAAGTTGATATTTTCTGGGAAACAAATTGGTATTTTCAGGGCAACTTCCTAGTGAGAAAATGTCAACATAAACACAATTACATTATGATCAATCCCCACATTGATCATCTCTGCAAAGTCCTAAATGCCTGTGGTAGCAGAGCAATGATGGCGACCCCTGACCAGTCAGGGCAGAATCTGTGAACTTCATAGGAGGGACACAACCAGATATAAAGCTCTTCTCTCAACAAACTCCTAGCATCCAGAGTAACGATTCTGAAACACTAAGGCAGATGAGTTTTCCCTTCCCCATTGACTAGTCCCAACATACTACTTTATGCCCTTTGAAAATTTTTACTGCAGAATCCTTAGTGCATACACAGCTCTGTTCATTCTGAGGCTCAAGAATTTATTTAATAAAACTTTGCGTTTATAAGGCATCATTGTTTTTTTGTTGCATACTGAGTACTCATGGGGAATATTTCTAGAATAAGGTAAAGGTCATTCTGTAATGGGGACTATAAACCTGTTTAAATTTGCCACAAGTGATTATATCAGTAAAAACACAAAGTTAATATGACAGTGGGAAGAATCATCAGAAGTAGGTCATTGGAGGCAGGGCTGGAGGAACACTGTTGCTATTATGAGAGGTTTACTCAAGTCACTACCATGCAAGATCTGAGTTTCCCTAAGAAATGGGGGAATGCATGGAGATTTTGCAGGAAGAAAGGAGAAATTGGGTGAATTGGTCCATGGTCAAAAGACTTCAAGATTATGTTGCTGAAAACATTTCCCTTCAGTAATTCTCTGAGATTTTGCAAAAACTGAACCAATAATAGCACTGGATATGATTTCTCTTTGTTCACCTCCAAAGATGTGAAAAAGGAAGACATTTTGCAGATAATTTATAGTGTTTTGTCTGGCATTATTGGAAAAATATTTACTTGGATGTTAAAAGACCAAATATAAGCATTAATTCTCCTATTAATTCCATGAGAAAGACAGAATGGGTTCTGGGATTATATACTTGAAAGTTGCTAAAAGAGTAGATCTCAAAATACTCTTAGCACACACACTCAAAAATGTAATTATGTGAAGTAACAAGTCTGTTAATTAACCTCACTGGGGTAATAACTACACAATATATGTATATCCAAAATATTCCATCAGAACATAAACTGCATGAAGGGTTCACCCCATCATTGCCAGCACTTGGAATAATGCCTGTGACAAGGCAGAAGCTCAATAAATATTAGTTGATATAAATCAGAGACATTCTGCAGGGAGGCAGGATCAAAACAGGAGTGGGGAGAGCACAAGGGACTATGGGAATGGTACACAAGTGAATTAATTGGTGGTGGGAATTTCATGGGGAGTATACTTGAGAAAGCATACATTATACAAAAATGAAGGTTGTAAAAAATATATAAAATAATAAAATAAATATTAGTTGAATACCTAATGAAAGAGTACACTATGTAATATGGTCCTTCTAACACTCCTCTAGCCAAACCTCAGTCCAAATGCAGGACTGGAAAGGACCAACTTCTGTTTCAGAATCAACATTGTTCCTACCTGCGACAGGATAGGTAAGAAAGCTTTCTTTTGGGGTTCCCATACTACCTAACCTACCACCTAACCTGGTGCTTACCAGCAAGGTCTCTATCAGCAACCTGCTCCAGCTCTCTTGTGATCCTCAAAATGCTACTCAGTTCCATCTCTTGATTTCCACTTACTCCCTCTGCATGCCCCGCTGTCATATCATGGTTTTCCAGGGTGTTGGATGTTATTTCTGTGGCTCCTGCTTAGGAAAAACCTGAACCTCTCAGCTTCTGAGGCTTCCTGGTTGAATCCTACCAACCAGGAGATTTACTCTTTGAAAGTCAGGCTGAAGTCCAAGGAGCTAGATTGGCAGTACCATTGACCAGAAATACCAGCTAAATTTACTACATTATTTACTGCTCATATTGTGTGACCATCTGCTGATAGCTGTTAATCATTAGAAAATGAGCAAGAGGAAGAAAAATGGTATTTTTCATCTTAGCTTGTCCCTTCTAGTTGAAAGTATTATTAATATTTTTATCCTCACATTTAGAATGAAAAGTGTATGTGTCTCTAGGTATATGCATAGATATACATTTATTCATTTGTTAAAAATATATACACATACTTGAATTTTTTTTACATTTGTGGAAAAATATCTAGAATTCACTTGCCTATTTTGTGAATTAAATAGAAATTTCTTCAGTCTTTAGAAATTAATATGTTTAATTAAAACAACACCCATCCTTCAAATGTTAAATTGTTAACTTGAGAGAGCTTCTCCTTTTCCAGGCTTCAAACATTTGACTCAGTCAGATATATTTTCTAAAAAAACAGTAAAATTGTATGAAAAAATAAAAATAAATCGCTGGTGGAAAATATACCAAAAACTTGACCCTCTCTTGAACACAGACAATATCTGTTAAGTTGACTTCTAAAAGGAACCTCCCTGGTGGCACAGGGGGTAAAGTCTTTGTCCTAGCAGGCTATGGCCAACCACTGTGACATGAGTTCGATCCCTGGCCAGCAGAACTCTCCTTTCTCACAAGCTGCTCCCCTCAGCAGTGTATTTCAGTCAATCTGCCTTTTCTGGTCCCCACTCTGTCTCTGGTGAATCCTCTCATCCACCCCCTTTCCCTGCACCTCTGGTCTATACCCCAGTTCTTCCCTGCACAAATAAATAAAAATATCTATCTTTTCTTTAAAAAGAGATGTCTTCAAACAAGAAAACATTTATTTTTAAATAAAAAGAAACTTCCTATGTCAAATCTACAATACAGAGTTTAGAAAGGAAAGAGCACTTAGTCACATGATAATAACAGAAAAACATTTAAAGGCCACATACCAAAAAAAAAAAAAACTTAAAATGAAATATTCCCAACCTATCTTATCCCATCCCATGTCCTTCCTTGGATCATTTTCTTTGGTACACATTTGCCTTCATCTCTGTCATCCCCTGGAGAGCATGGCCACCATAGCATACCTGCTGCATGAAAACAGAAAACAGAATGTGCATCTAGTCCCCAACAGATGAACATGAAAAATCCAGGGGCAACTTTATTTTTCAAACTTCCTAGAGTACCCTGAATTCTCAGTAGTAAACATTTGTTAAACCAAACTGAACTAAGAAGAAATAAATGATGGTAGAGGGAAAGCATGAGAACTAGAGAGAGGGGGGAAAGAGGAATGTAGAGAAGTGGACAGAGAGCGATTGAGACTGGGTGGAGAGGAGGGATGGTATGGAGCAAGTATATAAAATGATACTGTTGTGGCTCAGGATTTCCAACCAGAAAAACCATTTTTCACCATATAACTATTCCCAGAGCATAATACTAGAAAAATATGTCTATTGAAACATATGTGTGATATGGAGAGGTATCATTTACCAACTTAATTTTCAGTAATCTAACAAAACAGATAAAGTTTTTAATAAGCTTTACCAGAAAAGGAATGGAAGTATACCAGTTTCATAGCAGTAGCATTATTCAGTTGCCAGACAGTGGGAACAAAAATATCTGTGAGTAAATGCATGGATAAATATGTGGTATCAAAGTACAATAGATATTTCCCAGCCTTAAAAAGGAATGAAATTCTGCTAAGTGCTGCCACAAGGGTGAACCTTGAAAATACTGAGAGATGAAAGAAGCCAAATACAAAGTGACAAATATTGTATGATCTCACATACATGAGGTGCCTCAGAACAGTCTAATTCACAGAGACAGCAGACCCAGGGGCTGGAGGGAGACTGTTAAGAAGAGCTATAACTGGGCATACAGTTTCAATGAGGGATGGTGAAAAAGCTCTGGTGAGGGTTGCACAACACTGTGAATATACTTACTGCCGCTCTATGTACACTTAAAAGTAGTAAAATGGTGTATTTTATGTTATATATATTTTATCACAATATTTTTTTAAAAGATAAGGATAGGGAAAGAGGATCTGGTGTATAGTTGCACATTTACAAGTAACATCCTCTTCCTTTCCTTCAACCATCAAACTGAGAGCACTCCCAAACCTGTGATTTCCCTCTCCTGTTTCCAAGGGAATTAAGATAGAGTCTTCCCCATAACTGCAGCCCTCATTAAAGTGACTTCAGAGATTCATTAAACACTTGCAGGTCCTTGAAAGACAAGGAAAAAAAACACAGGTAATGATCAGTTGGAATTTATTTTTTGGAACAGAGATTGGAATGGGGGATAAAAGTTCAGATAAATGAACTAGAATGTAGGCAGATTAGAAATCAATGTCTTTTTTTTTTAAGATTTATTTATTTATGCATACAAGCACTGGGGTACAGGTCAGAGGTGTAGGGGGGTGAGAGAATTCACCACAGAGAGCGGGGAGCAGAACAGGCAGATCAACAGAAGTACACTGCTGAGGGGAGCAGTGGGCACAGCAGGAGAGGTCTGCCACACCATGTGGGTCCCCCCCCTGGCCGGCAGCAGGGATCGAACTCGTGCTGCAGTGGCTGTGATTTGCTTCGTAGTGCGTTGCTTAACCCACTGCGCCACCAGGGGAGGCCCTAGAAATCAATGTCTTAATCTTCAGGATAACTGAGAATTGATGAAAGGATAGGAAATAAGATCAACTTGAGTTAGCTTTCTTAGTCAAATAGAAAGAGAAATGAATTATCAGGAAGGGAACATCAACTTTTTACTTGGAAACTTATTACATCACAATGTATTTTTATACCCCATGACTATCCATTCAGGGGAGACCAAAACATGGAGCACCATGCACTCAGACATGACCACAGGCAAAAACAATGACAAATCCTTCCTGGGGAAAGAAGGCATGTCAGGAATACAAGCACAGGTTGTGGCACAACTATGTGAAAAGAGATTACTTTAAAAAGTTAAAGCAAACACCTTTGGCCTAGAGCAATTTTATAGGATAATCACTAAGATGATTATCTCTCATCCATAATTTCTTCCCTACAGCCATGGCTGGTTTCAACTTGACTGTGGCAAACAGAACAATCTCTTTTGTCCTCTTAAAAATCTGTCTCTCACCATTCAGTGTCACACTCACTACCTTTGTCCTTTAATTCCCCATGCCTGGCAGTTATATCTATTCTATGCATACTTAGACCATCAGAGGTCCACATCTAAGAAATCCCAGCTTCTGGCCTTTTTTAAGATGTCACCCTGGGCAGAGGCACTGATGACAGTGGTTAAGATACACTGCTGGGCTATAGGTATATCAAAAGATGAGAATTCTGCCTGTCTTTCATCAAACCTCGAGTTTTTTAATTAAGTTAATTAACCCAGAAATTCTAGTCAGCTTATCATTTCAGCAGCTTGCCCAAGCCCCAGGTATCTGGACTAAACTGTCCCCTGATGCTTCCACCCAGTTAAGAAAAAGGAGGGAGACTGTTAGGGAGAGCTAATACTGGGCACACAGTTTCAACTCACAAAGCGAATGGTGAAAAAGTTCTGGCGAGGGTTGCACAACAATGTGAATAAACTTACTGCCGTTTTATGTACACTTAAAAATAGTGAAATGGTGTATTTTATGTTATATATATTCTATCACAATATTTTTTTTAAAGATGAGGATAGGGAAAAAGGATTTGGTGGATAGTTGCACCTGTCCTTGCCTGGTGGCACTGAGCTCCTTTTAGTAAAAGATGGGGTCAAGTGAGGTTTTTCAACCTTGGCACTATTGCCATTGTGAGCTGTATAAGGGCTTGTCATGGGGGTTACCAGTGTGTTAGTACGTGGGAGAAAGTTTAGCAGCATCCCTGACCTCAACCCAGTAGGCGCCAGTAGCACCCTCTAGAAATGACAACTAAAAACTGTCTCTAGGCATTGGTAAACGTCCTGTGGGGCAAAATCACCCCACATGAAAACCAAGAGGGTATAAAATGAGATTCCATCATGGCCCACCACCATTAGAAACTTCTATCTGAAAGTTCCTCTTCTTTCTCACCCCACTCCCAAAATATCCCACCGCTTCAGAGAGTTCCTCAGCAGCAACATTCCCAAGCTAAGAAAGAATAAGATACCAATCTCCCCCACCTCTGCCCCATGAAAGAAACTGAAAAAGTCAACACTTCATAGGCTGACCTTCTCTCCCACCCTCCCCTTTGCCAATGAGGAGATCTAGTGAAGACAAGCATTAGTGATAGGAGACACTGCAGACAGAGGTGGTCCTTTGGGTGTGACAGGCGTTCATTCATAGGATAACAGCTCTCTCTGTATCTGAGTCCAGTTTTGCAACCTGCTGGATACATGACCTTGAGCAAGTCATTTAATTTTGCTGGATTTCTTTTTCTTTAGAGGTAAAGAGAAAGAGTCACATTCTTTAGACTTCTTAGATTCTTTCTGGATCTGAAGTGCTACTTACTATGTTAGGGGCCAAGTGCTTGGAGAAGGTCAGGAGAGGTACAGGGACAAAATGAAGGCAGAGGAACAAGAATGCAAGGGAACACTCTCAATGACTATATGAAGAGGACAAAGGAGAGCATGAGCTAATTTTTAAGAAAAGTCATGGATGCTTAAAACCAGTAACAATCGGGCCTCCCTGGTGGCGCAGTGGATTAAGCAACGCACTATGAAGCAAACCGCAGCCACTGCAGCACGAGTTCGATCCCTGCTGCCGGCCAGGGAGGGGA
>JAGFMF010011870.1:4967069-5009155 GCA_019455555.1 Galemys pyrenaicus
TGATCTGCCTGTTCTGCTCCCAGCTCTCTGTGGTGAATCCTCTCACCCCCCCACACCTCTGGCCTGTACCCCGTGCTTGTATGCATAAATAAATAAATCTTTTAAAAAAAAAAAAAACAGTAACAATCAAAGGAAATTTCTAGAACAGAAAGAATCCCTAAAAAGGAAGATTTTATACTTTTCAGCACTCCCTTCAGCTTCACCATCCTAACTAGTTCTTCTGTTCATATCTTGATACCATTTTCCCCTCTGTTTGCATTCTTTTTCCTTCTTGTTTCACAAGCTGATTTCTCTTTGTACTTAACTCAGGTTCCTCCTGTTCGTTCATTCATTATGATGATTTTCTCTCTTGCTGGTTTTCTCTCTTCTCCCTCCTTTTCTTTTCCTCCCTCCCTCACTCACTCTCCTCCTCCTTCCCTGACCTTAATCATAAGAAGGAAATAGGTTGCCAGCCACAGTCCTAGATTCCATCTCCTCAAAAGATTCAAATCCACAGGAAAAGTCCAGCTGTGTCCTAAAGGAGGAAGCTCCCACACATAACAGCAAGGGGTTATACAGGCACTCAGGCAACATGCTAAGTTCCTGCTCCATCATAAAAATGATAAACTGGGACCATTTTATTCATTTTACAGGACTTGAATTACAACCACATTGGCTTTGCAAAAGACTACCATTAACCTCAGGAACTCCTAGTGAAGGTCAAATGTGTCAACTTGTTTGCAAGACAATTATGTGTGAAACAATCAGGCCACAATATAGAGATGGGGTACCCAAATATCCTACTTTGGCAGCAGAACTACCATGGGAGCTTGTCAGGGTTGTTTAGAAGTGTCCCCACTAGTCTGGCATAGCAAGTTGGGTGAGGGTCTCCGTGGAACACAGCTGAGTCATAAAATGATTTTCCAAAGTAACGCACTGTGCTATGCCTGCTGACTGCCTTAGGGACCAGGAAGAAATGTTTCGGGGCTCTGCCACACTCAATTTCAATGCTCACTTCCCCCTCAATCCTTATCCACACAAGCTGATCTGAATTATCATCCCTTGCTATTTATGACAAGAACACACCTCGAAGGGAAAGCTGGAGGATGAGAGGAGGGCAAATCACAAACTAGATTTATTCTAAATGAGCCAAATCATCACAAATGGAACATGAACAAAACCTCTAATCAGTCACAATCAAATAAAAGAGACTTCCTGGAGAGTAACAGCCAGATGGAAAGTTAATATAGTTCAGGCCATTAACATTCCACCAATGTTCACTGCCTTTTTAACAAGCAAATGGGGCCAGGTCTCATAGAATGTAGAGCGAGGAAAGAAAAATGTAGGTACCTCCACTTTTTCTAAAAACACACACTCAGACAGAATGACATAATGTAAAGTAATACCTGTTCTCCTATGAAGTCCTTTCCTTGTCCATCCCTCAGCTCTGTGCAGCAGCCCTGCTTCCCTCTGGCTTCCTACTGTAAAACTTTTTGTTTATTTTAACAATCCCTTATTAAGATAAAATTCATAAACTATTCAAGTCACCCATTTAAACCATGTAATTCAATGGTTTTAGTCAAGTCAAAGAGCTGTGCATCCATCACCACAATTTTAGAATATTCCCATCACCCTAAAAATAATACCCATACCCATTAGCAGTCACTTCCCAGGCTCCCCACCCCTTGATCCCTGTGCAACCACAAATCTACTTCCTATCTCTGTAGGTTTGCCTCTTCTGAACTTTACAGATAAATGAAACCTTAAAATACATGTGACTTTTGCCCTGGCTTCTTTCACTTGTTTCCAAGGTTCATTCATATTACAGCATGTATCAGTACTTAATTGATTTTTATCACCAAATAATATTCCATTGTATGGAGCTATCATATTTTACTTTTCTATCAGCTGAGGGACACTTTAGTTGTTTTCACTTGGGCACTATTATGAATAATGCTCAATAAACATTCGTATGTAGATTTTTGTGGGGACATAGGCTTTCACTTCTCCTGGGTATATATACCAATAAATAGGATTGCTAGGTTATAAGGTCGATTTTCATAATTATATTTAACTTTTTTTCAGGAACTCCAAAGTGTTTCCCAAGGTGACTGGACCATTCATATTCCAACCAGCATTCTCCATATTTCATCATTCTCCACATTCTTGTCAAAAATCATGGTTTTTATTGCAGCCATCCAAATGGGTATAAAGCGGTATTTCACTGCAATTTTGATTTGCATTTCCCTGATGGCTAATGATATTGAGCAACTTTTTCATGTGATTATTGATCACTGGCATATCTGAGGAAATGTCTATACAGACCCTTTACTACTTTTTGACTGTGTTATTGATCTTTTCATCTTCATTGACCTTTTCATGAGTTGTAAAGAGTTCTTTATGTATTCTAAACAAGAAGTTCCTTATCAGATATATGATTTACAAATATTTTCTCCCATGCTCTAGTATGTTCTCTCAATATGGTTTGAAGCACAAAAGCTTTTCTATTTTTTGTCCAAATTATTTTTGTTTCCCCCTTGCTTACTTTAATTTTGGTGTTGTATCTTCAGAACAACTTCTTTTTAAAACAAAATTTTTCATCTTGTGTTTCTCAGTCTTAGGCATCGATTCTTCCCATTTTCACAGCAGGACCTCTCTTGGGCTGACTCACTCATATATGCAGACGCAGCAGACCACACAGCTCAGGTAATATGAGACATGAATGTTTTTTCATACCTGCTGAGTCCTGCTGCTCTCTGATTATGACTGTGATTATTATTGAACATTTAGACATTGCTGTAAGGCTTTTAAGCTTCTGGAGGCTTTCAAAATTATTAATTAAAACTTAAAATAGTTGTGAAGTATAGGGTGGACTATGCTTCCCTCCCTTCCCAAATCTGAGTTAAGAAAACAATTTAAGAAGTTGTTACAAAAACAAGTAACTTTCTTCAGAGGAACTCTGAAATGCTCTGATTTTGAAGAAGAAAAAGGAAGGAGAAATTAGGTAAATTCTGACAGAGAGAGGTGAAGGCACAGAGCAAATTGAAGCCACTGAATCTTAATGTTCTTATATCTTCACTCACCTTCACCACCCCACCTTTGACAGTCTAGATGGCAACGAAAGGGGTCTTATTCAAACTATATAATAATAGAATTATAATATATATATATTATAATATATAATAATAGAATTATATAGTTTGAATATATGTAATATATATGTTATATAACTATAATCAATTTGATCACCAATGCATGCAACATTTTTCAAAATTCAGAAATTTCCATTCCCCTAATGCTTCTCCAGCTCATTTGCTAGAATAATGCCCCATGTTTTCCATACTCAAGCATCATAAACTTTCTCTCAGTTTACCTAAAACATTTCACCCCTAAAACTTCCTCTGCTCTGGAATGCATCTTCCTTCCTCTACACACAGCAGAATCTTGCTCATATCATAGGTAAAAACCTCCCTGGTCAAGTCTTCCCAATTTTATTGTAATCTTTGTGATGCCCTCAGTATCACTATACTATCATTATGATAAGCCAGATGGCAACTGAAATCACCCTTAAGATCATGGGGCAGGAGGGTGGGGGAGGGAGGGGATGAGCGGAGGGCAAAGACGGGGATGAGAGCATAAAGAGCACGAGGGACTGAGGTGATGGTTCATGAGTGAAAGGGTGGTGGGAACTCCCTGGGGAATACAAATGATGTCAAATATAATTAAATAAATATTTTTTTAAAAAAAAATCACCCTTATGCTCTAGTTACCACTGGCTTGCACCATAATTTCATATCCTGTGGGAAATTTAATGGTCCTCTAGTATATCTGAAATTCCCAAAGGAGGGAAAGTCGTATTCCTTCCCTGTGGATATTGTTGCCTCTAACTCTCTACTTCCATGGAAAACTTATGTTCTACTCTGTCTGTGGTTATTCCTTACTTCCACAAACATGGACTTCTTTATGATGATTTCCACCGAAAACTATTCTGAGCAGCCCCTAAGCAGACACCCAGTGATTTCCACTTTCTGGTATTCCTAGTCTTGTATGATTTCCTTCCCATGACTAACTGGCTTCTAACAACAAAATATGGCAATATTGAGGAATGTCACTTTCACAATCAGATAATAAAAGATTGTGATTTTGTCTTGCTAGCAGACTTTCACTGGCTGGAGAGGCCCATGAGGAAAGGAGCTGAGGGTGACCTCCAATCAACACCAGTCGAAGCAGTAAGACAAAGACTCTCAGTCCGAAAGACCGTAAGGAGTTACTTTCTACCACTATCCATGTCAGAAGCAAATATTTCCTCAAACAAGTCTTCAGATGAGACCAGTTCTGCTGACCAGTTCTGCAGGTGAAGCAGAAGTCCCAGCTAAGCCATGTTCAGAGTCCTAAGCTAAAGAAACTATGAGTTAACAAATATGTGCTTATGCAACAATGGGTAAATTGATATAAATGTCTAACAAATAAGCGGCCCTACTGACTCTGGACTTCTGTGCATACAAAAGACTATCACGTCTTAAGAGAGAGAGGACTTTACATAAAAACATACACTGAATATCAAAACATTAATTTGTGAGAATTTTTTTCCATTCCATCATGCTCTCTCTTCCTTCTCTTATTGACATCTTCCATCTCAGGTAATAGAGAGAAAAAGAAAGTCAAATTATCTAACCCCTGACAGGTCCTAATGAGGCATACTGATTGCCTAAGGCAGGAATAGAAAGATAAACTTTTATTTTTCCAAGAACATAGTATAATAAAAATAATAACAGTGCTCATTATGATGCCTCATAATTACTTGTTTATGTATCCTCTACTAGATCAATTTTTTCATTAAATGACTGAGTTTTATTCATCTTTATATTCCTAGTGTGTAGCAGAAAGTTGATTAAACAGTAAGAACTCACTAAATGTTTGCCAAATGTGTATTCATTACATACTATTACACTAAAAGATCTACATTTAAAATTAATTATTAATGCATAGGAGAAACACAGTTACAAATAAAACTGTATTATAATAAGGTCCTCAGATATTTCAAATAACCACAATCCCCTTGAATAGGCTCAAAAAAAGTATTGCTCTGATAAAGCTAACACTATAACATGCTGTGAGGCTCAAAATGTGTTAATTAAACTCTTTTAAAAAGCATATGTTCCACTTTATTAGTTATTCTATAGCTCATGGTGGGGGTGTATTTGATTTTTGGCTTAGAACACAATTCCTCCGGAATCCAATTCTAGGAATTTCTCAAAACAGAATAAAACATCAGCATTACTTTTAAAAGTGAAAAACTAGAAAACCAAATTTCCAGCAACAGGGGCAAGTGAGAAAAATCATTGCAAAGCCATCCACTGGATCCACCCTGGATAAGAATTAAAGGACCAGATCTTATTTATACTGCGCAAGATGTCTCCAATATAGTTTTATATGAAAAGGACAAATAGCAAAATGATATACAACTGTTTTTTAAAAATGCACTTGCCTGTATCCCTGGATGCTTATGCTTAGAAAAATAGATGCATATATCTCAAATTATTAATAGATAGCAGTTACCACATTATCTGTGATCTTTAAACTTTTCTGTATTTCTCAGATGCTTTGCAATGAGCATGTATTTCTTCTTCATCAGAAATCAAACTATTTAAATATAGAGGAAAATATATAGTTAGTGTTACTGCCAACAGGATACTTACTAAATTAATCTCTAATGTAAAAACACCTCACCTAATGGAAGACATTTTACTTTTAAAGGCAATTTTAAAATAAGTAAACTTATTTGAGCTTCACAAAATATTGTGAAAAAGGAAACGATTATTATGTACATTTTACAGACATTAAATATTAGAGAAATTAAGCCTGTAGTATCTGATACCCAAAGCAGAGAGAATCAGTGTCATGAGGTTCCAATTGCAGCTGGTCCCTTCAAAAGGAAAAAAAAAAGAATGATGACAAAAAATAATGATAAAGTATGTTTTGTGGATATTCTGATAACCTGAACAATGCTTTTTCAACAAATACTGAAGATTACTAGTTAAATTTTCTGTGATGTCTTAGAAAATTTCCAAACATATCAGCTAACTTCTTTCCATTGGTGGAACAAATATGCACAGATCAATATATGGAATTCCCAATGCATCAAGACAGGTAGAAAAAAAAAAACATGGACATGAATTTAAGAACAGGTACTCAGGAAGCTGTGACACTATGAGCAGTACACTAAGTCCTCCCAGGCAAAAGCCTTGATAACACTGTGACAAACTTTTTTTGACCATTCTTTTAAGTCATTTTATTTTACTTTTGATCCAGTCCCTTTATGTACTGTGTCAGTTGTATAGAAGAATTTGTTTTAAACCACCACAAAGAAATAACTAGAAAAACCATATTTCTGACAGATACATGCATTTCTAAAGTAAGTCCTCCTAGACTGGGCATGAAATTTAAACAGTATCCCCTGTGTGTAAGCAAACTGGAAATGAAGCAAAATTAATTCTCTCCTCAGCTCTGAGCAGTGAAGAAGCCTCATCAGGCAGCACTGACCTGGGAACAGCATGGCAAGACAGACACCAGGCATCAGGCAAAGCACAGCAGGGAGGAGAGGGAACTTCCTTAAAGTCTGGCTTCACTCAGACCTGTGCAATGACAAATTAGGAAGGAAATAGAGCAGAAGGCAGAATGTGAAGTGTGAACTGCGTGCAATTTTAGACAGAGAGGCTGGCACTTCTCTGAAATTAGCATATCAGCTTTGCGACAGGGAAGTGCCCTTTGGCCTTAAACAGCATTAGGGCATGGGCCAATGGCCAACCAGGAGCAAATCAGCAGATGAGTTGAGAAGTATCCAGATGGACCAGGAGAGAAACAATGCCCAGGGCTGCACCACACTAAGGAATTCACTAATCCCTTAATAAGAAGAAACTGAATTGGGAAGAAAGCTATTGGGAATTTACTCTGCATGTGTGTGTTTGTGAGTGTGTGTGTTTGTGAGTGTGTGTGTTTGTATGTGCATGCTTAGTTAACTGTCTAGTAAACTGTATACAGATCATTCCATATTGCGAATTTTGTTCTTTTCAACCAGTTTAGGTATTGCCAAACAGCTAGAAACTCTTTTGTGTTCATTATCAATTACCAAGTTAAAGGAACTGGCAAATTAAAAATAACATAACAGCCAAAAGCCATTGTTAGCCAGTTATTTTACATCTATCCATTTTATAGAAAAGAAAACTAAGGCAGGAAGTGGTTAAGGAATGTGCCCAAGATCCCAGTTAGGAAATGGCAGGACCAGAAAGAAGCTGAATCTAGGCAATCTTGCACCAGAGGCTGTAACCACTAGATGTCAATAAACCAAAAATATCTGTTGGAGTGGTTTGGTGTAACTCCACTGGGGCTCTCAGTGAATAAACCAGGTAAAAAGCACTTCTCACTGGAAGAGACTTGAATAGGTTTGTTCACGTTATATAACTTCAGAAAACTTCTGTTAAAATTAACCATTCACAAAACTTAGATCAAAGGACACAAGTTAAATTCCACAGAAAACATACAGATGACATAACTGAGTAAAGCATGCTGGAACTAAGACAATGGAAAGTGATAGGATGGGGCTTAGAGAGGACCAAGACAGCAATGCCTAAAGAAAGGATGCAGTCCAGTCATTTCCAGACAATTATTTTCCTAGAACAACGAAGAACCAGTTTTTCTAGTTTTCGTATTTTTTTAAAAAAGTTGAAAATTCAGATTTCCTCTCCCCCTCCCTAATTTTCAAATCTTGGCACACCTTCAAAATTATTTTTCTTTGAATGATGAACCAAACAAAACATGTCAGCAAATATAAACTGCCACTTTAGTCCTTGATTCATTACAGCAGCAGACAATGCAAGGTGGGCTTCTGAATCACAGAGGATGGTAAGTTTGGGGAAACTATAAAATATTACCAACATATAAACATACACAAAGATTGATAGAGGTTTGGTTATGTCTAATGTGAAGTGCATGGATTGAAACATTGCTCAAGATTCATCCCTGTTGTAGTATGTGAATGTACCCATAAATAGCTAAATCAGGAATCTCCAAAGTGAACTTCAGGTATGCAATTACATTCCCCTAAGGTGTAGAAAGAAAATATTCAAATGCATATTTCTATTTTTATTCTTTAAAAATTTCACTTTCAGATATGCTTCATAATGTTCATAATATAAAGTATGTTATATTCTTCAAATGACATATATACATAAAAAAGAAAACAGTTATTTGTAATAATTGGATCATTACACCATCAGTGGCATAAAAATATAGTTAGGGGGCCTCCCTGTTGGTGCAAGGGGTTGAATGCTGCACTGTGGGGCTTCCACAGCTCCTGCAGTGCGAGTTCAATCCCTGGCCAAGGAGGGAACCCACATGGCCAGGGAAGGGACACACATGGCACAGCAGACTGCCTCACCTGCTGCTCCACTCAGCAGTATATTTCAATCAGTCTGCCTATTCTGCTCCCCTCTCTGTCTCTGGTGAATCCTCTTACCTCCCCTGTGCTGCTGACCTGTACCCCAGCTCTTGTATGCATAAATAAATTAAAACATTTTAAAATATATATAGTTAGGCAAAGAAATTAAGACCATGAAATCCAAGAAACTGTCTACATATTCATAATCCAAGAAATCCTAACCATACAAGTCATAGCAAATTCACGAACAAGTTCAATATTAAAGCAAAAAGCTAGACCTTCCAGTCCCCAATAAGCAGCTACCTAACAATGCTGCCACAAGACTAAAACTGTGGGACAAGCAGAAACCTGTATCTGAGGGCAAGGACTGATTCTTACAGTCCTATGCCAAGGGTCTTGCATACAGCAGGCACTAAATGCACACGCTTACTTGTGTAGTAAATTTCATTTACTTGCTTAGTTATTCTCCTACCCTGAGCCACAAGCTAGTTCCAATTTTAAGAGGAGTTATATCTTTTTTTCCCAAGGAGTATCACTTCTGGCAAGTTCCTTGGTTGATACAATAGCTGTTTTGAAGGCTTCTGTGTAAAACACAGTTATCCTCCTAAGAAAGAAGGGAAGGCGGATACTAGGAAGTATAATTCTTAGCAACCAGCTGTTCCAACCAGGTGTTCAAGGACTTCACAGAACACAAATGTAGGCTCTTTGCTACACTGTTTAACTTTCCCACATGCCATTTGGAAAGTAATGGTAAGTAACAATTTCATTACTTAATTTATTCTCTCTCCACACTCTTCACTTGTCCTTTCCACCAGGTAGTCCTACATATCCTCAACTGAAGACTATAAAATTTATTAAGAAGGGGATAATATTTATAAAAATAACATTACTCTTGATTACAAAAGCTAAATATATTCATATTTTTTAAGATTTATTTATTTATGCATACAAGAGCTGGGGTACAGCCAGAGTCCAGGAAGGTGAGAGGATTCACCAGAGACAGAGCGGGGAGCAAAACAGGTAGACTGACTGAAACACACTGCTGAGGGGAGCAGCAGGTGAGGCGGGAAAGGTCTGCTGCGCCATGTGGGTCCCCTCCCTGGCCAGCAGCAGGGATTGAACTCATGTTGCAGTGGCTACGGTTTGCTTCATAGTGCTTTGCTTAACCCACTGCACCACCAGGGAGGCCCCAATATATTCATATTTTGAAAAAAAAAAAAGGAAAAGAAAGTGGGTACAGTTAATGAGCATTATAAGTGAATGCATTTAATCAGTGGATTGAGTGGGAATGAAGTCTGAATCAAATATCCCTCCTTCACCACCTCACAACCTCTCTGCCCCATATTACTCCAATTCCTTCCTACAAGGCAACCAGATCCATGCAATCTTCAACCAGATTCAAGTCGGTGTAAACTGACAGTTGCTCATCTCTGCCTCCTTCTCCCCCCTTCATATACCTAAGTTTAGGAACCTATAGATAGCCATTCACACTCATGCATTTGCAACCCAGGTTTACAGGACTGTCAACACCTATGGTCTCCTCTTGATCAATAGGAGCAGAAGCCAACAGATGCTTACTCTTTCACTGCAGCCTCGCGTTCTGAGATACATTTTATAAAACTTCTCAAAAATGCTGGCCATCAAGCACTCACTGCCCTCAGCAGTGGGCAATTTGATAACATATGCTTGCTTGACTGTTCCTCCTTCCCTTTTCTCTTCCTTGCTCCTCCTCTCCAGTTGGAATCACATCCCAAATATACTACCTGCATGCAAACATTTCTCAGGTTCTCTTTTCTCAGGAACCCAAGCAAAGGTGTTGATAAGAAAGAGGACTTAGAAAGCAGACCCTCTGGATTATGAGCTGGATCCCTCAGCCCATTGCTGGTGGTGAGCACAGGGTGATAACCCCTGGCATGCAGAAGCATCACATTACTAATTCTTTTACCTTGGTGGATTGATGAAGTCATGATGGAATTAAGACATAGCTGTGGTACTTAAATGATATGGATTCAGTGGTAAATTACAAGAATACCAGAATTGTCTGGCTTTTATTAACTGTTTGGAAGCTTTGAAGAGTAAAATTAAAATTATACATACAGGTTAGTCAACTATTAACACAAGGCACACTGTAAAAAGCTTCTCTGTCCGCATTTAGGTTGATCTTCATCTTCCATAGCCACAAGGCAGTCAGAGCTGAAAGTCCGGCTCAGGAACTAATTTTAAGGCTTGAAGACCAGCAGAGGAGCTGGTCTCAAAGTGGATCCTGTGTCAAAGTCAGGGCCCTAATAGGAAAATTGGTGTCTCTATGACCTGGAATCTGGTTATCAGGGTGAATGAGAAAAACAGCTCAAATCCCTGAATCCTCTAGGCCATTAACAGAAGCTCACTCCTTCTTGCTAGAGGAAAGCAGTCTGCCCTTTTCTAGAGACACTGCAAGATTCTCACACAAAGTAGGTGCCTAACAAGGTAACATTTGTCCTTTCTAAAATCTGCTGCTGCTGCCACTTCATTTCAATGCCTCTGAGCCATTAACAAGAGTCAAGTCTCAGCACAGCCCAAGCAAGGAATCACAGTTCCTGCTGCAGAAGTAAATTGCCTATACATCAAAGGAATATATATCAGCCGGAACCAGAGGAAGATTAGGTGGTTAAGATCCTGAGGACTATAGACCAGGGGGTGCAAAACATTAAGCTGGATAAAGAATAATTTATCAATACAGGTACACTCCCTGGTGGTTCTGGTTTTGATGTCCTGGGAAGAACACTTGAAACTGGTCCTAACTCTCAGCAGGAATGGCTCCATGAAGCTTGGAAAGGATGATAATTTTCTGTTAAACAGGTGGAGATGCTGGAACTGATGAAGGGAATCAGAAGGATCAGACAGTTGAGATTGTTAGTATAGATTAATTTTTTGAGAAAGAACTTACTACCTTGTTTTCTGGAAAAATGAAAATTCTCCCTTTACCAAAGCTGTAAGGGAATGAACTGATAAGGGAACACCAATGCCTTTAAGATGCACAGCTGCACCTTTTAGGAAGTACTTCACATTCTCTAGCTCCCACCTCTTTCTCCTATCACTGCTGCAGCAATCAGATCCACCCAGGCTTCAGCCAGCTTCACTCTAATGTGCCAAGACAGTGCCTGGCCTTGCTCCTTCTGGGTGCCTTTGACTTCTTGATCCCAGGTTTTCCTGGCAGTGAGATGCAGGATGTTTGGCAGTCACATGTATGCAAGCTGGTATCTTGAGGGAAAAAAACATATCAGGTCCACTTATCATAAATTAAGACAGATGCCAGTGGAGAAATGCATCCCCCTTTGGTTGTCCAGAGTAGACAGTTCTGATATGCATTTCATAAGATTCTTCAAGTGGCAGCTCTACTGCCCACCTATGACTATGCAGGTGTTTCTTTTCACCAACCTTCTCCCTTTGCAAAGCAATATAGGCATCTCTTCTCTCAAGACTTCCTGCCTGTGTTTACACAGGCATCTCTTTCAGCAAAACCATCCCTTTTCAGAAAAAGCAGTAGCTCTTTCTAGTTGCTCTGTCTGTATAAGCATTTAATTCCCTTCCCTTTTAATAATAAACCTGCCTTTTAGATATATATTTTTTAAAGACTCTTGGGGAGCCATGGTATCAGTAATCACTAGTTGCCCCCCAGGACTGGCCAACTTGTTAACACAGTCTGGTATTGACTTTTTACTTTCTCCACTCCTGATGCCTGGAATTACTTCCCAAAGAAACCACCTGCACAAAAGCTTTGAAAGGAACCTAGAATTAAAAAACAAAGCCCAGTAGTTTGGTGAACATGGAGGAAAAGACTCTTTAATATGGATCAAGACTTCAGTCTCCTAGGAATTTGGCTCCAAGGCAGAAGTCACAATGATGACAAAAGCCTCATCAACAGATACTCACCCTAACCCAACCTCCCACTAAATTTCTATCACAAACACATAAACAACACCTTTTTCCCCCAATAGAATCAAATGCTGCTTTCACACATACCATATACACTGAACCTGATCAGCTGAGAGTAAAGAAAAGCAATCAGGAGACATGCAGTAGAAAACAAGGAAAAGATTTTAGCAGACATTTAAATGAAATTTTTAGATGATCTTGTAATAAGTTTTTAGCTCCAATGATATATTACAAGGAGCCCATCACAGTTCCAGGCAATCCAGATATGCTTAATAAATTTCTGTTGTGGGCCTCCCTGGTGGGGCAGTGGGTTAAGCAACACACATTGAAGCAAACCACAGCCATTGCAGCACAAATTAGATCCCTGCCACCGGCCGGAGAGGTGACCCACATGGTGCGGCAGACCTCTCCTGCCTCACCTGCTGCTCCCCTCAGCAGTGTGTTTCAGTCCATCTGCCTGTTCTCCTCCCCGCTCTGTCTCTAGTGAACCCTCTCACCTCCCACGCCTCTGGCCCATACCCCAGCTCTTGTATGCATGAATAAATAAATCTTTTAAAAATAAATAACTTTCTGTTGTTTTACAGAAAAATTTCTTTTGTTCCCTGGTGGTCTAGTGGTTAGGATTCGGCGCTCTCATACAGAAAAATTTCTTTTATTCTAGATCTTTTGATAGAATAACTGTCTATCAATATTTACAGCTAAACAAGCAAGACATGTCATGACTTTACAAAAACAAACATTTAGAAGTAGACGCAAAAATAAAAATCAATTTTTCTGTACGTGGCCCAACTATGCTGTATCAAAAATAGGGCACTTGCTGGGGGAAAGGCCACAATTCCAGCAAGCCAAATTCATCCCTCTTTTAAAAATGTCTTTTCAGGTTTTGCTAGTGTACTAGTCTTAGAGAAACATTTATGCACAAGTTAAGTCCGGGGTTGAAAATCTCTGTGCGTGTCAAGGACCAATCAAGTCAACATGGGCAGCAGCCCCAAGAAATCACCCATGCTTCTTCTATATTTAGCACAAAATAACAAACTTATGCTTAACCCAGAAATGGGTGTCCATAGAAACTGCACAGTGACAAAAGAGCCTTAGTTTTGTCTTCCACTTAGATATTAAAATAATTTAATACACTATTTCTATGCTGTTGACTCCTAAGTGGAGACTAGTATATAATATAATTTGGTTAGCAAAAAAGAAGTTGGGAAGTAGAGGCTTATTTAACTAGGTTATCCAACAGCTAATCATTTCAGCAAACTGTCACATTTTAATCGCATGAGTATTAAATTATATTCATATATGCTTAATCATTGTTGCTCTATATCATAAATAATCCTGGATTAAAAAACAAGCAATCAAAAACTGCATATTTAATAACTGTTGTTCACACTGAAATTTCTTATGCTATTAATATCTAAGTTTCCTTCTGTGACTTTAGGCTATTTTAAAAGGGGTGGGGGGGAATACAGAAACCTTGTCACCATGGAGACTGTAAGCCGGTCAGCCCATCTGCTGAAAGGGATATAAAATTTTGTAAGCAGAATTTTAAAAAGCTTACTATGAGAAGGACTCCTTAAACACAGTATGGGGAGAGGAAGCTACAGAAAATCTGGCAAACATCCATTTACAAAAACTTAGGCTATCATTATATATACTGAATCATTATATCATCATACTAACAATGATTTGCCATAACTGTAATTCTTTTTAAGAGGAAAAATTCATTTCTATATATTAGAATATCAAAAATATAAAACATACTTTGTACATGTTCTATACTGATGACATTTATACCTTTTTATAGAAAATGATATTTAAGAATTTATATTAAAAAACTAGTCCAGAGAAGCCTATGATTTGGTTTGTTTGGTTTTAAAAACTGCTATAGATATTTTCACAGATGCTTATAAAATTAGCAACAGAGCCTTCAGTAACCAAAAACCAAATAAAAAGCATGCATTTTAAATAATTATAGTATGAAAATACAATGACATCTTTAGTACTTTATAATATTTAGACTTTCTCTTCTGTTTTTAGGCCCTGAGAAGATAAAAGCACAAGAAACTTCCTAGTAAACTAGTCCCTGCCCTTATGGAATGGAAAGAGGTGATCTGTTTTTATTCATCCATCCATTTGTTCACTCAGTAAGACTCAATGAGCATTTGCTATGTACCTGACACATTTCTAGGCACTGGGTCTGGCACAGTGATCAAAAGAAACAAAAATCCTGGCCGCCCTGGAATTTATATTTAGGTATAATGTACAGTTAGATGACAACAGTTGAGAAGGGCAACTCAGAGCCAACAAGGAGCTGTAAGATGACAGAAATGACTCCTCTGGCTGGAGCAGTTAAAAAAAAAGATTCCAGAAGAGGAGACTTTGGAGTAGGGGATCAAGAGAGGATGAGCAGGAGCATACCAGGCAAGAGTAAAACAATCATTTCAGAACAAGAGAGCACAATGTGGGGGCAGAAATTTACAGAATGTCTGCCACTGAATTGGCTTTAATTTCACAGCTTCAAAATAACTTGAGAAATTCCATGTGGCTAGAGTGGCTTAATGAATATTAAATTTTGTGGAAATTCTTATATGCAAAATGACTTAAAAAGAACAACTACTTTCCCAAAGGTCTATGATATTTATATTAATTTTCCTAGACTACAAAATTCCTAAAGAATATTCATAAGTATCATAAGTCAAATACAAAAATAGTAGTAACCTTTTTCCTGTTATAAACATTTTTCACAGATATTTCAGTCAAGTTATACAAAAATCGTGCAATGAGGCATAGCAGTCATTATCTCTGTTTCACAGAGGTAGAAAATGAAGTATAAAGAAGCAACTTACTCCAGGTTAAGTAAATGGCCACATATGATCTTGAACTTGATCTTTCACTGCAAATATTGTGCTCTTTCTACTGGGTTAGAATTTAGAGTCAACTTAAGGGTTTATACAAAATAATAGGGAAACATTCTCACAGAAATAATACATCACAAATGCTATTTTGGTCTTTGAGAAAGCCACATATGTCTACTTTGTACGCTTGGCAGAGAAATAGTAAGGTTCAGGAGAGATGCGAGTAGTCAGCCATCAGCAAAGGCAAATGTCACAAAGTCAGTATATTCCTTAAGAAAGTGGTCTTCTTCCTTATCATCAAAGGTCCAAAAATCTCCCACCTACCCTCCACCACCCACCTCTGTACCAAATTCAACATACCTGAAGTGCCCTCCCTATGACATGGCTGTTTAGCTCAATGCTGTTTACCCTGTGGAGTAAGCAGACAATCGTGCTTTCGCTGTTTGTATGAGAACTTAGCCACCACCCCCAGATTCCAGTGTCATCACCAAGTCTGGCATAAGTTAGCAGAAGAATGGAATTATTATGAATTTTGAACAAGCTGAGACAGAAATGTAAACAAATGAATTGCTAAATATATAAATAAGAAAACAGGTTAAGTGGTGTTAAGAGACTGGAACACAATACAGTATAATAAAAAGTCCCCATGAAAATAACAAAAGATACACTTTAAAAATGGAATAAAAGATGTCACTGTGGGCAGACTTGTCAATTTTTCTGTCATTGCTTAAAAGAAAGTCCATTCTCTACTGCCTGTTGTGTACTTCAGTGGGGGGTGGGCAATGGAGGCTTTCAGAACTTGGGGTATTCCCATCAAGAAGAAATGTAGTCCTCTAGCAATAAAAGGACTTATAAGTCCTCTCACTTATAAGCAACTTAAAAACAAACTAGTCTATTGGAGACAAGTTGCTGGCTCTAGGATGAAGAGCCAGGATCTAAAACCTGAAGAGCAAATGATGGGGTGAATAGATTAGACTCTATGCTAGACCCAATACACTGCCCCGCAAGATAAAAGCAAGTTCTGAGAGTCATCTCTCCAGAAGCAGGGACCATGAATCCCAACTAGCAGGCTGAGAAACAGAGGTAAGAAACTCAGAGTAAGTGACAGAAACTCACTTGTTCCCAAAATCTTCAGAGTTACCAACACAACAACCATCAGCTCCACCACATTCTCATCACCACTCTTCATCTTCATCATCACTTCCATCACCATCACCTTATCATTACCATATCATCACATTCACCATCACCATCACCTGCACCTCATTCTATCAGCACCATTACCAACCTATAATCACCACTATCAATACTACCACCTTCACCAGGTAACCAGTGTTACCACCTCCACCATAACCACACTGACCATCTTCATCACTGATATGACATCATCTCACTAAGATGCTCCCTTTACAAGCACAGAGGAACCAGCAGAGGCTCTGAAAATTCAGCCTTCCCTACCAGCCTCTGAAAAAGGAAAGCATCGGTACTGACTCAAATTATGGCTTAAAAAGCAGAATAAACTTTTGGTTTTTTATTGAAGTAACATCAGTTTACAACACCATAGAAATACCAGGAATATAGCTTCACACCTCAACAGCTGTATATACTACACCACACCCACCACCAAAGATCTAGTTACCTTCCACCACCAACCAATCAACACTCTCTACAGATTCTACCCATGATCACTCCTATCCCCTGGCAACTTCCATCCTGTTGTCTCTACCTAAGGACTTTTAATTTTATTTTGTTTGTTTCTATATATTCTACGTGAGTTGAATCACCCTGTATTTGTCTTTCTCCTTCGGATTTATTTCACCTAGCATAATCCCCTCCAGTTCTATCCATGTTGTAAATGACAGGATCTCATCTTCTTTTTATAGCTCATTATTATTTCATAGTGTGTGTAGTGTAGTGTAGTTTTCACATTGTGGTAGGCTAGTGGTCTTAAATAATTTTCATCCAGAATATCCATATATTATGTGTGTATATATATATTGTAGGGTCAGAACTATCAGGTCTTTCTACCCGCCCACCACTGGTGTGATGATGGACACCTGCAGTGCTGCGAGCATTCCAGGGTGGGCACGCACAAGTGGGCGCACCTGAGTTTGACACGGGCTTAAATGGGTGGCGTCATGAGGACGCCAGGATCAACAGAAACAACTGGATCAACTGACCAACTGGACCGACAGTACTGACCAATGCAAGCAGCAGCAGCAAAACAGCCGAGAGGGTGAGATGCCCCGGTGCTGGGAGGCCTGCCAGCCTCCCGGCCCCCCGGCACCCATGCCTGCCATGTACCTGATGCTACCTCTGACAATAAAAAGCATAAAAGCCACTGAGGGCTCCAAGACTCTTTCCTTGACCCGTCTGCTAAGAACCATCCTGAATTTGCTCCGTATGCCTTCCTGCCACTACAATACACACACACACACACACTCTCTCTCTCATTTCCCAAAATCCTTCAAATACCCTCTGAGGCAGATATTTTTTCCCCAATTTTCAGGTGAGGAAAATGAGTCTTGGGGACATTTTTACCCAAGGTCACACAGATAGAAAGTGGGGATTCACACTCCAGTCCACCTGATTCCACAGCTGATTCTATTAACTGCTCTGCTGTGCTGCCTCTGATGAAATTAAGATCCAGCCAAGACCTTGAGGGCTTCAGAGTCACTGGGAAGGCCTATAAACATATCGTTTCAAAACCATATGACAGGTGTTCCCAATGTGCTAAGGGAGGATGAAACTAATTTTGCCCTGGGGGTGTTGGAGAAGACTTTAGAGAGGATGTGACATTTATGTAATCATGAGGAAAAGGAGTAGGAGTTCACCAGAAAAGGCAGTGAAGAGCTTTCCAGGTGGAGCGCTAGCAGATGCGAGGACACCAGCAGTATCAACTTACTACTCCTGCTGCCTTTGCTGTTGACCTTGGCCTGACTAAGAGCCCCATTAGGTCTGGTCTGCCAGTTGGTCTCTATACCCACAAATCACACACCCCTAAAGCATACACACAGACACCTGCCTCAACCTTTCCAATGCTGCCTTCAATTCCACAGTTCAATGTGTCTCTGTGCCTCTGAAGGAAGTTTGGGATAAAAGGATCTGTTTGCAGGAATTCAGGCATCCGACACTGACCACCAGACCAAAGCAGAGCCCACAAGGCATGAAGAGGTGAGGCCAAGTGTGGTAAGTCAGTGCCTAGCAAGAGGATTTGTAGATTCCTTCTCTTCGGGCAGAAACTCTCCTGAAGCAAATCCAGGATGGTGCACCCAAATGAAACAACTGAGAGAATAAAGTAATTGCTCATGGACATTCACCAAATAGTAGCTAAGATCCCTGACATACAGTCATGCAATCCAGGACTTGGAGGATACAGTTCGTCATGAGTGCTGTTTGGAAAACAATTAGATTCGGAAAAGGAATTTCTCATAATTAGACTCCTAAGGTGGCAAGCAGGTGACCACAACTGTTTAAATATTTTTCCAAGCCAACAACACTGCATATGTCTTTTGGCTCAAAATTAATGGTCCACCAATAGCCATTTGTGGGTTTTTGAGTAAACTAATCTTTCTGAGAAGATTTTCAACACTTGAATCAAAATTTCTTTCCAGTAACATATTGTTCTTAGATACCTCAGTTCTTAAAAGGAATTGATTGTATTTTTAGCATGATTTCTCCCTTAAATGACAACAAATATTAGGTCCTACACAGATTCTTATCCAACCACTAAATTTCAAAATCACTGTCATTCTATTTATTTACCAATTAAAATGTATTAAACATTTCTTATGTGGAAGATGCCTTTTCTGTTCACCTATAATGAGCAATGATAAGAAAATGCTAGGTTCCTGCCCTTTTGATACTTACATTCCAATGAGGTTGATAGGAATGATTAAGTAAAAAGAAAACTATAGACATACAGTGATTCCAGACAGTAATGGAATGTGATAACAAGTAAGCATGGGAAAGGAGCGCTCCTATTATCGACTGGCCATGAGAGGAAGACTCTATAAGAAGGTGATAGTGAGGTGGAAAGAATATAAAGAGTTAGGGGAAGAACACTTTAGGAAAAAAGAACAGAAATGCAAAGGCCTGGAAACAGGATTAATTTTGTTTTATTCAAAGGACATAAAGAAGGTAAGGGGCTGGGGAGGAAGGGATGGGTGAGGCAAGAGTGGGGCGACACAGGATAGTAAGCAGGAGAATTGAAGATTAAATAAGGGAGTTTGGAAAGAGTTTGATCATTAGAGTCCTGGAGATCACAATAAGGAACTTAAATTATATTTTCTTTTTTTTTTTTAAAGATTTATTTATTTATGCGTACAAGCACTGGGGTACAGGCCAGAGGTGTGGGGGCCGCGTGAGAGGATTCACCACAGAGAGCGGGGAGCAGAACAGGCAGATGAACGGAAGTACACTGCTGAGGGGAGCAGTGGGCACAGCAGGAGAGGTCTGCTGCGCCATGTGGGTCCCCTCCCTGGCCGGCAGCAGGGATCGAATTCGTGCTGCAGTGGCTGTGGTTTGCTTCATAGTGTGTTGCTTAACCCACTGCGCCACCGGGGAGGCCCAGGAACTTAAATTATATTTTCAACATAACTGAAATCCACTGGAGGGTTTTAAGTAAGAGAATGACATATCTGATTTCCTTTTTTAAAAAACACTTGGAAGTTGTGGAGAATGATCTAATGGTGAATGGAACGTGAAGACAGAAAAGCAGAAGAGAGGGGACAGTGGATCTAGGGGTAGCAGGAGAGATGGCAAGAAATGGGTGGATTTGAGATAGCTTTTTGATGTCAGCTAACTGGAAAAATTATTTAGATCCATCATCTCAATACAATTGCAAAGTTTTTCTGTGAATAACAATATTTTGAGAGGACAGTCTACATCATACACAAACATCAGTTCATTTACATCAATGATCTCCATGAATTCTTTTTTTTTTTTAAAGATTTATTTATTTATGCATACAAGCACTGGGGCACAGGCCAGAGGTGTGGGGGGGTGAGAGGATTCACCACAGAGAGCAGGGAGCAGAACAGGCAGATCAACAGAAGCACACTGCTGAGGGAGCAGCGGGCGAGGCAGGAGAGGTCTGCCACGCTATGTGGGTCCCCTCCCTGGCCGGCGGCAGGGATCGAACTCGTGCTGAATGGCTGCCGTTTGCTTCATAGTGCGTTGCTCAACCCACTGCGCCACCAGGGAGGCCCTGATCTCCATGAATTCTTGAAGATGCTGCTTGAACTGCTGCAAGACTATGAGGTGGGAGCTGGTACGGGACGGTGGTCCACACAGATACCCTCTATATCAAAACATTTCCAGAGATATCAATTACCAAGGATGATGTCTGAAATTTCACTTGAACAAAGGGTTTCTATACTAAAACCAAACTGAAAACCACTATTGTGACAGGCAGTCTGGCTAACTGACCCCGATATCCATTCTCTCCTTCCTTCCAGAAATAGAGTCATTGCAATTTTTAGCCTTCACATGGTTACTCAGTTAGAGAGCACATCTCTCAGCTTCCTTTGAAGCAAGATGTTGCCTCATGACAAAGTGCAGGTAAATGGATTGTGAGCAGAAGAAACAGGTTTAACTTCTGGGTCACTGCCCTAAAATTGAAGGTCACTATTTTACCCTTTTCCCCCCCAATTGCCTAGGAAATGGTGATGACTATAGTGGTCACAATGGACCCAAAAATGTCATTTAATTGATGAGAATGGCAGAACATACCCAGTAGCCTAGGTCTTTGGATTATTGATCTCTTGAAATAGGGTCATCTACCCACTCCGAACAGCCTACCTACTTTTAGATTGTTACTTGACAAAGACATAACTTTGGCTTCAACATTACAGCATATAGCCAAGCAGAGCTTCAACAGTTAATATATGATCCATCATGTGCCTCATTCTGTCTTTAGCAGCAAACAGAAATGTTCCAGAGAATGGCCACTCTATTAGAGAGAGAACAGCAAGCAAGCCTACGACCAACTCAGGAGATCTATGGAGAATGGCTACAAAATAAGACTTTGTAAGTTTCTGGTTAGGGGGAGGTTTTATTATTATTATTACTATTAATGCAGCATTACCTACTCTATCCTGACTAATACATCCTTACTGAAAACAACTGCTCTGAAATCTTTCCCTAAATTACATGAGACAAAAAAAAAAAAAAACTACATCTGTCACCTGGCATCTACTGATGCCTGATTCCCACCCCCAGAAATCCTGACTTAATTAGGTTGGGCACAGAACGTTTTATATACTTCACCGGTGATTCTAATATGCAGCCAAGTTTGAGAATCACAGATATTTGTAGATCAAATAGCAATGGCTCCCATATGTCCTTTTACCAAGCTGTACTAAAACATGATGAATGATATTACCTATATACTGAAGGACATTATTAATACATAGCTCCAGAATTATAAGATGTCATTTCAGGGTTGAATTTACTGTCTTACATAGTGCTAACTCTATGAGAACACGGTAGAAATCTCTCTCCAGTTTCAGTTTCAATTATGCTTTTCCCTAAACAACAGGTTTTCTTTTACCCTTGAACACTATAAAATCTATAAATGATTTTGTTTTCTGCTCTGAGTGGATACTAGAAAGTTCAGATTTAAATATGAGACATCCAATTAGCAAATGATTAGGATTTCACTAGCACATATTTTGTTTACTTAATGCTGTCTTGCCCTTCTTTTCTCCTTAGCTCATTTCTTCACTAGTGATATGACACAAGCTACCTTAAGTCATTTCTAGAACAAGGCAAATTTACATATATATATTTAAAATAATAAATAAGAAGCCTATACCACTGAGCAGAAGATGAGAAGGAAAATAGTCAAGCGTACCTACCCAGGCCAAAGGTACCCACAATGTCTGTTACTAGAAAAATATCCACCAAAGTCTACTTATTATATAGTTCATATCACTTAAAAACAGGAGTTCCTGCTTCATTTTTTGGAATATGGGTAAATATGCTTAATTATCTACGCAAAATGCCATGCCCTTGGAAAATGGAATATAGGCAGGGAAGACATAGGCAACACCAAATGCAGTGTTTTCAAATGATGAGAATAAATCTTGTGGTTCTACTCACCTTCTGCAAACTTTCAACATGGCAACTTTTGTTACTCTTTATTATAGATTTAAAGTTCCATTAACTACTTGCTCTTCCCAGTGCCTGTAACAATCATAATGGCAGGAGCTACACTACTCCTTAGCCAACTTTAATAGCTTCCAGGATGCACATCTGAGAACCATCTCATCACATTTCACAAATACTTCCCTCTTGACAACCCACTCTATCTGTGCGTATCCTTTCATGCATCCTGTATATGCTTAAAAGACTTATAAATTCCAGCTCTATCCCAAATTATCTTCCCTTATGTAAACTTCTTTTTAAAGATTTATTTATTTATGCATAAAGAGCTGGAGTACAGGCCAGAATCACGGGAGATGAGAGGATTCATCAGAGACAGACTGGAGAGCAGAACAGGCAGATTGACTGAAACACACTGCTGAGGGGAGCAGTGGGCGAGGCAGGAGAGTTCTGTTGCACCATGTGGATCCCCTCCCTGGCTGGGTATCAAACTCACGCTGCTGTGCTGTGGATGTTTCACAGTGTGGTGCTCAATCCGCTGCGCCCCAGGGAGGTCCTCATGTAAACTTCTCCACATCATCTCTGTGCTACATTCTACGAAGAATATCATCTAACACATTTAATAATATTTTATATACAATAATCCTGTCTTATGAGCTTATCTCTGAAAATAAGTAACACTAGATTTCAACAAAAGCACAGACTCCAGTGTTTTGTACCAAAATGAAAGAACTGACTATGGACACTGACATAACATCCTACACTGTTAGCGCTGGAAAGGACCTCAGAGGTCAGTCACCTAGGCCATCCAACTCAAATCTCCATTGTGCAGGTAGGAAAACAGAGGCCTTGAGAAATACTAATTCAGGCAGTCTCCCCTGTATTAATAGGTGGGTGGTTCCAGAAGCCAGTTTTTCATTGGTACATATTTTTTATTAAGAAACAATGCTACATCAGAAAATTAGGCTCCTAGATTAGCCCACAAAGTCCAATATAGGCTGGATGTTAGGTTAGACTCTAGGTAGACTCCTAAATCAGCCTACAAAGTCCTATATATCAAGAGTTTGGATGGTGATGATGCTTGCACAACAATGTAAATGTAATTAATGCTGCTGAACTGCACAGTAAGAAATGGTTAAAATGATAAATTTTATGTTTTAAGTATTTTACAGTACCTTTTAAACATTCCTTTCTAATCCACGAAGTGGTTAAAACATGTGATACAAGAGGAAGGTGTTACAGGAGAAGGAAGAAATTCTCAACATCTCACCTGGGGCTGCTTGAGGGTCTTTCCTTGCTTGAATAGCTAGCTAACTGCTTCTGCAGCATCCACTCTCCCGCCATCGATCACCAGCTCTCAAAATTCTCTTAGGGAACTGGTCCTCCCCATTCTCAGCCACTGCAGTGCTGACCCCAATCTCTTGTCTAGACATAGCCAAGTCCAGATTCCAAGCAATCTTTCTGTCACGGTATGGTTCATGAGTTATTTCATGCCAATAAGAGCCAAGAAATGTGTGTGCACGTGTGTGTCATGTGGCTGAGGGAAGTAACAAATATTACACATACAAAATATATGTACATAAATATAAAGTATATATTAAAGAACAAAATGAAACAAAAAAATCTCCCTTTTCATTCTACTGAAGTTATCATAAGAAGCTGTCTCTTCCTCTGAGTAGGGCAGTATATAAATGGAGATCCCAAGCCACTCAGCCACTGCTGCCTCCATAAAGCTAAACAGGTCTATGCACTAAGCACACAGATGAACACAAAAGAGAATGCAGTGCAGAAAGAACTGCAAAGAAAGGGAAGAGCAGAAGCCCTGATAAAGTCATGAACTTCTAGAACAATCCCTATCTAAAGGCAGATCTGCTTCTGGACTTATCGTTTGCATAAGCCAATTAATTCTACACTTAGCTTTAGTCCGTTTTTGTTGGGCTTCTCTTTATTTCCAATTGAAATATTCCTAACAGATACAGAAGAAAATCTGAAATAGATCAGGTTCGATCCTCATTTACTTGCCTTCTGAAACCATCTCCCACAAGTCACTGTCTTTCTTCCCAGGCAGTGATCTCACACCTACCTGGTCTACATTAAACCCTAAAGCACTTCAGGTCCCAACATTAACTTCCTCTTTCCTCTTACATCTATTCTACCTGCCCATAAAGATTCATAAACCAAAAATAAAGAAAAATAGATAAATTATTATGAGATGTTCTACCTGAGTCTAAAAGGGTATTCAAGGTGTATACATTAACTTGTGCATGTCAACATGCACGATAAAGAGGTGATGCTAGTAGCAAGTTCTGTGTAGCACTGAGGCAGAGGCCCAATCGTGTCTATTCCCCAGTGTAATGCTCCAGGAGAGAGATGCAGGCTAAAGGCATAGAAGCTGCCTTTACAAGAGAACCTGCGAGATGCAGGGTACTATACATGCCCCTCAAGAGCCCAAGGGATAGCAAGCCTTGAAGATAGCTTGTCCAGAGAGACAGAGCAACATGGTGCTATTTGTCACTATCTATGTTTTGCCAGAGAAACATCTTAGTTTGAAGGAAG
Source organism: Galemys pyrenaicus (assembly GCA_019455555.1). NCBI lineage: Eukaryota > Metazoa > Chordata > Mammalia > Eulipotyphla > Talpidae > Galemys > Galemys pyrenaicus. The sequence continues at coordinate 4,991,919 of JAGFMF010011870.1, forward strand.
CTATAGTCTCACAGCCTAAGGCAGAGCAATCACAGTGGGAAGCCTACTTCTAAGACTTGTGGTAGTAGATATCAACAAGGGACAAGTGACAGAGTTGTAAGCATGTCCAGGACTCAGGGCTAAGGGACAAGATATTGGGAGGCCAGGTGCTAAGATTCTGTTGACAGTGGAAAAGGTGAATGTAAAGGTAAATGTTGATATATTACAATTTATTCTCCTGCTCCTCCTTCTTGCCCCACATTATCCATTAGTGACAATGTCCATGACGATCCAAAGGCTTGTGGGTTCTGGGGACATCAAAGCCCTAACCGTTTTTAATTGTGTAATTCAGTGGCATTAAGTACATTTACTGGTGTCATTTTTTTATTTTATTATATTATAGAGCTTCACAGAGGGAAGAGTCTAGAGGGATTTTGACAAATGGAAAGGTCATCATCAAGTGACACTGAAACCTTCTTTGAGGACAAAGATCGCACAGCTAGAGAGAGGAAGCAGGGGTAGAGTCCAAGTGTGGGCATGTGTGCTTGTGTCCATGGAAGTGGGGACAAGCCTTTTGATGGGACAGGATGGGGAGGATGCAGGTGTGGAGACAAGTAGATCCAGGGAGCTAGGGACCTTTGATGGGGAATGTGTCCGCTTTGTTGCAGTGGGCTTTTGTAAAATGGGAAGAGGAATCAAATGAAAATAATATGTGAATAAGAATAACTGGAGCCTCTTAAGACTCATCGGTATGTTCACACTTTTTAAATAAGACTTGTTAACCCAAGTCATTTTGAAACTGTCCAAGTTTCAGACAGAGGAGGAAGAAGTGTTTGCACAGGCAGGTGTGGGGCAGACCACCATCCTGTGCAGGCAGCCTGACACACCTAATTTCCACCCCTGACCTACCAGTCTAATTCCAATAAAATCTTCTTAAAAAATAATAAAATAAAAAAATGACACCAGTAAATGTACTTAATGCCAGTGAATTACACAATTAAAAATGGTTAAAATAGTAAATTTCATTAAGCTCTTTCACCACAATAAAAAAATTATTATTTTTTAAAAGATTTATTTATGCATGCATGCAAGAACTGGGGTACAGGCCAGAGATGGGAGGCAGGGGTGACGGGATTCACCAGCGACAGAATGGGGAACAGAACAGGTGACTGACTTAAATACATTGCTGAGGGGAACACTGGGTGAGATAGGAGAGGTCTGCTGTATGATATGGGTTAGCTCCCTATCTGGGGGATCGAACTCATGCTGCAGTGGCTATGCATTGCTTCATGGTGCTGCACCTTAATCCCTTGCCCCACCAGGTAGGCCTCTATTTTTTTTTAAAGATTTTATTTATTTATTTATTTATTTATTTATTTATTTATTTATTTATGCATACAAGAGCTGGGGTACAGGCCGGAGTCCAGGGAGGTGAGAGGATTTACCAGAAACAGAGTGGGGAGCAGAACACGCAGATCCACTGAAACACACTGCTGAGGGGAGCAGCAGGCAAGGCAGGAGAGGTCTGCTGTGCCATATGGGTCCCCTCCCTGGCCAGAGGCAGGAATCAAACTTGTGTGGCAGTGGCTGCGGTTTGGCGGCCTCTGTTTTTTCTTTTTTTTAATTGAGGGAACACTGGCTTACAACACTGTATATGATTTAGGGGTACAGGATCACACCTTCAGGTGCATATTATCGCACTGTGCCCACCACCAAGACATTGAAAGTCCTCCATAAAATATGGAGCACTTCACAAATTTGTGTGTCATCCTTGAGCAAGGGTGGCACTAATTTTCTCTGTATCATTCCAATTTTAGTATATGTGCCGCTAAGCAAACACTAAACATAATTTTTACAAAGCACCAACATCCTCCCTTTTTTAAAAAAACACTTTTTACTCTTCCTACGTAGCAATATTAAACAACTACAAATATGAAACTTGCATTTTACAAGGCTAGTTTAAACCCTGACTAGCCCTACTAGTGCAGAAATTGTAAGAATAACATACACAAGTTATACATTAAATAACTATACAAGCTATCTTATAATGTATATGTGACATAGTTTTTAAAAAGCTGTTTTTGGTTTAATTTTCATTGTACATGATCAAAAGAAGTGATTACATGATGTTAAATTAAATAACTATGACAATCAATACCAAGTAAAAACCGAGTTGTTTCTACCAGGTCTCCCTACAACATGGAGACCACAGAAATAAAAACTATCCCCCAAACTAAATCACTTCTCAAGCTTTCTGAAATTAGCAAAGAATATCTGCAGCTGACCTATTTCTTTCCCACACAAGTGTGTTGGTAATTGACTTTTGTCCCCCAGGGAAGAGCTCAAATATAATTGAGCAGCACCTGCCACATAGAAAGTACAGTTTTATATACTCAGTAATTCCCATAAATATTGTACTTAGCTTGGGACTCAAGTACTCTGCTTTCTCCTTAATTGTATCACTCGAAAAGAAATATTTTAATTACCAAAGTGGAATTATTATGAACATCTAGATAAAATGAAAGTGTTTTGCAAGTAAAAGATATTTCTAATACTACAAATTATTGAAAGTGATGGGAATAACCACAGGCATTTTTTAATGGTGTCAGTCTCATTCTATTATATAAATCCTCTTCTATAGATGACAGTCACTTGGTTTTGTTCAATCCAGAGGACAAGGGCAAGGTCATGGATTTGATTTCACTGTAGAATAAGTAGGTTTGCACTTCCCACCTTAAAGTTCGACTTTATGGCCTGATACTGCAGGTCCAATCAAATATATATATATCATCCATCTGATTCAACAACAGGACTGTGTGCAACATGGGCTAAAGAAAAGGCAAGTCCCCTTCCAAAGACATTCCAACATCTGTACATTCAGACCAGGGACCACAACTGGAAGCTCTCAGGCTCTTACAGAGAATATGTTAATGAAAAAATCTGGAGTCAGTAACATAAAATCACATGTCATTGTATGTTTCCAAGATTCAATATTGAATAGGTAGAGCCATAAATACAGAAGATTAGTGTTTGCCTAGGGCTGGGGTTAGGGAGTGAGATGGGGAGCAACTGCTAATGGGTAGAAGGTTTCTTTTAGTGGAAATGTCCTAAAATTAGATTATGGTGATAATAGAATTTAGTGTCTGAATTCCTCCCCCCTTCTTGGTACACACTGAGGCCAAATTTAAAAAGGTGTAGCTATGTAACCTTAACAGTGATCTTTGCATCCACGTGTTTGATTTGCAATCATAATCAGCATTTGAGTTAACACTAGCCTTGAGCTATTGGAGAATAGGAGAGTACCATAAGCTCATCTATGTAAATTGCTATGCATTCCCATTACCACCTGACTTTGCTGTGTTGCAAAAGAAATTGCAAAAAAAAAAAAAAAATTCCTAAACAGCTTAAAAATAATACAATACACTGACACTGTGAACACTACAACTGTTTGCCATTTTTAGTGATTCTGACAACCCAGAAAAACACAGAATCTTTTCAAGTTTATGTTTATAAAATATTTCTTCTCAAAACAAAGAATAATGCTACAAGTCAAATGCAACCCTGGAGAAAGACACCTCCACTAACAGAGAAGAGCATAAAATGAGAAATAAAATAGGTATGGTTTATCACCCAAATGATTACAGTAGAGAGATGAGAAAGATTCAGCTATCACATAAGCTTTACAGTCCTATCTAATTAATACTTTCAGTACATAAAATACAAATGCTGAATGTCATCCCTTCAGATTGAAGTGGTTACTTCTGTTCTGTTTATGTGTACAATAAGAAAGCATGTTAAAGAAAATAAGGAAGTGTACAGAGGGGCTTGTTTATTTAAAATGAGAATACACTTTAATTTCAAAATGTTGTCTAGATTCAGGCCAGGTGCTAACAATACACCAATCAGCTTTAGCTACATCTGAACTCAGTTTGCCATTGCGCACAGCATGTCATTGTTGTTACTTAAAACAAAAGCATTCACTTGAAATTAAATCTATAATTTAGCTTTTTCATTACTTCAGTTTCTATTTCTAGTCCTATCCTCACCATCTAGCCCCAATTCACATCATTAAATGTGTGTACAATTTCTAATGTGCTTCTTCTATGCAGTCAAGTATGTAACTCACACTCTTCTAGGACTGAAGAGCGTTACATTCTGCCTCAGTGTTTTCTGGGCTCGTAAGTATAAAGAGATGTAACTGTGATGGAAGCATAGTATCTACTACTTACATGAGAATGTGGTTTTATGGAAGTTTGTTGGGGATAACAGCCTCGCTCTTCTCGAGACTTATCAACTGGATGTATTCTAGAGAGGCATTATAAAGAAAGTATGATAGGGAGAAGGTTACGTGCCCTACACAGTATACAGAGAAAATTTTTGTGCACCACCCTGGGCTCAATAGAAGTGAAAACTGCTGAGGGGTGGGGGGGGGGAGGGTAAGGAGAGTTGGCAGTGGGAGGGTCTGCCTATGCCACACAAACCTGCTTAAGGATAGTCGGAAGATGGATGTCTCCAAGTCTGTAACCCGTTCTCCTGCTGGCAGGGATGCTCCAGCCAAGGGCAAGCAAATATAGAGGGTGGCACTGTTCCAGGAAGCACCCCACTCCAAAATATTGATTAAAAAAAGACAGGCTAAGCAAAGAGAGCCACAGAGCAAGAATAGGGCTTGCAGGACTCACTCCCCATACCCATGGACATATCCTGGAGTCTTCAGAGAACCTGAGTGAGTTGCAAACCCCCGTGCCCTGATCAGAAGGGCTTATGCTTCTTATGTGTCTAAGTCACAGAAAAGAGAACAAGAAAGGGTCAAACTCAAAGGAATATAAGCTTATACAATGCCAACCACAACTAAAAAGAAAGGTCAGAACTAGAGTCCACTGGATCACCAGACTTCAGGGGAATAGAAAGACTAGTTTCCACAACTAGCTTCACTATGTGATCTGACTAAATAACTTTTTCTTCAGTTCTGCCCTTGATTTTTCCCTTGAAGAAGGATCAATCTCTGCTCTTTGACATCCAGGAATGACACTGTCTGGGGCAGCATGTGTAATAATTAAGGGGAGAGGACCACAGCAGAGCCAAGCCATTTCCAACTTAAGTTTCCACACAGGGTCCCATCATGTTCTAAAAAGATTAAAGTATGAGTTGAATTTATCAACATTTCAATAAAATCTTAGTATCTTAAACTTCAGGATAAATGGTTCTTTATTCCACAAAAATGAGATTTGGGGAACTCTATGTACCAAGAACAGAGAAATAATTCAGAAATAAGCAAAAATTACAGGTTAACTGTTCTGCTGCCACATAATTGGATTTCTCGGTGGGAGCATCATAAATTCAGTTTCCTTTATTTAAGTCCAAATACATGGACTCTTAAAGCAACTTGCAGAGAAGCAGAGTTCTATCTTGCTATCAGATCTCAACTTGGGACGATGCACTCTAGAGAAAATCCACTCCCCCCGCTCAAAAAAAAAAACAGATATGGACTTTTCCTTAAAGTTCATTATAAGTGGATTTTACTACATAGCAAGGAAGTTCTACTTAAAGAGCAACTTCCAATTGGGTTCATGAAAATAATTCACTGCTGTCTTCCTTGCAACTGAATTATAATGGTTGTACCAATCCTGACCTGTTTCCCTCAGATTCATTCCTCTCCTACCTGGGCTGAGTTTTCTATCTCATTGGGTCAAGCTGCTTCCTAGGATCCCCTATCAGCTGGGATCCAGCAGGGCTCCACCAATGGGAGACACTTCAGGAAAGTAAGTGGCCAGGAGTGGGGTTGGGATGGAAGGAAAGATTTTTTTTTTCCTTCTTATTAGATTTATTTAATTGTATTTGACACCAATTTGTAGTGCCTAGGGAGTTCCCACCACCATTCACCCATGCACCATCACCTCAGTCCCTTGTGCTCTTTTTGCCCTCATCCCCATCTTTGCCCAAAAAGAAGATAAACAATAAATACACGGGGAAAAAAAAAAGGATGGAAGGAAAGAACAAGCAGGAGTATTTCTTTGTATTCTGCCCACCTCAAGAGACTTCTTTGGCAGACTGCATCTCCTCTGTGTCTCTTGCTCTTACAAAAAAGTGCCTCGATGGTTCCAGACACTAAATTTCAGTAAAAGTTTTCTTCTTGTTGTTTTTCTAGCCTAAAAGTAATAGTGGCTTTCTGCCATTGCTAACCTCTGGTTTATCTTCTAAACTATCCATCACCTGTTTAACTGTGTCTCTATAGTTAAGTCACTCAACTGTAAAAACTCAAGTTAGTTTTGTTTCATGGTTAGATTTTGTCTAATACAATAAGTAATTTTTAAAACAAGCAACAAACTTCCATGAATCATAAAAACAAAATTCAATCCCATAACAGATCTGGAAAGAAACCATAGTCTTCAGATTCTCCAGTTGTTGCTCTGCTCTCCACAGTACACATACAAATTAATATTTCTAGGATCCTTTCACTCGTCCACTGTGTGTTTGTGCACCTGTCTTGATTATTCAGGTGAAGTGTGTTGTAGTGGAAATACTGCACAGTGTGAGTCAGGGTCCCCTGTCTTAATTCCACCACTCTCTATTGGTATGACCTTGGTAAGATCTTAGGGTCTATATTTTATTCATCTGAAAGTAAGAGATTGAAGTTGTTTCCTTTGGCAATCTTTTCCTGTTCTGAAACTTTGTGATTCTAAGTTCATAGATGAATTCTGCATATATGCATGCCTCTAGGCACATGATTATTCTTAGATACAGGCACACCTGCTGAATTTGCATCTCATCAGAGAGACATGTCTACAACCTATGCTCAAATATAACCCAAAGAATTTTTCTGCCAACTTTCTTTATGTCAGTATGAACTTAGTATATGAACATGTTTTAGATCTAAATACAGTGCGAGTTTATTTACTTATTATGATGATGATCTGATTAGCATATCTAAGAGAACACAAGGTTTCTTGTTCTAAGGTAGATGGTTTCAAAAAGGCTACCACATGTGATCTTGCCACACTCCATTAAATGACAGACTCTATTTTCCCTCTCTTTGGACCTGAGCTGGTCCTTTGATCTATTTTGACTTACAAAAATGCCATTGTGTAGTTTCTGAAATCTTAAGAACCTGCAGCTTTCATCTTTACTTCTTGAGATGCCCCTGCTTGGAACCCAGCCACCATGTTGTGAGGAAGCTCAAGCAACCATGCAAAGAAGGCCAGGTGGAGGAAAACCAAGCCCCCTGCCAAAAGCTCTAGCTGAATTCTCAGCCAGCAGCCAATACCAACTGCCAACCCCACATATGAGGATATTTTTAGATTTCTCAGCCATCTCAGTTCTCTGATAACACACAAAGCACACAGAAATTCAAAAAAATAAAAATCACTGTTGCTTTAAGCCATTAAATTTTGGGAAAGTTTGCTAGGAAGGAATTTCTACCCTCTAAACAAAGAGTTTAATGTTGGAGCAGAACTCCATATCCAAATATATCAAGTTAATTCTCCATCTACCTGCTCCTCATTCATTCAAGTGAATATTTATTGAATATCTACTCTGCTGGATGCTGATGATACAAAGGAAACCAAATGTAGACATGTCCCTGCCCTGATGGACATTATTATCCATCTCCATGGGGAGACACACATTAACAGAGAAATACAATTACATGTCAAATTATAACAGGGACAGAACTGACAAATTATACTGTCAAGAACTGACACAAGGCATTCTGGGGACCCCTGAGAACTGACTTCATCAGGGAGGTGAGAGAGGGAAGTGATGACTAAATTTAAGACTCAGGGGGCCTCTCTGGTGGTTGGGGGTTAAGTGTCAGTGCTATCACCATTGTGGTTTGAGTTTGATCCCTAGTCAGGGAGCTAAACCACATATGGCAGCACACCTCTCCTATCTTGTCTGCTGTTCCCCTTAGTAGTATATTTCAGTAAATCCAACTGTTTTGCTCCCCACTCTGGTTCTGGTGAATCCTCTCATCACCACCACCCCACCCCACAACTCTGGATTATACCCCAGTTCTTCTACACAAAAATAATAGTAATAATAATAATACTCAGGGAAGATTAAAAGTTAGCTAGGCAGAGGGGAAAACAAGAGTTCTCTGCATAGAGGGCCCAGAGTGTACAAAGCACCCATGGCAGGAAGGAGGGTGGTATGTTCAAGATCAGTGTCCAGAGCTAAGATATCATGGCCCAAGATAAAATGAGTCTGTAAGCTGGTAGGGTCTAGGCCTTAAAGTTCTTTATAGTCCTTGTAAGGGCAGCCTTAACAAGGAGAGGTTAACAAATTAATCCCCCTCTGATCAGATTGTCTCCTCAAACTCCAGTGGGGAGAAAATGGGAGGAACCCCAGTGAGAGTAGCCTGAAGTACTCTACTACACAAACTGTATGTGTAGTGACACTACAGGTATTTCAATACTAAAATACATGGGCAATTGGTTCACACCCTTGCTACATTTCTCTTTCTTATTAGTCTGTATCTCTCTCCATAACAAGATTATAAAATATCTTGGGTGCAGGGACTATGTCTCATTCATGATTTCATTCCACCTTTTCCATAGTATGTAGCACAGTGTTGGGCACACAGCAAATGCTTAATAAGTTTCAAAGAAAATTAAACCATAAATAAATAAAAATCATTTTAAAAAACCATAATCCATCCATAAGTAGTGTCTCTGAAGTCATCTCCTGATAAAAAATTCTTTATCTTTACTTGGAAAATCATTTGAAAGACAGTGACACTTTAGGAAAGTCTTGCTATAAAACATAATACCTTTCTAATTTTAGCTAAGTTTTCAACCTCAATGAAGACTAAGAAAAGCCCATCATATTTCCAGAGGATATCTTTGTGTATACTTTGAAGATCATTACTAGGTCATCCCTAGCTTTTTCTCCTTTTGGTGGCAAAATACTTAATCTTTCTTACCTTTCTTCAAAGAAAGGATTTAGTCCTTGGATTCATTCCAAAACCTCTATCCCCTCTAAATTGTGAAAGCCAGCCATCTAGTAGACCAGGAAACAAGGTCAAATATGCCTAAGGGACTTTCTTAATAGTTCTCAGGATAGAGGCAGACTCTTTTTCTGAATTTGCTTGCTTTCAGGCTCATATGAATGTGTGCATGCACACACACAAAGACTGAAACCTTGTACCAGTTCAAAGAATGAAGATTAGGTGAGATTGCTAAATGCCTTCAGTCTTCACTACTACCCATCTAATTTGATATGCCAGATTTCCTTTATTGAAGGATTTTCTTCCATATATTTGTAAATGATATCACAGAGAAATGAAAGGCACTATTTTTAAAATTTTAATTTAAAACTTTTTTTGAAAATGAAGACAAAATGTCCACAAGAATACACAGCCTTGGGCCTCCCTGGTGGTACAGCGGATTGAGTACCACAATGTGAAGCATCCACAGCACAGCAGTGCGAGTTCAATCCCCGGCCCAGAAGATGGCCCACCTCTCTTGCCTCGCCCGCTGCTCCCCTTGGCAGTGCATTTCAGTCCATCTGTCTGTTCTGCTCCCCGTTCTATCTCTGGTGGGTCTTCTCACCCCCACCCACACCTCTGGCCTGTTCCCCAGCCCTTGTACACACAGATTAAAAAAAAAAATCTTAAAACAAAAAAGAAAAAAATAAAAAAACTTTTTTTGAGTTAATGTTGCTTCATATTGTTACACTATTTCTATTGGTATCCCCATGTGAGAAGGCATCATACAGACTGCGAACTATTACCAAGAAATTCCATCAATCCAATGTATCAAAAACAATAAATCACTGATTATTACACAAATGAGATTTTATTAACATAAATGGCTATTGTGCTTCTTAATTTTATTTTGCCATTTGGGTGAAAACACTTCAATTTTACTTTAAAAGATATTGTTAAATACCTTGCAATCATTTTTTTAATCTCTTGTCAAAGAAAGAAAATTTCCTCAGTTATTTTTATTGTAGCTCTTCTTTAAAAAGTCTATACTATGCCATAGAAATGAGATCACACAAAGGATGGCTACTGAAAAGTATTCTCAAAATTTTTGTATTTTTTTGCTGCAGAAAAATAGAAAGATTGTGTAAATAATATAATTACACTGGATTTAAATTAGAGCATTTTATTAAACAAAAAAATCTCAGTTTCAAGAAAACTTATAAATATGTATTGTATTAGCTTAAATTACTTCCAAAGTTAGTATGCAATGCTTTTTATAATTTTAAACCAACACATAGCACACCTAACAAGAATGTATACATGTATTACCTAATTTTTTACATAAAGGCATAAAAGAATAAGAATATGATCATCAGTATTTATTGTTTTGTTGTGTTTAAAGAATAAAGTATTAGGAAAGTAGTTGTGTACATGAACTCCACAGTTTTAGTCAAACAGCTCATAGCTGTATAATTAGTATTTCTAAGAATTTGCAACAATAACACACTAAAAAAATAGGAACCTACAAATAAACATCATTAGGATCTCAAACAGTTGCATAACTCAAAAATTTTTAAAGATTAATGCCTTTGCCTTATCAAGTACATAAATAATCTGAGCAAGGCACAGGGGATTGAATGCACCTTTAGAATCAATCAAAGACAAACTGATTTAATACATATGTTTAGTGCTCCCTGAATTAAAAGTAGTAATAACTTTTGTTTTTGTAGTAAATTCTACAGAATAGTCTAAATATACTTTAGGGACCTCTTAGGAGAGGAATGAGTCCAATTTTCAGTCTAATGTCCGTTCATCATTGGTAATCACTAAAAAAACGCACCGCAACTGCCACCATAGGTTAAAAAAACATTACACAATGCTCTGAATGACCTATAGGGAAAGAACTTCCCAAGGTCACTCCAGTAGTCCACAGCGGAGACTGGAATAAATGCATCTTGATGTGATGACCAAAGTCCTCCCAGGTCACAAAGAACACACACACCTAGACAGTTTCTATTACAAAGAGAGATCAAGGTGACTCACTTTTGCATGATCTCTCCAGCACCTAACAGTTAGGTAGAAGTGATTTCATTTACAGCACACTGACAGTACGAAAATTAAGGACCAATTTCCTGTGTCAAGGTGGAAAGCACCTAAGTATTCAGTGTAACCACGACTTTAAAGACACTATAAGCACTAGAACCACGCAGAAGAAAACAACTACTAAGAAAACATTAAGTGTAGTATCTCCCAGACCCCGGAACTGAGTGCCAGACTTCCCTTATTTGGATTTAACCAGATCCCGCAGTCTTTGCCTAATTAAGTGAAGCACAGTAGAGGTCCCAAAACGACAGCAAACTTTCTGCTCAAAGTATCTTTCTTTAGACCAGAGCTCAGAGATCTCTCCTGAGACCCGAACGAAAAATATTCAAACTAGGACAAAATAGAATAGATTCCTAACACTCAGTCCAGGTGCCGGAATCCAGGGATCTGGACACTCAAAGTAATGTTACACCTTAAAGACGTTTTCCCCACACACCAAAGGTACAACCAGAAATATTTCCAGCACTTAAATTCATTGTCCCTAATCTAAATCAGGTCCTCGCCGACTCGCGTCCACAAACACAAACTAACTTCTGAGAACTGAGCGGCGATCCCTGGACCGGAAGACTTCAGGAGTAGAGGACAGTGGGAAAAGGACAGTGCAGAAGTATCCGCTCCAGGCCGGGAAAAGTAGCGCGCAGGAACCCGACTGGCAGCTCCCGCACATGGGGGCTCCGCTCCCGACCCCCGCACAGAGCTCAGCCTCCTCCCCAGTCCGTTCCCCCCCTCTCCCCACGCCCTCCTCCTACCTGTCTGAGGATGAAGCTGGTCGAAGTGGTACTGCCATCGGATCTTTTCAACCTGCTCCTCCGGGTTGTGGTGCCTCGGGCCACCTGGACTCAACACACGGGATCAGAGAGAAGCCGGTGAGGATCGCAGCGTGGACCTGGGCAAACACCCCCGGCTGGAGTCCATCTCCCCAGGGTCTCCGACAGCCCGCACCCAAGTCTCCTCTGCGGTTCCTAGATACACCCCCGATTCCCACCCACCCACTCCAAGCCTCGACGGCTCAAAATAAGCCCGAGAAAAGCAGCCCGCAAGCACCCACCACATCCATTAACAAAGACTCTCAGGGTGCGGGGTCCGAGTCCCCGGCATCGGCTTGGGAGGCTGCGGGCTCCGGAGAGGGAGCGCGGAGACCCGACGAGGTGAGGAGGAGGAGTGGGAGGAGGAGGAGGAGGAGGTGGAGAAAGAGAAGGAGGAGGATGAGGAGGAGGAGGGGGAGGAGGAGGAGGAAAAGAAGAAGGAGGAGAAAGAGGAGGAGCGGGAGGAAAAAGGGACGCGGAGCAGGGGTGGGGGAGCGGGGCCGCCGACTACCCGGACCGGGGGCCCCGCGCGCGCCGGGCACAGAGGCGGGGCGCCCTCGGGCGGCTGAGGAAGGGGGAAGGGGAGGGGGCGGTACCTGCGAGGTGGGGGAGTGCTGCCCGTCAGCCGTCCCGTTTTTGGCGTAGGAGGACGACATGGTTCACAGCCGCATGGCCCACCCGAGCGCTGTGGGTGGAGGGCGGGAGGCCCCCGAGACTCGGAAGCGGGAGGAGGGGAAGGCGGCAGGACTTCCCCACCCGGCTCCCGGACCCGCTCCGGCTCCCGGGCTCCCTGCCCGCACTTCTGAGAGCGCGACACCTTAAAGGGACCGAGGCGCGGCTTCCGCGCCCTCAGAGGGATCCCAGGCAGCAGCCCCCGCAGGCGAAGGTCCCTCGGAGGGGGCTTCTCCGGATCTCGCCTACCAGAGCCGACTGGGAGAAGAGCTCTCCCACCTATCGAGCGCCTTACATCAGAGCTTTCCAGAGGATGAAGGGAGGGGGAAAGCTGGGGTGGGGGTGGGAGGATTAAAATAGTCTGCACAGTTTAAAATGAGACAAAGGTGGCACGGTTCATGAATCAGGACTTGGGGAGGGACTCTGGTGCAGTGTGGCAGGGAGTGGGAAGAGCGGGTGAGGGTGTGCGTGTGTGTGTTGCACTGGAATTTAAAAGAGCTAGAGCTGCACCTTCCTTCGGAGACTTCGCTTATCAGTCTTCTGTGTGTGTGTGCACGCGCGCGTGTGTTCGCGCCCGCACATTGCATTAGAATTTAAAAGAGCTAGAATCGAACCTTCCTTCCGAGACTTCACTTACCAGCCTACTGTGGAGAGGCGTGGGTTTTTGTGCTTTGTTTTCTGTCCGTATTTTTATATTGTTTTGTCAACTCTAGTCTCAGAAACATACATCCAGGCAGCAGCGGGAAATCCTGCCAGTCTAGGTCTGAAGGGAGATGCAGCCCCGCAGGAGACCAGCATGTCCTAAGGAGTTTTGAAGGTCATGTTAGACCTGCTAAAAAGCAAAAGTTGGCCACGTGCCTCCCATTTCTACCCGGATAGCAGTTTCCAAGGGAGGGAACTCGTTTTTGAAACCACACATTCATAATCTTTGCCTTGTTGCAATACTTGGTTTCCTCCTGCGAACACATACAAGAGATTAAATTGCAACCAAATTAAAAGCGAGGAATTGTGGAGTGGAGGATGGTGGAGAGGAGGATATTGAAGTAATTAGAAGAGAGAAGAAAAGTATCTGCAAATTAAAAAATAGAGACCCTTGTTTGACTTATGAGAACTCCATCATTAAAATATTCACATATCTTAAATACTAAATCAGGCCCTGTCACCTTGCATTCTAGGATTTTTGATGGAAACTGCCCAGTTTGGTTTAATCAACTAATTGCCATTATTGAACTCCTGATTATAATTTACTGTACACTAGACACTTCGCTTCCTTTCTACACCTTTCACTTAATCCAGACTTTTATTTTTTTCTAACAGTCTCATAACTAGTCTCCTTGTTTCCAGTCTCCTTAACTGCGTGCATGCACACACACATCCACATACACACATCATTCCCTCTACACACTACAAGCAAAGCTATTTTCCTAAAATCTTTTTGCCCAAGTCACTCTTTTCTATAAAGTACTCATTAATCTCAGCAACCCACAAAATACAGTCCAAATTCCATGGCCCAACAACCGAATCCTCCTTCTTTCCCCTGCTTTTCTGCTCACCACCTCATTTCTCCAACTTGATTTCTCCGTACAGGTGTTCCAGAAAATAGGCAGGTCTACTCATTCTTGTTCAACCATACCAAATACAATCTCACTTTAGCATCTCTGCCCTAGAATACACCCTTCCCCCAGTTCACACACACTGCTGAATCCTAACTCTGCCTCCACACCTACCTCAGCTCTCTCTTTCTCCATAGAAATCCTCCCTGAGGGCCTCTCTGGTGGCGCAATGGGTTAAGCAACACACTATGAAGCAAACCACAGCCACTGCAGCATGAGTTTGGTCCCTGCTGCTGGCCAGGGAGGGGACCCACATGGTGCAGCAGACCTCTCCTGCTGTGCCCACTGCTCCCCTCAGCAGTGTACTTCCCTTGATCTGCCTGTTCTGCTCCCCTGCTCTCTGTGGTGAATCCTCTCACCCCCCCCACACACACCTCTGGCCTGTACCCCAGTGCTTATATGCATAAATAAATCTTTTAAAAAAAAAAATAAATAAATCATCCCTGAATGCTCTAGTCCCAGAAAATTTCTCCTGCCCTTAGTATAGGCTGCCTTAATTTATTGGTTCACTCTTTTGTGAAATTTTCCTAATTTCCAAAATAGCTTTTTAGCTTCTATTCTTATATCTTACATATAGTTAATATTTCATAAAGTTGTGGCTAATGGCTTATCTGCCAGTGCAGAACTCCCTGCTTTAGTTACCATCAACTCAATCCATTTTTAGTTCTGAGCCATTTTCATAATTGATATTTAATTAATATACAGAAAATGAATTATGTGGGCACTGTAACTTGCAATTTTTGGTTTTCTACTACTTTATATTGAAGAGCTGGGGTACAGGCCAGAGGTGTGGGAGGTGAGAGGATTCACCAGATAGAGTGGGGGGGAGAACAGGCAGATGAACTGAAACACACTGCTGAGGGGAGCAGCCAGCAAGGCAGGAGAGGTCTGCTGCGCCATGTGGTCCCCTTCCCTGGCAGGGATCTAACTTGTGCTGCAGTGGCTGCGGTTTGCTGCATAGTGCGTTGCTTAACCCACTATGCCATTAGGGAGGCCCTGATGTTGAATTTTTCAACGAAGAAACTACAGTGTCATAATAGTAAGGAACTCTGTGTACCCATCCCATAGCAGAATCTGTGAAAATTTGAAATATACGCAATTAATAAAGCTACTTAGTTCTTTGGAATTGGTTCTAAGGCTCAGCAAATGAATAAAAAAAGCCTTATTCAAGAAAATTTACTAAAACTCAGTAAGAAAAGTAAGTCTGTGGTATTTAACAGACTTCCTGCTTATATCCAGCTCAGCAAGAAGGAAACTCCTCTCCAAACTGGTGCAGCCAAGGACTCAAGGCTCCCTCTCCCCTCAGCTCCCAACTGAAGGGCTATCTGAGAAAGAGAAAACATCAGTATTTATGATCCTGCCCCACCCCCATACCTATCATTGAGGTTATATTTTCATAAAATACAGTAGAAATGTGGGAGCTTCCTTCTTTAGCCTAGACCCCACTTACTGGATGGAGGATCCTTGGGCAGAGCAGATAATGATACTCTGGCTGCTCCTGGAGTAGCAAGCTAGGAAACCTGAGACTAATGCCCTTACAACCAAGCACTCAGCTTCTAAAGTTGAGGGGAGGGAGAGGGGAGTATCACTAAGAGAGAGCTGCACCATTATCTCTGCCCCTAGCACCAAAACTCAAAAGAAAGAATTTGGACCCTTTCCTCATATCACATTCAAAAGACCAAAAACCAAAATGAGAGCAAAATGTTAAGCTTAGATAAAAGCGGAAGGGTAAATCACATGACCTTGGATTTGGCTATGGATTTTTTGATATGACACTGAAAACACAAGCAACAAAAAGAAAAAATAAATTGGACTTCAACAAAATAAAAAACTTATACTTCAAAGAGCACTATCAAGAAAGTGAAAAGAGGGCCTCCCTGGTGGTACAGAGGTTAAAGTCTCAGCACTATCAAGCTAACGCCAGCCACTGCAGCATGGTGTTTGTTACTCAGACAGGCAGACCTCTCCTGTCATAATTCTCCTGTGTAGGCTGCTACTCCCCTCAGCAGTGTAAAATCAGCTACTCAGATTTCAGTAAATCTCCCTGTTCTGCTCCCCACTTTGTCTCTGGTGAATTCTTTCACTTCCTCAGCAACCCCTGCCCTGCACCTCTGGCCTAGATCCCAGTTCTTGTATGCATAAATAAATAAAATAAATCTTTTTTAAAAAAAAGATAAATGCAAACTTAGGAAAAAAGCCATAATATGGGAGAATGCGCCCTTCGATAGCTCAGCTGGTAGAGCGGAGAACTGTAGACATAATATGGGAGAAAATACTTGCAAACCATATATCTGTTAAGGGATTCATAACTATAACTCATTAAGAAAAAGTTAAGTAACCCAATTTTTTTTTAATTTGAAAATAGTATGTTTTATTTTTGTTTTTTTTTAAAGATTTATTTATTCATATAAGAACTGGGGTACAGGCCAGAAGTGCAGGGGGTGAGAGGATCCACCAGAGTCAGAATGGGGAGCAGAACAGGCAGAATGACTGAAATACACTACTGAGGGGAGCAGCAGGTGAGACAGGAGAGGTCTGCTGCACCATGTGGGTCACCTCTCTGGCCAGCGGCAGGAATCGAACTCATGCTGCAGTGGCTGCATTTTGCTTCATAGTGCGTTTCTTAACCCTCTGCGCCACCAGGGGAGGGCCCCTGAAAATAGCATGTTTTATTTTTAATTGTAAGAAGTCTTTTTTACTCAGCTAAAACATGGTAAGAAAAAACAACAACAAAGTTTAAATAAAAATAAAAGCCCTACTTGAAAGACTCTTTTTCTGTTCCTAGTGATTGAATTAGGGAAACTGCTCAAATTCATTTCTTTTTTTTTATTAATATAAATTTTTTTAATTTACATATATTTGACATCAATTGTAATCCCCATGTATTCCCCATCACCATCTCACCAGTGCACCATCACCTCAGTTCCCCGTGCTCCCATCTGTCCTCAACCCCTCCCCTCTTCCCTCCCCACCAAGTGTCCCCAGTCTGTCCTTGTCTTTTCATTTTTGGTTTTTGTGTCTTTATTATTGTTATTGTTATTATTGTTGTTCTTATTCCTTTCCTTGATCCTTATTTGGTTCCCTTATATTCCTCCTAAGGGAGGAACCATCTGGTAGTTTTCTTTTGCCTTCTGACTTACTTCG
>JAGFMF010011870.1:5021525-5050750 GCA_019455555.1 Galemys pyrenaicus
GCTCTTTCGGATCAGTGTTTTTGTGTCTTTTGGGTAGACCCCTAGGAGTGGGATTGCCGGATCATATGGTAGTTCCATTTCTAGTAGACTGAGGAACCTTAGGGATCCATATTTAAGCCTCGACATGGGTAACCATCTCAGTATTGGTAGCAAAGCTAAGAGCAGAACCCTTCTGACCTCGATGAAATTATGAATGGGCACAATTCTAGATTTTATCTTAGTAGTAAATGATAGCATTATTATCACAAAGAGAAGGGTTTATGTATTCTCCTTCTGTGAAAATTTAATATATGTAAATATAAAATTAACATAGCTCCCAAAAACTTACCTTAAATATGGAGTTTGAACAGGCTGTGTTGGCAATGAGGAATTCACATTTGGAGGCAAAGATCTCAGTGGACCAATGTGATCGGATCCTAGGCTATAGCTTTGGGCAACATTAACTTGGTGAATGCTTTGACCCATATAATTTCCGCCATGTGATTGAACTGGGTATGTCTGTTAACCCAAGAGAGAAAGTTGACTCACTAATCTCCCAAAATTTGCTTAACAATATATTTAAAAACTTTAAAAGACTGAAGTGAGACAAAATGTTACACATTTCTTTGGGGAGAAATCTGATTCCATCAATCTAATCATCCTAGTATTAAAAGTGGAGAACTGCCAAATCTGTGGAAATTTATGATTTACTGGGTTGTTCTTTTATTTCAGAGGAGTGGTAGGAAGAAAAGAGGTGTACTTTTAAGTAGCTGGTTAGAAACTGATCCAGGTTTCCTATTACTTCACAACATGTCTGGTTGTAGAACCACAGAAGACTATACTCTCTCTTGAAGAGAGTAGCCCATCATTGCTTCAAGTGACCATCAGAACTATGACCTTCCCCATCATAGGATGACTTAGTCAACTCCTAAGAATTAACTTAGGAGAGTAAGTTGAAGAATAAATGGTATCAGGACAATGTACAGGCCTTCAATGGCAATGTTGCTTTTATTTCTTGTCATTAGGACAAATAGGACAAATAATTGTGAGTAAAGAAGATGTACTCTTAGGAACTAGCAAAATAGTTTAAATTGCTTTGGATGTCTTTATGTAACTTATCTTAAGTTCAAGGTAACCTCTCCTTAAAGGGAGCATTCACAGTGATGTATGGTTAAGTCTTCACTTAACATCACCCAGTTTCTTGGAAACAGCGACTTTTAGCAAAATGTTGTATAATTAGAGCAGGTCCTTGAATAATATCATTTTCTTTAATGTTGGTAAGGAATTTTTTCTTACCAATGTCATAACAGAATGATGCTATTCAAGGACCTGCTGCATGTTTAGTAAATAACATATAGTAACTATAATCACTCTAGTTTTACACTACTTTTTAAAAAATATTTTTATTTATTTATGCATACAAGAACTGGGGTATAGGTCAGAGATGCAGGGGGTGAGAAGATTCACCAGAGAAAGAGTGGAAGCAGAACAGGTGGATCTACTGAATCACACTGCTGAGGGCATAACAGCGGGAGACAGGAAAGGTATGCTTTTTGTTGGTTAGCTCACTGGCAGGGGATCAAATTCATGCCTCAGTGACTGATAATAGCTTGATAATGCTGACTTTAACCCTGTACCACCAGGGAGGCCTGTACATTAGATTATTTTTAAAGCAAGACCATGGACATGAAAACTTGGAATCCTAGAAATGCCAAAACAACTATGTTAAGTGCAATCTTAAGCTATCTTTGGCAGAAAAGTAACAACCTAGTGAATGACATTCAATTCAGATTGTGCATGTGGGCCTCTTTTGCACGTCAGGATTCCTGAATATTCAACTTCTCTCAGCATTTTTTTCTTCAAATTAGAATAGGAACTTCTGAATATTTCAAATGCTATTATACATTAATAGTTTAGAAAGAAGTTATGTGGAGAATTTAACCAACAGAGATAACTTTTAAAGAAATGAGTTGAGCAATTTGAGCAAACACAAATTTTAAGTAGTATGTAGTATGCAGCTAAACACAAAAAACTGAAATAGGATGACAACCCTTTACAGACACATACAGCAGCAAATATACAATTCTATCACACAATGGTGCATTTTAATTTTGTTCCACTTTCACAAAAGCAGCAAGTGACTCCTCATAAACAGAAGCAATAATGAATAAACTCCAGCTGTCTTCTGCACCCAGAAATTCTTTTTACCTTCATATGTAATGACTCTTTCACCATTTTCAAAAGTTCAGGTCATGGCATATTTGATAAATGCATCTTGTTTGATGTGACAGTTACCATAGAAACTATTCTTTTTTAACTTACCAATTATGTTGTGTCAAACCATCTAGATTATGCACCCACATTCTATCTTTTCCCCTTGATGTCTCCTTCACACACTCCTTTACATACCAGTTTTCATAAATTAACATGAATTTTGTTCATCCAAGCTCATTCTGAATTCAACTGCTAACTGAATACTGGGTACTGATAAACATTAAGTATTCATCTCAACTGGGAAACACAGAAAAGGTGTCAAGTCCTGGAAAAGATGCTCTTTATATAAAAGACTGACAGAATACACATCCAGTAAGCCTGCATCATATCCTTGTCATGCATGAACTTTTAACAATTGAAGTCATGCAACTAAGAAAAGAAAATATAAAGCATGATCTGACAAAGACATTCATTATATAAGTCTTTTAGTAGTCACATAAGTCAAAGACAGAAAATTTGAAAGAAATGTTAACTCCTCCTTGTTGAGCAAGAGGAACCTCATCTGTAGGGTTTCTGATATGTAAGACAATGTTCTAAATCAAAGGATTTACATTTACATAAAAAATTATGCTTTATACCCACAAACTTATATGAAGAACTGGAAAAATACAACTGTGTAAAATATCAGTATCTAATTAGTTCTGGTGAACACTATCTTGTCACTACTTTTTGACTATCAAAGATGAGTTTTATCATTTTCTTCATTGGCTACAGACACTTTAATGCTATACATTGAATACAACGTCTTTTTTTTTTTTTAAATTAATTTAAAAAATGCTCTCAAAAGACATGCTTACCTGAACTGGAATCCCAGCTGAAGAATGAGAATAATGAGCTGCAGGGTGAAGTTTTGAATAGGCTGGATATAGTGGTGCTTCATTTACCAATTTGTTGTATAGTTCCAAAGCTTCCAGGACTTTTACATTCAACTCAGACAATTCTGAATGCTTCCTGATACAGAAGAAAAGCACTTTAATACTCTTTAAAGTTTTCATGCATGTATTAAGCAATATAAATTATTTTTAAATAGTCTATTTCTATTCATGTTTTAAAAGATTCTTTACACTGAATGAATATTCACAAAGAGAAAATGGGAGGAGGAATTATTTAATTCTTTTAATAACTAGACTGAAATGACTTCATAGTATTAGGGAAGACCTTTCACAGCTTCTGCAGTGGCATAGGAGTTAAGTTGTAGCACTATGAAGCTATGGGCAACCACTATCCCCAGCCAGGTAGCTAACTCACATGGCACAGCAGACCTCTCCTGTCTAGCCTGCTGCTCCTCTCAGCAGTGTATTTTTTTTTTTAAAGATTTATTTATTTATGCATACAAGATCTGGGGTACAGGCCAGAATCCAGGGTGGTGAGAGGATTCACCAGAGACAGAGTGGGGGGCAGAACAGGCAGACTGACTAAAACACACTGGTGAGTGGAGCAGCGGGTGAAGCAGGAGAGGTCTGCTACACCATGTGGGTTCCTTCTCTGGCCAGAGGCAGGGATCAAACTTGTGCCGCAAAGGCTGTAGTTTGCTCCTTAGTGCGTTGCTTAACCCACTCAGCAGTGTATTTTAAGTCAATCTGCCTATTCTGATCCCCTCTCTGTCCCTGGTGAATCCTTCCGCTCTCTGCACCTTTGGCCTGTACCCCAGTTCTTACATACATAAATAAATAAATATTAAATATATAATCAATTCATAATTTTGGATCTACAGAGTTTTGTTTTATACCTGAGAGGTTTCTGTTGAGAATTCAATTAAAAAGAAAAATAATTTCTCAATTTAGAAAGAGTCAAACCTTTAAAAATCTCAGAAGAAACTACTCAAGGCCCAGAGCCAGTTAGAATTACAATATGACTGAATAAAAAACACATTTAAACACACACACAAAAGAACATATCTTCATTTGCTTATATTCATAAAAGGAGCAATTGAAAAAAAATTATCCTTGAAAATGCAAATAAAACAGCATGTATATAAATTAGCCGCCACTGCTCTTGTTTGGTTTCTTTTGAAAAAATTAGTGAAATCAGTTACCTTATTGTTTAATGACAAATCCAAATATAAACATTTTCAAATTTACCCAAGGAAGTCTAGGACAAATATTTTTAACTGATACAATTTTACTGTTGCCTGGGAATAATAAAGAACTCACTCTGCAACTGACAAGCTATCGGGTTGTCAGAAAAGTTATGACACATTAATATGTCACAACTTTTCTGACAATCCAATAATACAAGTTAAATGGTCATTTTATCTGGTCTAAAGCACCACAATCCTGCTCATTAAATGTTGGGGTTTTTTTACACATATATAGAGGCAAAAGAGACAGAGGAAGGCAGACATAGGAATACCAAATAACTGGAACTGAATCTAAGCAAGACTTGTCACCTTTCCTCTACTAGAATCTGCTATAATGAAACAACAACGTTTATTTTCTCTTTTAATTTGTGACTGTGTAGAGCAGGTTGAATTATTTTCAGAAGCATCAGCTGCAAACCACACAGGAAGCTTCAGGAATTAGTGTCCATGCTAACAAACGCGTGACTAAGAATTAATGATAGGGATCTGGTCTACATAACCCAATATACTGATGAAATATCAGAACTCAGTACAAAGGCATGATGAATGAGTTTGAAATCATCTTCAAAGAGCTGAGACATAATTCCAGAACAATAACAAATTTTCACTGAACTGTGTCCAACTCTATAAAGAAGCACAAAACTCTAGAAAGAAGCACAAAAACATGAAAACAGCAAATGACATTAACAGCATATAATTGAAACCAAAATTATATGAAACAGGTGAGAAATAGGAAAGCTTAGAGAAGATTAGTTTGGCAGATAGCAGACTTTATTGGAGAACTTATGCTGGCACCTGAGAAGGATGGAAGACCAAGGAGAAAAGGAAGACTGAGGTCAATGGGACGTATGGATTAAGGCAGGCAAAAGCAACAAGCAAGGAATACTGAGAAAGAAAAGAGCAGCTTGACTGAGGTGCTACTAAGTGATTTTTTTTTCTTTAGAGAATAATAGGTAATAAAATTAGAATAGCCTGGAAAACAGTTAAGTTCAGACTTGGATTTCTCATCAACACATCTGTTTATACTTTTTGGGAGTCAATTTACATATTTATCCAATATAATTTCTTAGTGTAATAAATGCTACAAAACTACATTCTGTAGAATGACAGAAATAAAATGAAATTTTTATTTGTCTCTCAATTCCCAACAACTTTAAACAGTCAATACAAATTTGCTGAAGAATAATAAGCATTTCCAGAACAGAAGCTGCATCTGCAGTCAATGGCCAAGGAACAGAAAAGCCAGCTGGTCTATAAAACAGTAAACCTAAAAGAGAACTGGTTAGCAAGTGGGTTCTCATTTAAAAAAATAACTCACAGCAGAAATAGTCACTTGAATTTGTAACTGTTCTAGAACTCTACCTTTGAAGATAGTCTTTTTAATCAACAAAATCTGCTTTTTTTCTCCACTATGGTATCTTAAAATATCTACAGATTTTTATCTATAGATACTTCTTTTAAAAAATAATCTCACCTTGAAGGATATTTTAGTTTCTTCCAATTTTGTTGTTACAAATAACATTGTGAAGAACATTCTCAGACCAAAATCTTTACATATATACTTAAGCATTTAGTATGGGCCTGAAATTGTTGAGTTAAATGATATGATCATTTCCAGGCTCCCCAAAGGTTTAAAATAATTGCATTTCTATCCACACCTAAAGCGATACTAACCATTCTTCAAATCTCTTTTCCTGTTTGGTTATTCACTGACCACTAACATGTTTGCACTGAAATGCACAGGAAGATATATAATGCTGTCTCCAAAATAAGAATAATAAATAATCATAAAACTACCACCTTTTCAAAAATAGCAACAGAGACTTTTCATTTCTGTAGGAAATATAGTTTGATAGAAATAGCCCATGAAACAAAAATTATAATCTTAAGTGACGGGAAATATCTTGCTACTACTACCATTCTCTGGTAAAAAAAAAAGCAGATAAGAAAAGTAGTTTCTGGGCCTCCCTGGTGGCGCAGTGGGTTAAGCAACGCACTATGAGGCAAACCATGGCCACTGCAGCACGAGTTCGATCCCTGCTGCCGGCCAGGGAGGGGACCCACATGGCGCAGCAGACCTCTCCTGCCTTGCCCGCTGCTCCCCTCAGCAGTGTGTTTCAAGTCAATCTGCCTGTTCTGCTCCCCACTCTGTCTCTGGTGAATCCTCTCACCACCCTGGATTCTGGCCTGTACCCCAGATCTTGTATGCATAAATAAATAAATCTTTAAAAAAAAAAAAAAAAAAGAAAAGTAGTTTCTGTTCTTCTGCTGTTTTACACAGTATTTCAAAGTAAGAGCAAGAAAGGGACGGTGACAGAACACTAAGGCCTTAATCCTATGTCTTCCATTCACTATTGCTTCTCCCTTTGACTTCAGGTAGAAAGAGAAAAAGGAAAAATCAAGTTAAAAGCTCAAAACTCTGATAATCTCTCCTTCAGAGATGCTGCTATTTTTAAGGAACAGTAAAGTTAGGTATGATAATAAAATTAAAGGAAGAATATAAACATATAAATGCAATGAAGAAAAAAATGAGAAATAGTGTGTTATGCTGGGTTTAAATTCACAATTAGAAGATAAATTTCTTTTCAAAATTTCACAAATGTTACTTTCTTTTCACATAACAAGACAAAGATCTTGCCAAAGACCCCTGTTTTCATTTTGTGCTATATTCTCTATTCAATTTCATTCTTCACTATTCATAATTCTCTCTCAGTCCAAGTAAGAAAACAAAGACCTGTAACATGAGAGCATTAAAAAAAAAACCAAAGGGAAAAAAAAATACCACACTGCTATCAGTTTTTAAGAGTTTTAGAAATGAGAAACAATTTTAACAAATTGAACCACCCCGCAAAATCCCCTAATTTAAAGTTCTGTCAAAACAACTACACATAAAGTAACTATACTTGCTATTCTTTCCATGAAAAATCTCACCTATCAATCTCTTCCAGTTTTTCATCTATCATTGGACCCATCTGTTGGCAGACATCTGTAAATAAAAAGAACAAAAAATTAAAAATCTAAAAATTAAACCAGTTTAAATCAATGTCAACAATTCTTAACAACAGACCACCAACATGCAACACAATGTATAGTACACAGAAAATTAAGTTTATGCTACAAAAGACCTAATTACAAAGGCAAGTCAGAATCAAAACAGAAATCCCACCACGTTCCCTTGAACAAGTAAGTTTGAAGACTGTGAAATCCTGAGTTATATCTAGAGTATTTTGAAATAATATAAAGTTATTTAAAATACTTAGAAAATTATTATTACCTAAGTTACATGAACTGAGGTATGGTGTATAAAATATGAAATTACATGTAGAATAGATATGAACATTTTTCATTTATTTAAGCCATTTCCAAATGAAAGATTTTTTTATGTATTTTAAAATGTAAACACTGATAGAATAATATACTATTTCAGAGCTACACTTTCTTCTATAAAAAGATTCAAGACATATATTTAGGGCCTCCCTGGTGGTACAGGGTTTGTTAAAGTCTCAGTACTGCCAAGCTATCTCCAGCCGCCGCGGCATGAGATCCATCTCCAGGCAGGAAGCTAACCCACATGGTGCAGCAGACTTCTCCTGCCTTGCCCACTGCTCCCTCGGAAGTGTATTTCAGC
Source organism: Galemys pyrenaicus (assembly GCA_019455555.1). Lineage (NCBI taxonomy): Eukaryota > Metazoa > Chordata > Mammalia > Eulipotyphla > Talpidae > Galemys > Galemys pyrenaicus. The sequence continues at coordinate 5,029,487 of JAGFMF010011870.1, forward strand.
AGATCTGCCTGTTCTGCTCCCCACTCTGTCTCTGGCGACTCCTTTCACCAACACCCCCTCCCCCACACCTCTGGCGCCTACACCCCAGTTCTTTTATGCATAAATAAATAAAAATGAATCTTAAAAAAATTAAAGACATCTATTAAAAATTTTCTCCCAAAGGATTTTTATTACAGTAACTAACATTGTTTTACAACACTATATATCATTTAAGGGGTTAGGATAAAATCTCCTCAGATATGTGTTAGCATAACAACCCTGCCATCAAAGGACCGGTAGTCCTTTACCATAGACTACTAGGGCCCTTTCATCCTTTGTTAAAACCATCCCAAACCCTCCACTAGTAGTCTCAAATCTGCAATCATATTTCTAGGGTATCTTTGGTTTAATTTTGTCAGTTCAAAAGATTTTTTAAAAGTCATGTTTTGTTTCAAATTTCTTGCATCACAGGACTACATGACAAGGTCAAGATAGATCATGTGTAATTAGGAATAAGAATTTCTAACATTTTGATTCACTTTAATATGCTGTTATTTCTAATTCTGTTGTCTTCGGATTACAAGTTTCTTCAATATCACTAGAGCTCTTACAGAAATACAAATTAACTCCTTTTTGAAAGGACAGGAATGTTTACAAGTAATATGTTTACTAATTTACTAGCCTGTTTCCCACCAGAAACTTCTAACCTCAAGAAGCAAACATGGGCAGGAGAAATTTAAGAATTATAAATAGCTAAAATATTAAATGACATTAAAGTAATCCCTAATATTTACTAAGTACCTTCTAAATCCAAGAGGTCTTGGGAGTCTGGTTTTAAATCTGTTGGATCTATATTTTGGAGCACCTGCAGGGTTCTATCCATCTTACCCTAAAAATGTAATAGGAAACTTTAATAACAAAGAGTTTAAATTTCAATGAATATAAAACTTACTCTTTCCAAGCATTCTCAAATGTAATACATTTTAAAAGTCTTGATTAACTATTAAACAAAAGAAGAACTCTACCTCATCTATATAAACAGGTTCAGGCTCTGATTTCTTAATTTCCTCCACATCATCATCAATTACATTCAATTTGTCCACAGCTGCTATGGAAACAAAGTAAACTTTAAGTTCCTCAGCATTTACCCTGGTATAAGTATACAGTCATTAGTTTACAAGTAGCCCATGATTTTCCATAAGGAAAAAGTAGAAACCTTTTAAATAGCCACCACATATCAAAATCAATACTTTATTACATATGTACATTCATTTATTCCACAAATACTTATTTAGCATATACTATGTGACAGGTGTTGTAGGCACTGGAAATAAACCAATGCATAACATAAACAAAATTTCTGCTCTGACAGGATTTATGTTCAAAGGAGCAAATGAGGAATATTAACAGAAAATATCATTTCAGGGATTTTCTGGAAAACTGTTACACAAAGGTGATGAATAAAATGAAAAGATGGAGTATGATATATTTAGCTCATCCCAGCATAAAACCTGTGAGTTTCTTCTACATACTTTCTTAGCTACAAAAATATCTTTTTCGTACAAATAAAGTAGACTTGATTTCAACTTAACTTTGATTATAGTTAAAGTGACACAAAACAAAAACCTTTCATGAAGAGATTAAAATAATTTACTAATATGCGTACCCAGTAAATTATTTTTAATGCCCACTGGAGTAGTTATAATGTACTATATTTTTATTAAAGAAAATTTTGATGAAAATAAAATCATAATAAAATAATTTTTAAGTCCTAATAGCCACTTAGATCAAGTATCTGGCTAACTTTCAAATATGGCTTAAGGAGCAGAGCTTATTATGAGGATATATTGAAAATAATATTTTTTTACTTTTAAAACTGCACATCAATCTCTCCAGCCTATGCCAAGAGGAAATTACTATATAGGTCCCTCTGAGCATGGTCTATTAAGTTATTAAAAATGCTATCGCCAATGTGGACATCTATTTAAGAGTCAGTACAGAGAGTGAAAAACACAAATAATGGTACACTATTCAGTATTCAAATGAGCAACTATCTCTCTTAACTGAATCTGTCACTCTACTGCACAAAGATGATGTTATATATGTGGCAGTTTAAGTTCTTTCTCTAGAACTGGGAAGGATAAAGCACTGGTTTGTTCCCTAGTCAGTCAGTATAAGCACATTCTAATGGTTGGCTACCTTTAGAATCCTGGTTCTACCTCCTATTAGTCACAACCCTTGAGTCTCAGTTTGTCTGTAAAACAAGGCAATAAAAATACCTATCTCACAGAGTCATGAAGATTAAATGAAATGTTCAATACTGTGGGCTATTTTATTTCGGATCATCACCAACATTAGTAATATCATCAGCTCCCTCCCTCCTTTTACCTCCCTGCTGTATTAAGAAATGGATGATTTTCAGCAGTGACAGCAACTGAGGGGAACTGTCTGTGCCTGCAAAACTGAGTGCAGTTCTTGCTTAGCCAGGAACTTATTGTCTTGATTACTGATTATGTTACTTTATTATAGTCTCAAGTTCACGAGGTTCAAATCAAAGTGAACAAAAGTGTAAAAGTTAGGAGTACTCTCCTAACCTTAATCATCACAGTCAGTCCATCAGTGAGGACTTCACACACTGCCCCCTCCAAAAATAAAACCAATATTCTTTGAACTAAACAGACACATACTCCTATACCATATGATTAGGCTGATGTAAATATTTTTAGTCAGATTATTTTATGCCTTACATATACATATGTATGTTAACTCTCAAAGGATTTAAAATATAATAAATAATTCTTGGAATTGGCCTGCAACAAATTAATCCCTTAATTTGTTAAGAAGTTGGTTAAATTGTATTGTCTATAAATAAATCATTCAGAACAAGAATTAAATGCCAATCTATATTATATTTGAAACTGCACCACAAATTTCAAGTGTAGAAAGTTTCCCTAAGATTAACTTACCTGCATCTGGTTCTATGTTTAAGTTAGTTGTTACAAAATTAGATGGGAAGAGTCCTATTCCTCTATGATTTTCTCCTTTCCACCAATTAGCATCACTGGAAATACAATGCAAAATGTCATTTCTTTTACTGCATTCCAGTACATTAATGTCCACAGGAGTTAAAATAAAAATTAAATTTAGCCTAAAAACTAGTAGTTCACACTCAACTTGTATTAAAAGTAGTTCTTAAATAAAAGATATAACAACCATAAATAAAACAGGTATCCACACTTAAATTTAGAACCAATTAGCAATAAGTCATATTTGTCTTGGGCTTTTAAAATAATAAAATGTCATAAATACTGAAGTTCCCTTTAACCATAAACCCACAAAGCATACGACCACATCACTACCCATGAAGCTGGTCTACAGCCTTCCGGCAAGTTTATTTTTTATTTATTTACAAACATCTGTAGTCAACTCTGTAGGTATATATGTCAGTCCTTATAGATGTATTAAGCTTTTATGTTAATACTATCAGATCTTGCTTTTACCTTTTAAATGAAAGTTTAATCACATGAATAAGGCATTTTTGATTTATCCATTCCATTACATATGAACATTTAGGTTACTTCCATTCTATCACTATTAAAAAAAAGGTGGTAATCACAGGGCACACATAATTCTGAATTACGTAGGTGTCCTTAGGTGCATTTATGGACTTGTGGGGCCATAGGATAAAAGCATTTTTTATCTTGCTAGATATTGCCACAGGTTTCCTGAAGTGGTTGTGGCAATTCCCATCCTCCATGTAAAAATGGTTGGTTAACCATCCAACATCTGACATTGGACAGAAAGCATGGTTGGGCTCATATGTACCTCCTGATTTAGTCTTCATGTCATTCAGATTGCCTTGTCTATAAACTGATCTTCTGCCCAGTTTTCTTTTTCCATTGGATCATTTTCATTTATCCTTTTTCATGAATTTGTATTACTTTAAATATTCTGAATGGCAATTGTTTTCTGAATTACACAAATTCCTTCTCTCAGATTATTACTGTGTGTGTGTATTTTGTTTTTCTTATTCCATGGTGGTTTTTGTTCCTTGTAATCAAATTTAGTGATCTTATCTTTTATGGTTTATCCATTTTAAAACTGAAATCTACATTCTTCAGCTCTTAAGAAATTTTATAATTTTCTTCATAAAATCCTTATAAATTTTTATCAGGTATTTATTTCTAGATCATTTATAATTAAAGTTACTACTGAGAACGGCACTTTTAATATTACATTTCTCAGATGTAAGGCATACCAGAGATCACATTTCTCAAACATAAAGCAGACCAGTGATCACTTAAGGCATACCAGTGATTTATTTTATATACTGATTCTGTATGTAGCAATCTTCATAAACTTTTGTCAGTTTAAGTTTGTTCTTTAGTCTCTTTGATTTTCTATCAAGACAATCATAGAATCTGTAAATGATAATTTTATATATCTCTTTTCAAATTTTTGATTTACTAAGCAGGCATATTCAATGATAAATCTTGAATAATGAATTAACTTCTGTGATTCTGAAACATCTGATATTTAAAGTACCACAAAAACAGAAAAGAGCTTTATAATCACCCAAATTCTTAAAACCAGTAAACAATTGTACTAAAAATTCTAAAGTATCCTATCTGTTACCTATACAAGTTGAGAAATTCTCTCGTACACATATACTTTAAGTTGAACTTTCAATTTTAAAAAGGATAGCTGAAATTAAGAGGAAATTTTACATAAAATAAGAGAACCTACACCTATAACATAGATATACTGATTTCATTCGAACCTATTAGCAATTTTATGTATAGCCTTCTTTAGTGGTTCTATAAATGTAGGATAATTTCCCTCCAATGACTATTACAAACTCCTTGATTAAGCATAAAAGTAGGTGAAATAACCAATTATCATGCCAAAGCATTAAGACTCCTTTGCAGCCCTAATCCAGCTCTATATTCTCTCAACTGGCAGCTGATTCTATAGAAATTTAGTAGTATAAAATATTGATCAATTTTAAATTCCTAAATTAAGGAAATTCAGCACTATAATTTTACACAAGCCATCTGAGAACTAAGGAAAATTCTAAATCAAGCACGTATATATTTAGAGTTTTTTATATTAGGAAAGTATTTATAGTGGTTGAGTAAAAAAGTGATGTAGGGCAAGAGATAAAAACTTTACCTTCAACAAACCAACCAGTTAATATTTATGAAAGCTTACCAAAGAGGAAAGAGTGACATCAGACCAAATACTGAAGTTACAAAGATAATTAAGATACCCAACCCTGACCTACCAACGAAGAACACGTTACCTTGTTTTACCTTATAGGATTTATTTTTCTTCCCCCCTTCCTCCCACCTACGGAAGTACTGACCCTCTTCACAATTAACTCATATAGCTGGAGAGACATATGTAAAGAATTATAATAGAGTATGAGAAATGCTTTAACATATGTTCAGAGAACTATAGAAGTACAAAGAAGGAACTCCTAAGTTTCCCAAGGAAACTAAAGATAGGGAAGGGTTTAAGGCTTCTCAGATCTAAAATCTGATAAGGGATTTGAAGGTTAAGGAGGCACTCAAAAATGTAAATTAGAATGACATTTTGTCCTGTTACATTATGGATAAGGAAAAAATCAAAATTACAAAGAAACAAATAAAAAATCCTTTACTGAGATAGCAAATCTGAAAACCTTGGTAATCTTATGAGGATCTTTTCCTTAAAAAGCTCATTTTAGTTTCATTTGGGGGAACCAATACTTCTATTCTAAACCTAGACTTCCTTGCAAATCTTCCTTGCAAGTAATGTTCCTTTTCTTTTCTAAATGTGTTTTCCTCTTGTGACAGAGCTTTCCAAGCAGACAGAACCAAATGTACAAAGCCACAGAGGTCTAATCACAACATAGCATTTCTGGAACTGCAAGAATTCCACTTAATTACCTGAAATGGTACATACAAAATAAAACAAGAATGGTGAGATAAAGCTAAAAATGTAGAAAGTGAAAAGCCTTTTGGCTATACTCAGTTAATAATACATGGGTACCTTTTCTATCAGCTCAATGTTTCTAAAATTGAATCCAAGAATGATGCATTTTCATGGGACTTTAAGTTCTATATGTGAAAATTTCCATGGCAACATGAAAACGGTCGTATCATGGATCATCTAGATGACCTTCTTTTAACTTAATATTGCCATTTAACTTTAGTACCCAAGTTTTCAATTGTGTTTAAAATCTTGCCAGTGATAACATTTAACCTATTATCCATGCTGATAAACATATCTATGGTGATTTTAAGATTGGGGTATCATATTATCAAAATCACAGCTATCAATCTACATAATCCATCATATTCATGTTGAAGTCTCCTATCAATTACAAAGAAAAAAAGTTCTCTTTTGCAGACAGACTCAACTGAAAATAGTTTTATATGAATCTAAGTAATTTAATGAATGTGTTTTAATTAGACAACAGTGAAAAAGACACGTGTAGCACAGTAACATAATCCTTTACTTGCTGCAAGTCAGTAGACTATAATAGATATATAACGCCATGAAAACATAAAATGACGTCAAGGGATACTGAATTAGGATTCACAACAGTTACAAAAGAAAAAGTCAGTAGAGAACTGAGTTATCGCTGCACAGTGCTGTGCACGCCTGCTGAAATGAATGAAGAAGTCCCTTGACATTGATGAATACTGTATTTAACTTGTGAGCAGCATTTTAGACAATTTTCTAATTACATAAAAATGTTCAAAATTTGAATTTTAAAACAAAAACTACTCATTTTATGTTTCTATTTGCTTTATAATGTCTTTAATGTTGTAGTTGCATAAGAGTATCAGAAGTATAACCTAAGTTCTTTTGTAAATATTCCACTAAACACTCAGAAGTTTGATATTTCAGATTGTCAGTGTTCAGAGCCACGCTTCCTCTTCACCTTGATTTCTATTTCCTCTCCTTCAGGGATTATGATATGTGCTACTCCAAATGATCATTTAGAAACAAAACAAGAGCCTCCCTGATAGCACAGGGATTAAAGACACAGTGCTATCAAGCTATGACATTCACTGCAACATAAGTTTAATCCCCAAGCCAGGGAGGTGATGCACATGGTGCAGCAGACCTCTCTTGTCTCGCCCACTGCTCCCCTCAGCAGTGTATTTCAGTTGATCTGCCTGTTCTGTCCCCCATTGTGTCTCTGGTGAATCCTTTCACCACCACACTCACATCTCTGACCTACACCCCAGCTCTTATATATATAACTAAATTTTTTTAAAAAATCTTTAAAAACAAAACAAAACAATTTTAGTGGAAAAAGTGATTATTTTCTAAGTGAACAGTGTTATTTTTACTAAATGCCTTCCTTTTTCTAGTTTTAATTTCTCGCAAAATTTTTCCTGTTCTGTCAAAGTCAAAGTTCACCTGGAATGGACAATCCTGAACAAGACTTCTTTCCCAGATGTTTGCACGAGGTGTCAATCTGTTCTCCTCTGAACTCCAACATTACCTATTTTACAGTGTTCACAATCTGCATTCCATACAATTATCTGATGGTAATTTAAATTCCCTACTTTTTTCTATGTTTTAATGAAAACAAAACTATCCTCATTTTTATTATGCAGAGCTTATTACATAACATTTTCTTTTCTTTTTTTTTAAAGGTTTATTTATTTATGCATACAAGAGCTGGGGTACAGGCCAGAGTCCAGGGAGGTGAGAAGATTCACCACAGACAGAGGGGGGAGCAGAACAGGTAGACTGACCGAAACAAACTGCTGAGGGGAGCGGCAGGCAAGGCAGAAGAGGTCTGCTGTGCCACATGGGTCCCCTCCCTGGCCAGAGGCAGGGATCAAACTTGTGCTGCAGTGGCTGAGGTTTGCTTCACAGTGCATTGCTTAACCCACTGCGCCACCAGGGAGGCCCTACATAACATTTTCTTAACTAATATTTACTACAGCAAATTATAAGCATTTTGTGTATCTACCTATTTAAAAATATGCTAAACTAATACATCCTTAATTAGTTATTTGTAATGGAGAGCAATACATTTGCAATCTCTGTTCATAGCAACAAGAGGTTAGGTCTCACTCGTGCTAATTTCATAAACTTTTTTAAAAAGCAAAGTAAAGAATTAGGTCCAAAATAGACCTCTACCTAATTACAACTTTAAATGATAGAGAATTGTGTGGGAAAGTACAGAATTGGGGATGAGCCAAGAATAGCTTTCTGCTGCCCTGATAGAAAGTAATTTTAAATCTTCCTGAAGTTTTTCTGCTGTAATTTTAGTATACACAACTCCCAAGGTCATTGTCTTCAAATAACTGAGTATTTATACGTTTCCCAACTGTACTGTATTAATTTGTCTTTCACCAAAGATACAGAAAATACCTTAATATCAAATTTAGAAAGAATAAGAAACTTATAATACCTCTGTTTTTACTTTAGATAAAAGTAAATAAGACACGAAAAGATTCTACTATGATTTAAATACATAAAAGAACTAAATATCCTTGATTATAAAGGCATTAAACTTAGTAAAATTTTTAAAGATTCCAGAAATAAAGATTTTAAACATACCTGTCATCCAAAACAATAATAATTTCACCATGTTTAAAGGTGAGTTCATTGTCCTCAACAGCTTCAAAATCATATAAAGCTCTTACTTTCCTTGCAACCTTATTATTTAGCTGAATTTCCGCAGATGGATATAAGGGCTTTGTTTCTGTGTGTTGCTGCTTCTGCTCTTGCAAAGACAATTCAATAGCTAATTTGAAAAATTAAAATGAAAAAAATAATTGATTTTTAAAAAAAGTTTAGGTAACATCCTAGTAAGAAGAATCAAGCAATATTTTACTTGTTCAGTTAAAAGCTAACCAGCTGACTGTCTTGAGGAGAGAAATAAGTGGGGCAGAGAATCTCATGACATTTTTTTAAAATAAAGTTTGTGCTCACTCATTATTATCACAGTCTGTCATATACAGCAGCTATTATTTTTGTAGCAAACAGATTGTGACATTATAATATGGGTAGCTTTCCATATAGGACAAGCCATGAGAATATTTCTGTGCTTGACTCACAACTCTGGCATTAAAGAAAAGGTGAAATGTAATCTCTGCAAAGGTAGGACATTAAACATATACTATTAACAAGGATTATAAATTAAGTCAAATCTTTTATGACATCAGTTGTTTACTTTTCAGATTCTACAGGTTTTCATATTTGAGGAAAAACACTAAGAGTATACCCAGTTTTAGTATAATTTTTATTTCAATAAACTGGTAAGAATGCTTTAACACTAAATTACATTTGATCATTTACCTTTAGCTATGTCTTCATCTTCTTTGTTTTTGTTCAATGATGTACCATTTTTGGCAGTAGCTGGGACAGTCTGTAAATGTATGAGTAAAATGAACATAACTACCCTTTCAAATAAAACACAAGTTTTCACACATTAATTTTTAAAAATTCTAATATAACTAATGAGTTTTGTTTAAAAATGAAGTTGTTCATGATGACTTTAAGTAGTTATTTTCAAATACTTGAACAGAATTTTCTTTTTTAATTTTATTATATTTAATTGCATTTGACGGGCCTCCCTGGTGGCGCAGTGGGTTAAGCAACGCACTATGAAGCAAACCGCAGCCACTGCAGCACAAGTTCGATCCCTGCTGCCGGCCAGGGCGGGGACCCACATGGTGCAGCAGACCTCTCCTGCTGTGCCCGCTGCTCCCCTCAGCAGTGTACTTCCGTTGGTCTGCCCGTTCTGCTCCCCGCTCTCTGTGGTGAACCCTCTCACCCCCCCCCACCTTTGGCCTGTACCCCAGCTCTTGTATGCATAAATAAATCTTTAAAAAAAAAAATAATTGCATTTGACATCGTTTGTTTTCCCCAGTGGGTTCCCACCACCACTTCACCCGTGCACCATCACCTCAGTCCCTTGTGCTCTTTACATCTCATCACCGTCTTTGCCCTCCCCTCCCTCCACCCACCCCCTGAACAGAATTTTCAAGAAAATATAATAAATTCACAAAGAGCATGAACTGGCTTATATTATGCATAAATAGTATCTGACATAGTACTTGGCATAGAGAAAGTACTAAAATATGAATCTTTCCTGACTGTACCTTCTGCTGCAAACTGTTTAAGATCTCTTACTCAGTAAGAGGCACTACAGGTATATAGGTCTATGTATGAAGTGTCAGCAAGAAGTTCTGATAATTACCAAACAGGGGAGACAGAGACAACAGGTGCAGTTCTAGAAATACATGGTAAGTCCTCTTTTACTACTAGTTATAGCTGTATGTTATTGGTTCTCAGGCACACAACTGAAAAAGATCATACATATATGATGATGTCTTCATGGAAGACAGAGACGACCAGGACTCTGAACAACCAACCAGTGTTCTGATAAATATGCCAAAAGGGAAGAGATAAAAAGTGTTTGCTTCTCATTATTTATAAAATTTTCATCCCAAAATTCTACCTTAAATCATTAAACCTGGTCAGCTGTATTATTTTAGTTTCTTTGGTATACAGTTTAAATTATTTTTTAAAAATGTAATATTCTTTTCTGTCTTTTTCCCTAGCACATATCTTACTGTTAATTGGAGGATAAACAGCACTGAGCAAAACCCAAGATAGTGCTTTCCTCCCACAGACTTAAATAATCAACATACATTGTGACTCTTTTTTCTACCTCCACTCCAGTTCTACTAAAGCTATCCCTTACCTACCCAAATAAATTTCTAGTCTTACAATTCAACCTATGTTATATGTAAATCATTAACTTCAGGAATATAAATAAGCAGGTACTGAGATTTCTTAATTCCATGAATTTGTTCATGTCATTTCTCCACCAATATGACTTCTTATCCCTTTCTACCTATGAAATATACATCCAAAATTCTCTTTTCTTTTACCATCTCAGTCTGTAGTTACCTCTCTCTCCAAGCATTTATCTTTGTATCCATCATCCATATTTGTAACTTATAATCAAGTTACCCTTCAAATTTGTTATAAAGTTCTTGAACATAAGGGCTTTTTCATAAAATCTGCCTTTTGTGTGACTCTACACTTCGAGTAGCATTAAGCAAGTTATTTATGGCTGATGTCACTTTCCAAAGCTCTGATATATATGTAAGAAAGTCACTCAAAAATTAGAATGTCTATTAAATATAAGGCACCATGCTAGACAGGTGCTTGGAGAGCAGAAGTAGGAAATGAAGACATACCTTGCTTAACCTTTACATGACAAACATACCTTCAAAATAATTTAGGGTCAACCATGGGTCTGAATGAATTTCTTACCTGAGAACTTGCTGGAGGAAAAGTAATACCTTCTTCTTTCATTGATTTAATAGTTGCTGATATCAGACTAAATTGTGGATCCTTCTGAAATTCTTCTGACCACTCCACCATTAAAGATTTCAGTTTTTCACATACTTTAGGATGAGCCTTTTGAAGAAAAGGGGAAAAAAAAAAATCCAAAAGCTATGGTTAAAATACATGAATTATTTAAAAAAGAAAAATACCACCAAAATCCTCTTTATTTTTTTTCCTTTTTTTTATTAAAATATTTTAAAATTCAAAATCCTCTTTAATTATATGAATGTAAACAAAAGTCCAGCAATCCCCACTTAGATGTGTAACTGATACTTATCTACATGTAAAGATACAGTTGTTTCTTACAACTTTTTGAACATCAATTTCTAAGTCTTAGTGAAATGATAACAAATCTTCAGTTTCAGGTTATTCTGTTTTCTTAATATCCTCAATATTAGTTCAAGCTTTTTATAACTAGACTAAAATTCTGGGATTTCTGTTACAGAATGAGAATGTTGCTTCAGAGTTTCTATCCCAAAGAAATCAACAATAAACAACCCTCTAGCATAAAGAATCCCCCTCCACTCTGCTTAAGTAAAGGTCCCCTTTGCTTATCATTTCTACTGGGAATCAGTACAGAATGGTGGTTAGTCAGCTCTGGCGTCACAGAAATCTGGTTCTAACTCTCTGCTAAGTTTATTTACTAGCTGCACGATCTTGGACGAGTTAGTTAATTTCTAAGCTTCAGTTTCTACATATATAAAATAGTAATCTAAATTCTAAGGATTGTTAAGAATATTAAATAAGACGGTATTTGCAAAATGCTTAAAGTAGTTATCCTAGTATACATACTTTGGGGAACAAAAGAGTTTGGTATTTTAGTACAGGAAATTTATTTAATCTCAAGTTTATCTAAAAATAATTTTACTTATAATACAACTTTGTTAATGTTATATATAATTAAAATGACAAAAGATATGTAGTTTTTAATGACTTAATTTTCTTCTTTTTAAAATTTACCTTATTTTTTATCACAGCACGTACTTCTGTTGCAAAATCACGGGAACACACTTCTAAATGAAATATCTTTCCACAGTTTGCCACACAAGCCCCAAGAAGCTATTAATTAAAATAAAAATTAATATACAAATGTTGAGATAATATCTTAATTTACTGAAATAAATATACATTTTAAATTGGGGTCAAAACTATGAGATTCTCTGTTAGACTATGCATATTTAACATAGTGAGGGTCAGACTTCAACATCAGATGTTTGAAGCAAAGAGAGTGAGAAGGCAGTATAAACATTAATACAGACTGTGTATGCAGTCATTTTTACCAATGTCAAATTAGTAAAATTTAGGTAAAAATTAGGGTGATGAGGATTAGTAGCTACCATTATATATTAATTGATCCACTGATACGGAATTGTATTTCAAGACTCAGTGACCAGTAAGTAAATAAATTTCATCTCACAAGTTATCTGTATGCAAGTAGTACTTGGGTACTTTGTAAAATATGTTTTTGCTGACTCAACCATTGATTTTTCAACCTTGAAATGTGCTTTTTTAACAGTCAATTTAGAGTCATTAAAAACATCTATTGCAGCCAAAATAAATTGGGGTCAAATAATAAAATGACTTTTACTTACAGTTAATGCCTGCAGAGCAACATGAGGGATCTTATGATTTACCCTTTTCATTATGGCTTTTAGGCAGTCTTTAGCTCTAAGAAAAAAATGAAGACAGTTAAGTAATTGTTCAGAATTTCTACTTAATCATTAAAAAAATAAGGTATCCCACTACCAAATGACTTTAAATTTAAAAATAAAATCTTGAAAACTGCACTTTGTTAAAGAGGTAAATTGTGTAAAATTATTCCATACAATTGTTTGCTCAAAGACTCACAGAATGTAAACAATAAAATTAAACAGCAAGTTGCAAAAGTCTGTATATTCTAAAATCAAGAGACAAGTCATTTCAAAGATCAGTCAGCACAAAACTAAATATATACATTGTATTTAAATTTCTTTAAGGCAGACTCAACTTTCAGATAGTAAGTTCTTATCTTTAGAAAATAAAACCTGGGCCTCCCTGGTGATGCAACGGGTTAGGCACTGCACTATGAAGCATCCACGGCCACTGCAGCACGAGTTCAAGCCCCGACAAGGGAGGGAACAAATATGGTGGAGCAGACCTCTACTTCCTTACCAGCTGCTCCCCTCCGCAGTGTATTTCAGTCGATCTGCCTGTTTTGTTCCCCACTCTGTCTCTGGTGACTCTTCTTGCGCTCACGCCCCTGGCCTGCACCCCAGTTCTCATACACATAAAAATAAATTAAAAAAAGAAAACCTAAGATATTATCTTAAAATATTTCAGTATGTGAAACCTTCAATGTGAATGTACTTTAAAAAGATGTAATGTTAAAAAACACATACTTTCATCACTCTAACTTCTTTTTTTTTTTTAAAGATTTATTTATTTATGCATACAAGAGCTGGGGTACAGGCCAGAGTCGCAGGAGGTGAGAGGACTCACCAGACAGAGTGGGGAGCAGAACAGGCAGACTGACTGAAACACACTGCCGAGGGCAGAGCAGGCGAGGCAGGAGAGGTCTGCTGCGCCATGTGGGTCCCCTCCCTGGCCGGCAGCAGGGATTGAACTCGTGCTGCAGTGGCTGCGGTTTGCTTCATAGTGAGTTGCTCAACCCGCTGCGCCACCAGGGAGGCCCCATCACTCTAACTTCTAAAGTATAATTAGTTCAGCTTAACTTTCGTATTCACTTTTTTTATCATAATATTACCTTTTATAATTACTTGTTCATTATTAAAGGGCTTTTCTGGTTGATTATTATTTTATTTATCTACTTCATTATTAAAAGGCTCGTGTACTGCCTAAGTCACAGGGGAATTCACTATCCACTGTTAGCATATGCCTCTATTATGTCAATGCTTTAATTATGTATTTTAATACAGCTCAAATTTTCAACCAAACTCTTTTCCAATTGTTCTTCAGGACAAGGTTAATCCCGCAAACCCAGGTACCAGATTCTCTTTACATTGATCCCTAAGGTAAATAGTAAAATCACATTTCAAAGTTACATCAGGAAAAAAGGACACAGGTACGTAAGCTCCTAGACAGTCAGCATTCATGATGGGGCATCTTACCCATTAGGAATGCTTCCAACTTTGTCACATATGTCCATAATTAGGCTCCAATCTTCTGTCGTGTTGTATTCATTTGTGGCTTTTTCTACAAGATATTAGCATACACAAAAATGAAGTAGAAAAGTCTTAGCTTTCACCTGCCAGAAATAAATAACTGCAACAAAATTCAGAGGATACTTTTATTATTTCAGTTTTCACGTATAGAATTAAGTGAAATGTTCTGGGGTACACCAATAAAATGCCTTCAAAACGAATACTAAATAAATTACAAATTATCAATAATCTTATCCAATTCTAACTTGGACATCTTTAAAATGTGTCATCATACAAAAAATAATGGATTAAACTGTTCACTAAAGCATTGTTTCTAAAAGCAAAAAAAAAAAAAAAGGGAATTAATACTGCAAATGATGGAATGTGAAAGTAAGTTACATGAAACTAACTATACAACAATATACGAATCTTAAAATGCTTTGACTTATGCTGAATAAAAAAGCTAATATATAACATTCAATTCACACGTACTTTCTAAATAGCTATTGCGATATAATTCACATACCAGTAAGATTCACCCATTAAAGTGTACAATTTAATATTTTTAGCTAGTCACATAATTGTGTAGCTATTACTATCTAATTCTATAATGTTTTCATCACCCCCAAAAAGATGCCCATACCCACCGGCAGTCAGTGCCATTCTCTCCACTTATGCCCAGTCCTAGAGAACCATTAACTCTACTTTTTTAGCTCCAAAAATTTGCCTTTTCTGGACTTTTCAAATTAATAGTATCAGCATATTTGTCTTTGTGACTGTCTTATGTTTCAAGATTCATTCAAATTGTAGCATATATCAGTACTTATTCTTATTGCTGAATGATATTCCATTAAGTAGACAAACATTCATTTTATCCATTTACTACTTGATGAGCATTTGGGATTTTTGGCTAATATGAAAAAATACAATACTACTATCAACATTTGTGTATATGTTTTATGCATGGAGATATGTTGTCATATCTCCTTGGTTATACAGTTAAAAGAACTGCAGAGAGGTATTGTAACTTCATGTTTAATTTCTTTAGGACTACAGTTTTCAAAATTAGAATATTACATCCTTAGGTAATGCAATACATGAATGTTTTACACAGAACTTTAGAACATACAAAAAGTACATTATATTCTTTAGGGATGCATATATAAGTAGTAAAAATATAATAAATACATGAGAATTATAAACATCAAATAGGTGGTGGATAGGACATATGTTAAAACAGATATAGAGGGGTTTGGCTTTTGTTTTTTTTTTTTTTTTTACAAAGTTTTGGTTATTAAGTTGTATAGTGGTATCCAGAAGTTCTTTATTTTATTTTCAGTATCTTTTAGGACTCTAAGTTCATAGCCAAAAAAAAAAAAAAAACTCTAAAAGTGTGATGCTCTATTACTTTTATAAAATTTCAATGTCTAAAGATAGTGTTAATATAGAGAGGTGGGGATACAAAAATTACTACTTTACATTTTCTTTGTCTTTCCCCCTTTTAATAAGTAAATTCTAAAATTTCAAATATAGCCAAGTCTGAGTGTTCTATACATATAAGCTTATCACAGTGTATAAACAGGAAAGATAATAGGAACCCAGAGTAATTTCTTTATTAAGAGGGATAAAACAAGTCAAAAATTAAACAGGCTTAGCAAAGAGTTATACCATCTAAGTAGAGAAATAAAGAATCTAGTTAGCCTCAGTTAAATCCTAGAATTAATGTTTAAAAAAAACATGCAAATGCAAATTAAACTGCCCAACACTATTTATGGATAAAAAACAATTATTTTGACATGTGATGAAATAACCAGAGATTTTGGAAAAGTAATATACTTTTGCCTATTCTGTGTTCTAGATTCGAGAACCAAGCTATGTAGGTAGAAATGTATCTACTCAAGTCTAGCTTCTTTCCTTGTACAAAGATGACTAATTCTCTAAAAAAAGGTAAAACTAGGCTACGTTGTTTTTAGAGGTCTAAAATGTCTGAATGACATATCTAATAAATTCAGTGAACTTAAAAAGTGCAAATGAAAAAAAAAAAAAAACTACACCTGACAACCTCTTTTAAACTATGATGCATATTTCTCCTGACTTCTTCCTATACATGTATGAGGAAAAATAAAAACAAATATAAATTTTTAAAAATATGTAAAACTAAATTTAAAAAGAATCAAAGATACAAGATATCCAAGAGTACCTCAAAATGGATAACTCTTTTCCCTCCAAAAGTTATAAACAAGTTGAGGAATAAAGGAAAAATTAAAGTATCACTTATTACTAATTAAGGCTCTAGATGTATTGGACAAATGAGCTCACTGATAGTAAATCCCAGAGATTGACATGCCTTAGCACTGGACAGGGGCAGATATCTGACTATATAGGTAAACTCCTTAAAACTTATTTCATGGAGAAGTAGATGATAAATCAGTCAATAGCTGTGGCAAGATTAGCTTGTTTTCACATGGTTGAAGTCCATTAGGTGGGTGAGGTACTTTCAGATTTACCCATCAAATGCAGCATTACACCAGGGACTGAATGAATACAGGAGCATGTGTAGACTCAGATGACACTTAATGAAACTCTAGGCTCAGGAAGGAAACCTCAGAGGTAAAGTATTTCCAACAATATTGTGATCACACTCTATGAATCACTTCCCTAACCTGCATTTCCACTTATTACTAACATCTTTCTGTGGTCATAAGTACACATCCATGCCATTTTTTTAAACTGCGGCATGATGTACCATTATATACAGAGCCACTATAAGTGCCTATGCAAGGTAGTGAGAAGTTATCAGCAAACTGTGGTGATACAGCCATCAAGTACTCAACCTCTCCTTTTTATTATACTCAGTGGTATCATTCATATTGAGGACCCCCAGAGAATAATTATAAAATCATTAAGAGGTCAGGATTTCATATACAGATCCTTCTGTAGATGCTTCACAGAATACTTTAACTTGTCTATTTATCAGTCTCTGGCACCACCTTTCTCTCTCCCCTTAACCTACAGAATAAATGTAAAAAAAAAAAAAAACCAGCAGGAACTTTTTGTTTTGTTTACTACTGTTACTACATAGAATAGTATCTGGAATGCACAGTGGGTAGTCAGTAAATATTTGTTCACTGCATGAATGAATGATTTTGGTTGCTCCTCCATATCCTATTACCTTGAACGAATTGCTGTAATGTGGGAAATAGCAGTGTGGCCCTAGAAAAGTCTGTACAAAGTTCCAGACCAGCAAGAGTCTCACTGCTAAGCAAATAATCATGGGGCTGCAAAAGATCAAGCTTCACTGGTAATGCTATATGGCAACAAAATAAAAGCAATGGTGGAATTAATAAGGTCCAGTTATTTGATTATATATGAAAAAGAAACAGCAATACCTTTGGGAGTCTTAACTGGGAGACAGGATAAGTAGGGAAGGGAATACCTCAAGAAGTAGGCACAGGACTTCTTGAATAGCAATATACAGGTGGAGAACTTTTTATCTTGAGTGTAAAGGCAAATCACATTTACAACTTGCCAGCTTCACGCTTACCTTTTCTCTTTGCTTATAATGGAGTTTAGTTTTTGCTATACATAGTTATTTATTTTTAAAATAGTATCATTTGGCACAGAATTTAGAACTACCTGAAGATTCAGAGACTCATTCACATACATATCATTTCTCTTACAGGTACACTATTAGTCTCTTCTGAAATTTCATTTGGTATATGGTATGAGAAAAATATTTTTATAAATTATCAATATTTCCAACATTTATGAACCTATCTCTTTGAGTTGAGAAATTTGCATTGTCCATAACTAAATCTTGTCAATATGCAAGTGTATCCATACAAACATACACATAGTTGAGTCTGATCAGATTTTGAACTTCCAATGACCTATTTCTGCTAGAATTAAACTTTTAATTATTATTTTTTCAATACTATTTTACTCATGTGATATGGAATTGAATGGGATTTCAATACTCCCTAACGCCCTCCCAACAATTTCAAAAATATCTAAACAGAATATTTTTTATTTGGTTTAATTTTTATAGGAAAATAAATTTTTATAGAAAAATCCCAATTTAAATACTCACACAGCATAGTTTACTTTCTGCAAATACAGAACTCACAATTACTCTTTCAAAAAATATAAAATCTGAAGACTTTATAATAGCCTGCCAAAAAGGATTTCATTTTTCAAGTGAACTAAATAACAGTTAAATTATGTACTCAGGAGTATTTTAAACTCCTGGAAAATTTTTCAATGTTATAATTAAGGGCCCACTTTTTATAGCATGTCACTTTGCAGAGTGTTGTGGCCATATTGCACATTATCCTGTATCAAATGCATGTGGGGAGAGAACTCAGAGAACCCTCCTGGGGCCTAAATGCTAAATTTCCAAGGTTTTAGTGGGTGTAAGTCATAACATTTCATCATCAGGTTTTGATTACTGTATATGGAGAGCCTCAACTACAGTGAAATACTTCAGAAAGATTTAACAATATCATAAAGAATCATTCCATCAATACCTACAAGGAACAAAAAAGTTTGCCTGCCACACAGTCCATTATGTTCAATATAGAGCTTTAAAAAGAACTCAGGTCTAATAAAACTTTCAATAAAATATGCCTTATAAGTAATAAAAAAATTAACTGTGTAAAAGAACACTCACAAGGGATCTTTAAATCTCCTACTACTACTACTATATTTGGAAATAAAAATTAATGATTGATCAGCTTTCAACCATGACAGAATATCTGATTCCACATACTAATCCACCAAAGCCAAGTGAAAAAACAGGCCAAAACGTGAGGTAACCATGTTCAGGAAATGAAAAACCTGCAGTGCAGACTTGAAATCTTTGAAGGAAGGGCTTATTGTGAAATAAGCTTTCACAATGGTCCCAGTTTTCTGCCTGGGAACACTTTGCTGTCCTAACTCAAAGAGGAATAACTATAGTAGATAGAGTAGCTGAAAGACAGTAGACAAGATTTGGGAGCAGAGATTTACTGTGAACCTTTGCTGGTCAAAACTAAGCTATATACAAACAAGAGACTCTTTGAGATCTGGAAGAGATCACCACTATGAAAGGTTTTGCAGTGGTGGTAGTCTTTGGAGTTCCTGAACTCCAAAGTGGTCTGAATGTGTGTTCTCACAAAATTCGTATGTTGAAGTCTTACCTCCCCACCCCACTCCAGTGTTGCTATATTTGGATACTGGGACTCTAAAGAATAATTCAGGTTAAATGAGGTCAGAAGGATAGGGCTCCCTGTTCCAATAGGATTAGTCTTTCTACAAAGAGACACCAGAGCGTTCCCTGTCTCTCCACAAACAAAGGTCAAGTGAGCATATAAGAAGCATAAGAAGGCAGTCATCTGCAGAATGCCCTCACCAGACAGCAATCCTGCTACTACCTTGTTCTTAAGAGTCTGAATCTCCAGAACTGAGGAAATAGAGTTCTACTGCTTAATCTAACTAGCCTAGGATATTTTGTTATGGAAGCCTGAGAAAATACTTCAAATAGCCAGCTTACAGAGAACATTTTATGCATTCAGTTGAAGCCCCTAAAAGACAACACCTTAGGAGTAAACCATCCCTAGGATTAGTTCAATATCAAAATAGGCCTACCTCACAAGGAAAACCAAGTCTAACAAAATAGTAAAAATTACTCCAATAATACTGGACACAATATTGGAAACCGCCTGACGGAGCCAAAAAACACTGTTAAAGAGAGACAACATAGTCTAGCCTTCTTACAAATAATCATAATATTATATATCATATATATATGATAAAAAATTACTAGATGTGCAAACAGTGCTCCATAGTCAAGATAAAAGTAATCAATTAAAACAAATAATAGCATACATCACATGTTACAATTAGCAAAAAGGTACCTTAAAGCAGATAATAAATATTTTTTTAAGAATTTAAAGCAAGGGCCCCCATGGTGGCGCAGTGGGTTAAGCAACGCACTATGAAGCAAACCTCAGCCACTACAGCACGAGTTCGATCCCTGCCACTGGCTGGGGAGGGGACCCACATGGCGCAGCAGACCTCTCCTGCCTCGCGCACTGCTCGCCTCAGCAGCGTACTTCTATTGATCTACCTGTTCTGCTCCCCGCTCTGTCTGTGGTGAATCCTCTCACCCCCCCACACCTCTGGCCTGTACCCCAGTGCTTGTATGAATAAATAAATCTTTAAAAAAAACATGGCCATAAGAATTAAGTAGGTGAGTGCTCAACAGAGAAATGGATACTATAAAAATGGAATTTCTAGAATTGAAAAGTATAATATCACATCTAAAAAAATTCACTACGTGGGCTTAAAATCAGACTAAAGATTGAAGAAACAGTGAATGTGAAGAAAAGTCAACTTATCAAATCTGAAGAACAGAGAAAAAAGATTAAAAAAACTGAATAGCATTCTCTGTATATATTTATGTATTTTTAACTTCCTGTATAACAAATTATTGCATATTAATGGTTTAAAGCACTCTCCGTTATTAACTCATAGTTCTACAGTTCAAAACTTATGTAGGCTTGACTAAGTCTATGCTCAGGGTATTTATAAGGCTTACTGGACTATAGTTATTTAGCTAGAGCGTGGAACTAAATTCATACATAATGGAACTGTGTAAAGTAAGGATTATCTGTACATTAAAGAAGAGTTTAGGGGCCTCCCTGGTGGCGCAGTGGGTTAAGCAACGCACTATGAAGCAAACCGCAGTCACTGCAGCACGAGTTCAATCCCTGCTGCTGGCCAGGGAGGG